>CM062807.1:393532325-393879446 GCA_031772625.1 Pinus tabuliformis
GTTCTCCATCATCCCATTTATCCATAGTCTACCCCCCTTAGCTTCTTGTAGGGAGACAACTTAAACGAAAGATCGGGGATCAGGGTGACAGCGCCCGATCTGAGCGTTGTCGCGGTGCCTAGACATTGCATGACAACACCATGGAAGAGGAAATGTTCCAAATTGAGAAGAATGAGACATGGGAGCTGGTACCTCGTCCAAAGGACAAAAAAATTATAGGAACCAAGTGGGTATTCAAAAACAAAATGAATGAAGATGGACAAGTCATCAGAAACAAGGCAAGACTTGTTTGTAAAGGCTATTCACAAATAGAAGGAATTGACTTTGAAGAAACATTTGCACCAGTAGCTCGTGTGGAAGCTATCAAGATATTCTTGGCATTTGCTTGCTCAAAAGGATTCAAAATCTATCAAATGGACGTAAAATCAGCATTTCTGAATGGGGAACTCAAGGAAGAAGTCTACATGGAGCAACCAGAAGGGTTTGATCTAACAGAAGGAAAAGACTTAGTCTGTAAGTTGAAAAAGGCTTTATATGGGTTGAAACAAGCTCCTAGAGCTTGGTATGCAAGATTGGATCACTATCTACAACAACAAGGCTTCAAAAAGGGAGTGGCAGGAAGTAATCTCTACATAAATACGGATGAAGGTAAGTTACTAGTTACACTTGTTTATGTTGATGATCTGATTTTTGCTAGCAATAATGATGAGATGAGCCATGAATTTTTTCAAAACATGCCAAAAGAGTTCGAGATGTCGATCATAGGAGAGTTATCTCACTTCCCTGGACTACAAGTATCTCAAACCAGAGCAGGATTGTTTATATCTCAAGCCAAATATCTAAAAGACATGCTTAAAAGATATGGAATGGAAGACTATGCACCCATGAGCACACCTATGACCACAAACTACAAATTGAGCAAAAATGATGACTCCCCTCCAGTAGATGCAACTCATTACAGGTCAATAATTGGAGCCCTTCTGTATTTAACTGCTACGAGACCCGATATAATGCAGGCAGTAGGAATGGTGGGAAGATTTCAATCAGCTCCTAAACAATCCCATTTGTTAGCTGTAAAAAAAATTCTCGGATACCTGAAGGAACTCCTGATTTCGGTCTTTGGTACCCTAAGAGCTCAACTCTGACTGTAACTGCATACACCAATGCTAATTGGGCTGGAAGTGTAGATGATCGAAAAAGTACTAGTGGAAATGCATTCTTCTTGGGAGACTGTTTAGTAGCGTGGCTCAGCAAAAAACAGACATCCATATCATTATCCACAGTCGAAGCCTAGTATATAGCTGTAGCAGACTATTGTACTTAAATACTATGGATGAAGGAAGCTCTAAAAGAAGTCAACATAGGTATAGATCAACCAATTACCATCTATTGTGATAACACAAGTGCTATCAGTCTCAGTAAAAATCTAGTGATGCACTCAAAGACCAAACATATACCAATCAAGTATCATTTCCTTCATGAACAAGTAGTTGAACAAAACATCATCCTGAAATATATCAATACTAAGGAGCAGATTGCTGATATTTTCACAAAAACTCTTCCTTGAAAATCATTTGAACATCTTCGTCAAAAGATGGGGGTTATTTCTTTAGCATCACTCAAGTTCATTCATAAAGATGTTGCAGGACAAGGGGAGCATTTCTACAGGGGGAGCAGTTCAACAGGGGGAGTCCGTATGCATTCCTTTGCCATTGATGTCAAAGGGGGAGAGCAAAAGAATATTGCGATCAATAACAAAGGGGGAGATTGTTGACATAGATTGTCATGATGTCAATATGGCAATATTCGAGGAGCCAGAGGAGTCAAAATAGAGCATATCGGAGGAGCAAATAGAGCTATCGGAGAAGCAAACAGAGCTATCAAAGAAGCAAAACATGGAGGAGCAAACAGAGCCATCAGAGGAGCAAAACAGAGCTATCGGAGCAGTGGATGCCAAAGAATACACTATCGGGAACTATCAGAGTAATGGATGCCAAAGAATACACTATCGGGAGCTATATATGCCACAAAAGAGTTATAGGAGGCGGAATACACTATCGGGAGCAATATATGCCACAAAAGAGTTATATGCATGCAAATACACTATCCGAGGTAGAAAACATATATATGTATGCAAATACACTATCGGAGGCGGAAAACAAAGTTATAAAGGAATACACTATCGGAGCAGAGAAATATATATATAGGCAAATACACTATTGGCGGATAATACACTATTGGCAGATCGACGTCGGCGATGCCACGAGGCAAGGGAAAGACCCCCGGGCCATGCGACATGCGATTGCGATGATCAGCAATCGCAATATCGCATCGCCACGATGCAAAGGAGCGGGGCCCAATTACACAGGCGGACCCGATGGGTTTTATAAACCCGACTGTATAAATTTTGAGTTCCGCGCGTAAAGGTTTTTTGTGTGTATTGACGGGTTTCGGTGTAAAAACTAAAATACAAAGGAAAAGCCCCAAAGCGATAAAGACCAGACCCGATGCAACATTATAGTTGGGCTTAATACGATATGGCATCCGCCATATCGCAAGTGTGTAAGGCCTTGCTGCGGACCCGATGGAGTTATCAACTACTGCTTAATATAATATCATGTCCAGTGGAGAATCGGCCATTGGCCATCGACGATGTCATGAGTGCGACCATCGATTGTGATTACACATTGGTCCCGATGCGAATATAGACACAGGTGTAATAAATTTGAAGTTCGCCCTTAAGCAGTTCAGTCGTGTTTTTCATATATTCCTGTATATTTAAATATTTGTATTGCGTGGGGTTCTTTGGGCCAAAAGCCCGTAATAACGCTCCCGATAGTTCAGAAGTCCTGAATGATTCCAATTTCTCTGTGTATTTCGGTCTTCGCCATTAAATCAACATGTCCCAAGAGTGTTGGTGAGCACGAAGAGACTGGGGAAGCCGAAGGACCAGCTAGCGCAGAGGAAGCTAGAGCGATGAAGAAGAGGGAAGCCAAAGGACAAGCCAGCACAGAGGAAGCGGAAGCGAGCGTTGAGGAAGACGAAGAGCCAGTGGAACACGGAAATCAATAGTTAGAGGCATCAGGAACATATAAAACAGGAAAAACAAGGAAAGGTTTTCTTTGTGTGTGTATAATCAGAGCGAGAGGAAGCCATTATTCAGGCAGAGGTGGGAGAAGCAGGAGAACAGAAGTGAAGCATAAGCTCAGCAGGCTTGGGAGCTGAGAACAACAACAAAACATACTCTAACAGTTTATAGTAAAGGGTTGGAGCCCGCGGGGTTGGAGCCTCAGAAGTAAAAGGATTGGAGTCCTTGGGAGTTGGTGCTCCTAAGTCCAGGACTATTGCCTTGGCACAACAGAGTTGGTGCTCTGGAGGTTGAAGCCTCACAAAAGTCCAAGTTGGTGCTTGGCAACTGAATGCAACTACTTACATATTGTATTTATTTCATTGCACTGATTATATTAATAAAAGCATTTATTTCAGCAATCTATTTTTGTGTTCCTTATATAAATGTTTTGGTGATAAAAAGGAACAATTAAAAAAAAATACTGATTCACCCCCCTCCCCCTTAGTATTTCCAATAGCAGCACTGTGAGGTGTGGCATGATGATGAGGAGCAGAACAATGATAGGTGCAGCAAGGCGATGGAGTCACCTTGGAGAATCAGTTGAAGCAACATGTCTTCAACTGAGTTCAACTACCTCATGTATCATCTTCTTAGAGATGATCTATGCTCTTATTTAGAGAAGTCAAAGTGTTGACTTTTGATGTATATGTACTGTCTCTCTCTCTCTCTTCTGAACTATTGAAGAACATATAAGAAGAATTGATCAAGGGTTTCCCCACATTAAGGTTTGTCCCTTGCTAGCGCCACATCTTGTGCCCTCTTGTCTTGGCTTTTCTTTTGCAATTTATGTTTATGTTCTATCTGCAATTTACTATTACGCTGATGTGATTGCTAATCTAGAAAAGATATTGAGCTAACTGTGAAAATTGAAATAAATTGCTCTAAGCATAGAACATACCTAAAATTAACACTCTGCTGCAAGAAATCTCCTCAATTGATTTTTCCTCCTGAGAACTTCTCACTTCAGAAAATCGATTTCTTGATCTCTCTTGGTGTATTTTCCAAATGATCCTCAAGCCCATTCTTATATTTTCCTGTTGGACAACCAATGGCCTAGATTAACTCCTAATCAAAGGCTCATATCGTTTTGATTTGATCTCTGTCTTTATCTAGAAGATTCACCCACAATTAAATTAATACATATTAATATTTTAATTTTCCTAAGTTTAGACTTAGGAACCCCATTAAAAATATTAATTATTTTAATATAATCGTCTCTGGGAGAAATTTCCCAAAATGGTTTCTAGGTTCTTTGGAATGCATGTGCCCAAGCCTCCCTGCAAAATTTGAGGCCTAGAGCACATCCGATGCTACCCGAAATCAACACTCCCTCTTAGCAAGGAATGTGCTCTAGCAATATACTATTGTTGCATACTGCTCTGTCTCTTAAGCATCATCCTCCACGTTGTTGATGTCTAACATGTTGTCCACCAACTACTACACTACTGTTGTAACTGTACTGCTACCTTTGACGCTGCCACTGGAAATGCTACATCTGTACTACAACTCCCTCTCAAATGTTGCATATGTTATGCTGCTAGCACTGCCACTGCTAACACTGCATCTGTACTACAACTCAGTTGCTGAGAGAAGCAACTGAAAAACATCCAAAACTAGACAAATATTCAGTGGATACACATCGGTGCTGAAAACCTGACTACTGCTAGTCCCACGCTGTCTTCTGAAGTCACTACATTGTTGAACCTCTGCATTGTGCCTCCACACATGACTACCTCTCTGCTTTGCGCTGCTCAAGTTCTGATGCTACTAACTACTACATCTATCGAATCAACACTCCATGGCACCAACTGGAAACTCCTCCATCCCGCTACTACTGATCGGCATTGATCCAAGAGGTGGACTCCTCAAGGATCCTGCCCATTTGTAGCTCTATCGAACTACAGTTCTAAATTAGCCCACCTCCTTCCTGGAGGTATCTTGCCTGTCATTGCGAACTACTCCTCCTGTTCAATCTTTCTGGCTGCAACCTTAGGATCGTGCTTCTCATCCTTGTCCTTTTTCTTCAAGGGACACTGGGATGCATAGTGGCCCATCTCGCCACATCTGAAACACTTCACCTTGGAGACGTCTTTCTTTCGTCTCTGTTGCCCCTGCTACCCCTTCGATGCAAGGGTTACATTCTCCTCCTCCTCCTTGGGTTTCGACCCACTATTGTTGTTGCTTCCGTCAAGTTTGACCTTGACCAAGTCTTTCCTCAACCCCTCTTGTTTTAGAGCTGCCCACATTTCATCCCAATTAGGCAATGCTGCTCTGCCCAAGATACTCTGGACAAAGACTTGCCACTCATTCGAGATAGAATTTAGGGCCAGTATCACTAACTCCAAATCTTAAGGTGTATGCCCCATAGCCGACAACTCATCACGGGTCTCCTTCAGCTTCATGAGGAAGGGATCCACACGTTCTCCCTTCTGCATCTACGTAGATCTCAACTATTGTTCCAAGTACATCATTCGTTGTTTGGAAGATCCCTGATACAACGTGGCCATAGCATTCCACATCTCCTTAGCAGTTGCTCTACTAGCAACGTGGCACACTATGTGATCCTTGAATCCATCCAAGATCATCCTCTTGGCCTTTGCCATCTCAGCCTTGTACTTCTTTAGCAGATCTGCATTTGCAGGTTCAACTACCACACTATCAACATACATCTTGAGGACATGCTCATCTAGAAGGAAAGACGTTCCAGATTTCCAAATGACGTTGTTGGAAGCTTCGTCCAACCTGTCCTGATCCCTCAAGCCACCGATTTCCATATCCTCTGAAAACTGTCAAACAAATCCTCTTTCTCCCTACTACGTAGCTTCTAGGCTGGCTTACGCAATCCCTAATGGAGCTGGTAAGTTTGTTGCTCCTCCGCTGCCCAACAAATGAGAAATATTGATTTCCTTGGTAATAAATCACTGAGGAAGTATTCCCTCACTATGAGATCTTCTTACTTCGTTTGATGACTTTTCAGCCCAACACTCGGCTTGTAGAAAACTACGTCCCTTTAGCTCTGCACTGAGGCTTTGCGTGGCTCCCTATGTCTTGGCAAATTCTCGATCCAACAGTCTTATCTCTCTGTCGGCTCACTCAGAGATATAGCCCTCCTGGCTAGAACTGTGCAATCCCTCAGGGGATTCAAACTGCTACTTGTTGCAACAAGTTGGCCCTTTCTTTTGTGCTAGACCTGCTCTTCCTATTTCATATCAACAACTCTGATACCATGTGAAAATTCCTAGATCTAACAATCTCAAGAATCCTACTGCAACCAGCTAAATCTACTTCACCTAGATTGTAAATTACATTACAAACTTATTTCAAATTTCTTCTTGAAATATTGAAGTAAATTACTGAAGTAGTCTACACGAATTTTTTATTTACTTTTATATTGTTTAGCATTAGGTCAATTTTGAGGTCTAAAATGAGGCTCCTAAGGAAACTAATAAAATAAGACATGATTTTTTGACAGGAAAAAATAGAAAACAACTTTCTTTTATTGTATTTTCAACTTATCTCTTTATAGGTTTACTCAAATTTCAAATGCGGGCACTCATTGGATGTGGAATCTAACACGATTTTTCCATGTATTTTCAAGTTTTCTCAATGTGGATCTACTCACAAGTATGCAAAGTGTGTACTCACTAGGATGCAGAATCTAATTCCGCATCTAACGATTGCCCACACTTGAAATTTAGGTAAACTTATAAAAACATAAGTCAAAAATACAATTAAAAAAGAAGAGCTTTCTTATTTTCCCTCTTAGAATATTTACCCCTGGGGATGACATCATCATCTTGAACTCTATTGGTTCTTTTAAAGTTGATTTTGTTAGTACCTTTTTCGTTTTGAGGCTTATTTTTACCTCAAAATTCCCCTAATTTAACAAAATGTATGTAGTTTTGCTAGTGCTAGTAGGGTTTGTGTCCGTGAATCCCTTTCTTTGTATAAAATGGGGAATGTACATTTACTTTTTATAACAATAATTACATAAATCACTTTATTAAAAGAAATATTATACATTTACAAAATATAATGTATTTGACACTTTTTATCTTCATCGCTCCTCTTTATAGCAATAATCATTTTACTCATAATTTATAACATTTTACAAGTTTGAATGCATGAGTAAGATCCAATCACAATGGCTATACCTTCAAGAGTTGAAAATGCCCTTAGAACAAATGTGAAGGTGGATGGGAAGCGAAATGGTTGGTCCACTGCTATTGAAAACAAGTCCTGTCAATAACATAAAGAGACAAAATATTTTAGATGCTTATGATAAAATTATAAAATTTATAATTGGATATATAATGTTGATAAATAATGTGATGAAAATCTACTTTAATTTCATTAAAATACTACATATATCTAAAAAAATCAATAAAAAGAAATATAACACTAGTCCAAAAAGAATGAATATAGCACTATAAGTCCAGGAGGACATTGTAATAGATAGTTAATATAAGAACACACCACTATAGAAAATCATTAATGAAGATGAAAAGTATAGATCAGGTATTGAGGACCAACTTCCTAACTTGGAAAATAGAGGACAAGATCACTATTATTAAGGAAACATTTTAGTAGCTAATATTTGTCATTTGGCCAAGTTTGCCAATTTTTCCTTAAAAAAAAATTGGGGAAAAGGTTGTTGATATTAATAGAAAAAAACATTCACAATACAATAGTAATGTACAAAAGGTGTATAAAGGGTATCCTTGAATGGAATTCATATCAAGGTGCTTGTAGACATTGTTAAGCCATCTCTTGGCCATTATGGTTGAGGTAGAGGAGATACCAAAAAGGATTTAGCTACAAGAGAGCTTGGAGCAGAAGTGGTATTTGGAATTTTTTTTTTCTTTTACTAGGAGGAATGGATCCTTTGGACTTGCTACTAGAAGTTCTTGTATGGGAATATCATTTAGGATTCACCAGATGAGAAATTCTAGCTTTGGCTTTGGGATGTCATCATCAAAAAATGTTGACGCATAGACTTTGATTTTCAGGAGGAAAACACAACTACTTGACAACGACGCCAAAAATGTTACCACAAAATCTAGCAAGCCTAGTGCAAAGCCCCACTAGGTAACCTAGGTTTTATGGCATCAAAATATCAACCACCACTATCACCTATGTGGCTTCCTTATAGAAGATCACTAGAAAGGTATTTAATTATGGATGACTTAATGGTGATGCATGGTCTAATGATTGAAGGAAAAGCATCGAGAAAGCCTTGAAAGGCTAAGATAAGAGTTTCCTAAAGTTCAAATACACTTCCATAAGATCTATGTGATTTAGAAGAGAGTCGTTATAAATTAGGGTTTACAAGATATGCACATTTAGTGCACACAATGCCATCTAGCAGCTCTAAAAAGTATCCTATGAGGGATATGATTGTAATGTCCCCAATTTTGTGAGCATGGGAGTAACTAAGGAATTTTGCCCAATTTTAGTAATATTAATTAAAAAGGGGAAATATTATTGGAGAAAGGTGGCTAGTATTATTTTATTGGAGAATAGCAGCAAATTATTGTTTTATTAAATGGTGGCAAACGTAACTTAGCGGAAAATGGCCCCCACCAATAAAATAATATTAAAAAAATGAGTCTAGAGGCACGAGGAGAAATTATAAAAGGAGGATGGACTCATTTTGTGGATCATCTTTTTGACTATTACACTTAACATTTCATCCCATCTTCAGAGGACTTCGAGTGCCTCCCTAGTTGGAAATTCAGAGAGTCCATTATTGGGCTTTCATAGAGCTTCATCGACGACAATATTCCCAACTCTGTGTATTTCCTGGGCGTAGAAGAAATTCGAGTTATTCATTGTGGTCTAGCATACAACGAGTTGGAGTCTAGGTTAATTGCAGGAGGATTTTCCTAGTTGGAGCCAGGAATTTTGTGGTGATTTTGCACGGATAGAGAGCAACAAATTTGTGGGAAAAAATTCTCTTCATTTGGAAGTGTGTAGGGTTCCTAGCATAGCCTGCGCAAGGGAAGAAGGGAGATGAATTGTGGAGAGATAAGTGTTGGAGATAGGAGGTAAGTGGAGGATTAGCCAGAGTTAGGAGAAATTTCCCGTGGTAGATTTGGGCATACTTCAGTACTATGAAACTGTGGGGCATTTTCTAGCCAGATTGGGCAATTTTACTTGTTGGGGGTCACTGGGGGTTAGTGAATTCAGCCCAAACACTTTTTGGGTTTTTGTGGATTTGGTGAGAAGAGTCTTGGGCTAGTTACGCTGAATTTTCTAAGAAGTATTTCCAACAGAAATTGGTGTTTAAGTTAGCAAACAACAACAAAAATTATTGAGGAAGGGCGCAGTTTACTCCGAGACCATTTCCACCACTTGGGTCTGTGAAATGTTTCTAGATTTGGTTGGGCTGATTGAGGAGAGGTGCTAGCGAAAATTTTAGAATTTTCTAAGCACATCTAAAGCCAGTACATCCATTTCCCTTCAGCACCAATGTCCAAATTTTCTAGGGCAGCGCAAAGATTTTCGGGGTTGAGTCATTGCAGCTTGTGGGCATCTTACTCCCACCTAGGTTTTTCATTTCTTGCTATAGAAAGCTCAGGTGCCATTGTTCCACTCATTTTGTACCCAATTTCATTCAGATTTAATAAAATGACTCAGCTTCCAGTTATTTTTCCTTGTGCAAAATTATAATTTGTGGATGTGTGTTAAATTTACTTGTTGTTCATAGTGCATGCTTCTGTTTACACTTAATATTTCCATTTAGGAATATTACAGTGGTATCAGAGCATGATCTTGGCCAGTTGTGGGGTAGCCAACAAGATCATGGAAGATTAGGGCATGTATGCGCTGTGATGGGTGAATAGTATTGAGGAAAAATGACCCTCACCCACTTTGATGGTTCATCTAGGAGTTCTGTCAGAAAATGGGTACAAGAACTAGACACATATTTTCGGCTCAACCCCATGAGGGAGGCGAATGCTATTAGACATGCCACTTTGCACTTGGATGGAGATGCTATGGAGTGGTGGTACCGAGGTTTGATCCCTTTGGGTCATGCACGTATCACATCCTACACAAAGTTCACACGGAGGCTCATGGAGAGATTCGACCAAAATGACACGAGACCCCCTCAAAGGGAGTGGACAAGACGAGGACAGTTAGAGGGTGAGACCAGGGGGCATTTTTGTTGGTGGAGATTGGGCTTTAGATGCCAAGAGCTTGAGGAGGAGGTTGAACAGGACGGCACGCAGGATGGTGAGGGGCACATCGATAGAGCCAGTGTGGCGCATGAGATTGGAGACCTCTTTGATAGCACCAGTTAGCACCTTGATGAAGATTGTAGAGCACGTCCCATCCATTGATGAGGTATCATTCCTAGCTGAAGTGCCAGGAGACACAAAGGTCCCCAAAGCCATGATTGAGTTCCCAAATAGTAGCCACCTACAACAACATGGGGAACACACACAGGACCGTGAACTAGTCATGGAGGGGCAGGTTGTGACTCATGTTGAACCCATGGTGGAGGAGGACGAGCAGTCATCTTTTGTGCCAGCCACCGATTTAGAGCATATAGATGCATAGACCGTCAACAGAGCCATAATAATTCCAAACAGTAGCTCTCTTCAAGATTATATAGGTGGGGCTTGCAAAATTGCTAGGTTACCTTTGCACAGTGGAGAGAGAGATGCAAAATTACCCCAACAAATTTTATGTGTCGACCAGATTAGTGAGAGGAGGCGACATGAGCTGCGTAGGGCGCAACATTCGCATGATTGATTTTCTATGTACTTGGGGGCTCTTGCATTTGATCCCTCTCACGGGGTTGGGTGGCGAGAGGTATTGAGTTGTTACCTAGTGGGGCTAGCTAGGTTTTTAGATACATCCATGGTCAGGAGCATAGTTCAGCAAGGGCCATAGTTTTCTAGAGGGCCTCGAGGGCTGGATCATCATTGGGATCTAGGTGGGACTCTCCACCACTCCATGGATTGCGTCAATTGTTGTATTGGCAGGATGGTGGATCCAATGATTAGACTCACCCCCATTTTCATATTCCCACTAGAGTTCTGGACAACACTAGTGATAGGTCAATCTAACAAAGGAGCAAGTAGACTCCATGAGTTGTCTTGGCATGTTGGTCGTGTGGGGGCATTGGATGATCAGTGTAGCTCAGCAAGAGGTTGACAAAGGAGGTGGCATCGACAAGCCACTTAATAGTTCCTTGTATGGAGAGAAGGATTTCCCATGGATATATGTGGCACAAGGGTCACCAAGGAGCAACACACTAGTGACACCCCCACAGGTACATAGGGAGATTCGCCTGTCAAGTCTCTCAAGGAGGATTAGGAAGGGAGGTCCACTCATCCAAGGTTATGGAGATAAGAGAGTGGATATAGTGATACTAACAGGACGCAGACTGATACTTACTTACATAGTTTTAGACCATGGCATCTAGGGATGTATAAGGGCATGCAGTGGTGTGCAACAGTGTTCGGAGGAGCACGAAGGTGTGCAATGGTGCATAGTGGTGTGCAAGGTTGCACCATGGTGTCGGAGGAGCGGCTCACATCATAGTGAATTTCCTCATAGAGTGATGGACACATCGATACAAAGGGATATAAGTTGATCTGGGATGATGCTGCGGCATGTAGTTGTTGATTTGGGGTAGCATTGAATGTGCTCTAAGTCTCAAATTTTGCAAGGAGGCTTGGGCACATGCATTCCAAATAACCCAAAAACCATTTTGGGAAATTCCACCCAAAGACGATTATATTAAAATAATTCATATTTTTAATGGGGTTCCTAAGTCTAAACCTAGGAAAATTAAAATATTAAGGGGTATTAATCGAATTATGGGTGAATCTTCTAGATAAAGACGTAGATCAAGTCAAAAAGATATGAGCCTTTCATTAGGAGTTAATCTAAGCCATTGGTTTTCCAATAGGAAGATATAAGAAGGGGGTTGAGGGTCCTTTAGGAAACACACCAAGAGATCAAGAGATCGAATTTCTGAAGTGAGAAGTTCACAGGAGGAAATTTTGTTTGAAGAAATCTTTTGCAGTAGAGGGCCAGGGATAGTGATCCAGAGGAAGATTTCCAGATCCGGAGAGACAATAGCAAGAGGTTGAGTTATTCCTAGTGCAGGAACTCACAAGTGCGAGAACGTGCGAGTGCGGGAACACGAGTGCAGGAACTTCCAAGTTCAAGAACTCACGAGTGCAGGAACATGCGAGTGCAGGAACGCGCGAGTGCAGGAACTTGCAAGTGCAGCAATGCGCGAGTGCAGGAACACGCAAGTGCAAGAACACGAGTGCAAAAACGTGCAAGTGCAAGAATGCGCAAGTGCGGGAACGCGAGTGAAGGCAACACGAGTACTGAGGTTGATTAGGGAATATCTCTACCACATTTTCTTGTTGTTTGGATTGCCAATTGGGCATCCATAGATGTACTCGAATTTCACTGTTGCATAATAAAATAAAACCCTCGTTGTCCCACCGATTTTCCCAAGTTGGTTTTTTCAAGGGACAATTGTCCAAAAATATCGGTGTCCTATGAGTTTGTATTTCCTTGCTCAGTTTCTATGTTTCAGAATCATATTTAATTTGGTGTAGGCTGCTTCAATAATTTACTTCAATGTTTCAAGAAGAAATCTGAAATACGTTTGTAATGTAATTTACGATCTAGGTGAAGTACATTCAGTTGGTTGCAATAGGATTCCTGAGATTGTCAGATCTAGGAATTTTCACATGGTACCAGAGATGTTGATGTGAAACAAGAAGAGTAGATCTAGCACTCAAGCAAGGGCCAACTTGTTGCAACAAGTAGCAGTTTGAATCCCCTGATGGATTGCACAATTTTAGCCAGGAGGGCTATATTTTCGTCAATGTCTCTCTTTGAGTGAGCTGACAAAGTGGTAAGACTTTCGGATCGAGAGTTCGCCAAGGAGAGGGAACCACGCAAGCATCAGCGCAAAGCTAGAGGGACACAATTTTCTGCAAGCTGAGTGCTGGGCAAAAAAGTCATTGGAAGAAGGAAGCAGATCGCATAGTGAGGGAATACTTCCTCAGTGATTTCTTGTCGAGGAAATCAATATTTCACATTTGCTGGGCAACAGACTTACCAACTCCATCAGGGAGTGCATAAGCCAGCCTAGAAGCCACGCAGTAAGGAGAAAGAGGGAGTTGTTCAACAATTTTTGAAGGTGTAATATTCCTTATTAGGGATATCCCTCAAACACAAGCAAACTCCAACGAGAGATGGACTAGGAGGGCGATTACCAGATATGTCGCCTCTGAGAAGAGGACGAGATCTGGAGGCTACCTGGCCCTTTCCAGACTCTATTTCAGAGTATAGGAGAAAAACAACAAGTGGTATAGTAGCCGGGAAGCTCAAAGAGATAAAAATAACAGTAGTGCAACATACAATAATGTATACATGGAATATAAGCAGATACTCGAGAAATGCTAAGCCATTTTATTATACTGAGTAATGAAAGAGTACAAGAGGTGATCAGAAAGATAACACCTCAACTTGCACAAGGCAAGTGAAGAAATACACTCAGAATGGTAAGGAAATGGCCTCTCTCTGAACTGCGTCCAAGCTACCGGAGAACTGTTGTCAATGTTTTAGAAATCGGCCGATTCGAAACGGAAACGACCAAGTTGATCCGTTTCATTAAAAAAAAAATTGACTCGGTTAAGGGAACGGTTCGGTAGGCCGAGTCAGCCATGACTCGGCCAACTCGGCTGTTTCCGCAATAACTTGGCTGAGTCATAACCTGCGGCCCATAACCCCAATAAAACAGCGATTTGTCATATTTTTTATGAAATTTTCAAGTGTTTGCTGATTGGTATGGACTCCAATGTGTTTTATGAATTAGTTAAATGTTATTTGGGGTCCATTTCCCCCTCCCAAACCCTATTTAACACACTCAAATGCCCTCATTCTCTCACAACCACCTCATGCATTTGAGTGAGAACTTCTTTGAGAGTTAGTGAGCAGTTCTTGAGCTTGTTTTTGGAGCAGCAGTGAGGAGTCTTGGGCAAGCATTGTAGCTGGAGTGAGGAGCTTCTTGGGCAGCCATTTGGAGCAGCATTGAGGAGTTGATTCTTGGAGCAAGCTTGAGGAGGCAGTTTGTGCCTGGAAGTATTTTTTTTCACCTCTACAAATCTGTTTTTGCTTATTAAATTTTAGGTGCATATCTAGAAAGCCTAGAGAGTGTTTTTTGTGAAAGAAATGAACATTGAATCAATGTTTTTTTTTTTTTCATTTTCAGATTGTTTGCTTTCATTTCCTAGTCAAAAAATGGCACCTAGAGCGAGAGATCCTGCTTGGGCATATGTTGAAATGGTTGATAGTCAAATGCAATGAAAATTTTGCCATAGGAAAGTTAAGGAAGGTCCTAGGGGCATTAATAGGCTGAAACAACACTTGGCAGGGCTTAGAGGCCAAATTACTCCATGTACCTCACCAAAAATTGGGGACATTAGGAAGCAATTGTTGGCCAACTTTGAGAAATTTAAAGAAGATAAGGTTAGGCAAAGAGAATTAGAGGCTGAAATTGGGAGGAAGAGGGAGATACAAAGAATGATGGCCACCAACCCCAATTATGATTTTGAGGGTTCTTCCTCTATCCCTCAAACTGATGCATCCAACCCTTTTCGATATGTTCCTCCCTCTTTTGGTTCTATTCAAGGTAAGGGAAAGGGTAGAATGAAAAAGGGTGATGTGACTATCAAAAGTTATTTCACTCCCTCCTCTCCATCAGATGCACGTGGTCCTCAAGTTAGTAAAAGTCAAATGCAGCCCACTTTAGATGATAATTGGAAGAAAGAATTGAGAGAGACTGCTTGTGAGTACATAGCTAGATGGTGGTATGACGCTGATATCCCCTTTAATGCTTCTCGTTCACCATATTATGAGCCTATGTTTCATGCCATACATACCGCTGGAAAAGGCTTCAAAGGCCCTACTATGCATGAGCTAAGGGGGTATCGTTTGTAGAAAGAAATTGAATCCATTAATGAGTATTTGAAAGATTTCAAGGACTCATGGGCAAGAACAGGATGTACCATCATGTCAGATGGATGGACTGATCAAAGAAATCGTACCATCATAAACTTTCTTGTCTTCTGCCCATGGGGAACCATGTTTTTAAAATCAGTTGATGCATCTGATAAGGTAAAAGATGGCCACTTGTTGTTTCAGCTATTGGATCAGGTTGTTGAGGAGGTGGGGGTGGCTAATGTTGTTCAAGTCATCACAAATAATGCCTCTAACTATGTTCTTGTTGGTAAACTGTTAGAGGAAAAACACAAGACCATCTTTTGGACCCATGTGCTACACATTGCATAGACCTCATGCTTGAGGATATTGGAAAAATAGATTGGGTCAAAAACATTGTAGATCATGCCAAAAGCATAACAAAATTTATCTACAATCATTCATTGATTTTGAGCCTCATGAGGAAACACACTGGGGGCAAGGATATTATTAAGCCTGCCATCACTAGATTTGCTACTCATTTTTTGACATTGGAATCTATGCTTTCCCAACATAGAAACATGCAAAAGATGCTTTCCAGTGATGAATGGAATCAAAGCAATTGGTCTAACAAACCGGAAGGCAAAGAATTGAAAAAGAAAGTCTATGAAGAAACTTTTTGGAGAAAGGCAGCAGAGATTGTGAAGCTTGTTGAGCCACTAGTTAAGGTGTTGCGGTTGGTGGATGGGGAAAGGTTGGCTATTGGCTTCATTTATGAAGCTATGGATCAAGGAAAGGAGCAAATAAAGACGACATACAAGGATAGAGTGGCAAAGTATGGGCCCATTTGGGCAATCATTGATGAAAGATGGAACAATCAACTCCATCACCCTATACATGCAACTGGGTATTTTTTGAACCCACGGTATCATTATAAAGCTAAGGAGTCAGGAGCTTTGAGGGGGGAGGTCAGAGATGGACTGATTGATTGCATTGATCGCATGATCCCATTGGAGTCTGATCAGCTGGAGATACACCGACAGGTCACAACCTTCAGCAATGCCTCGAGTACCTTTGGGAAGAACCTAGCAAAGATTGCAAGAGAAGCAGATGACCCAGGTAAACAAAAATTTCAATTTTCAAATTCTTAATAGTTTTACTTTTTTTTTAAAGTTTGTTAAATCGTTTATAATTTGAAAGTTGGATATAATTTGCAATTTTGTTGAGCTAACTCATTACACTCCTATGTTTTTTGCAACACAATGGTGGGAGGCCTTTGGTGGCCATTGTCCTGAATTGCAATGGTTTTCAATTCATATTTTGAGTCAAACTTGCAGTGCAACTAGGTGTGAGCGCAATTGGTCTGTCTTTGAGAGGATTCACACAAAGAGGAGAAACCGTTTGGATCAAAAACGGTTAAATGATCTAGTTTATGTCCAATACAACCTCTGGCTCAAAGGAAACCAATTGCTGAACAAAAGACCTGATTCAAATCCCATTGTGTTGGAAGACATTGATCCAACATCAGATTGGGTAGTGGAGAGTCGTCCAACAGAGTTTGATCCTGATGAGGATCTTGATTTAGATTTATATATCGAGGCATTAGTTGAACTTGAACATGTTGTTCAGTTGAATGCAGATCCCGATCCACCAACCTCAGTCTCACAGCCAGCAAGGACTCCAGTTGCAGGTGCTTCCTCTGCTCAGCCACGATAGAAGCGTAGCCGCATATCTACTCTATCTCAGCTTGCATCTGCTACAGTTGCACAACCTGCTAATGGTACTACTACAGTTGCAGTTGGAGATGATGATGATGAGGAGGAGCCATGGGGCCCCCTGTCTGACTCTGATGATGATCTAGAGATTGATCGACATGATCTTGGCTCCTCTTGAAGTAGCTACTAGCCAGTAGTACTAGTACTGGAGTCTGGTCACAGTTTACTTTTGTTGTAGAGGCCATTTCTAGCCTCCTTGGTTATGTGTTTTTTGTTTTGAGTCTTTGATCATGTATGACAGTTGACTATGTATTGCCATTGGACAGCGCACTGGGTGCCATTTTGATATAATGGATTGGTTCATGAGCCTACTTTGATCATATGTTGTCTTCCATCTATATTATAATGCTGTGTATTTGGAAACATGAATGAAAATCTTTAAAATTATGTTTAAAATCTTTAAAATTATGTTTTTTTATTAAAAAAATAAATATTTAATGTATTTTTTACAACGACTGAGTCATTGAAATCGAGCCGGCCGAGTCGATACTGAGTCGTAGTCAATCCTTGGCCGAGTCGGAGTTGGAGTCGGAGTTTTAAAACATTGACTGTTGTGCTGCTGCTACTGTTGGAATCAAGAGAGGATTTGGGGCTGTTCCCCTCCTCAGAAAATGCTGAAATTCTGGAATCAACCTTTGCTCAATAAACCCAGAAAAGCCCAGAAAGCTTTCCTAAAATAGCTGACCCCCGAAAATCACCCCCTTGAGGATCTACGCTATCCCTCAAGGCTCTGCGCTGCTCCTGAAGAGAAACCTCCAAAACTCTACCCGAGACTCTGCCAAAATCCTCCAATATGCAAGGGTTGATCCCCTGCTCAATCTCCAAGCTCAAATCCACCACATAAACCCAATCCGGAGCTCCTACAAAAAGAGACTGCGTCCTCTCCTCTCAAGACTGCACAGTCATCAAATGCTCAGTTCCTCCTCAACTCCAAAGATCGCTCCTCCTGCAAAATACTGATGGAAATACCTTGCTCGAGCAGGCACTCGAAGTCCCCCGGGGCTAAGGGCGAGATCTCCGAACGGAGACACTCAATGCACTAAACAGTGCTGCAGACAGGCTAAACAGCAAGCGTGCTCTAAGTCGAAATGACTAGCTCAAATGCAACATAATCGAATGTCCAAAACGAGGAGGCTCCTCTCTCCTTTATAGCGTTGGCCTCTCTCAAAACCCTAAGGCCCACCTCCTCCAACGTAGCCTCTCTCTTGCCACGTGCTCCTTCTCCATTTGCGCAGTCCCTCCAAGTGTCTACGTGGGCCCCCTTCTCTACGTGGTCCTTTGGCCCCCTTGGCTCCCCTTTTAAGTTACAACGTTGTGCTACTAGGGAGTGACTTTATTCAAAAAGTGAGTTATGTCCCCCTTTCCTCGCATTTTTATTTATAAATAAATATAAAAGGCAAAATTGAGCAAAATCAAATATTCCAATTAGCCATGGCTAATTAGGAATATTACAGTCTCCCCCGGCAAAATGTTGCTTGTCCTCAAGCAACTGAAGTGATGGATGCTGCAAAATTTTCTCACTCTCCCAAGTGGCATCCTCATCTGGTAAATTCTTCCACCTCACCAAGAATTCCCGGACCATCCTGCTTCGCAGCTGCCTCTCCCTAGTATCAATAATAGCCTCTGGCCGCAACACCAAATGCCCCTCATCATCCGTGGGTGGTAGCTCATCTGTCACTGTCACCTGCTGCCCCAATGCCTTCTTCAAGCATAATACATGAAAAACGTTATGAATTTTGCTGCCTTGGGGCAGCTCCAACTCATACGCAACCTGTCCAATCTTGCGTATCACCCTGTATGGCCCATAAAAGCAGGGCTTGAGCTTCTCAGCTCCCTTCTGCTTCAGTGACGACTGTCAGTATGGCTGCAATCGTAGGTAGACCAAGTCCCCTACCTCAAACTATCTCTCCACCCGACCCCTGTCAGCATACAACTTTTGTTGGTTCTGCGTTGTAGCCATATTATCCTTGAGAGCTCGGAGGATATCCTGACTCTCTTGGATCCAAATCTTGGCTCTCGACTCTCGAAGCCTTGCTAGCACCAAACATCACGTCAGCAAAAGATAAAGGTGATATCCATACAAAGCATAGAATGGTGACATACCAATGGACATGTGATGTGTAGTGTTGTAGCAGTACTCCCCCAGATGCAGCCACTTCAGCGATGCTCGCTACTGCCCACTGACATAGTTATGCAAGTAGCCCTCCAGCCACTTGTTAACTATCTCTATCTGCCCGTCCGTCTGTGGGTGATAACTGGTACTCGGTGTCAACTCCATCCCCACCAACCGGAAAAGCTCCTGCCAAAACCCGCCCATGAAACGGCTGTCCCTGTCACTGATGATGGTCTTAGGAAGACCATGTAGCCTGAAGACCTCTCTGAAGAACAGCTCGGCCACCTGCACTGCTGTGTAGTGTGCGGATATGGTGAAAAAGTGTGCGTACTTTGTCAGTCGATCAACGACGACAAAGATACAATCCTTGCCCTGCACCATGGGCAACCCTGTGATGAAGTCCATCGAAATACACTCCCATTTCCCCTCCGGAATGGGAAGAGGCTGCAATAATCCTGCGGGATGGCTCATCTCCCCCTTGTTCCTCTGGAAAATATCGCATTCCCAGATATGCTGGAGTACTTCCTCCTTGAAGCCCTTCCATGAGAACCTCTCTCTAATGGCCCTGTAGGTTTTGGTAAACCCCTAATGGCCGGCCAATGGTGAATCATGTGATGATCCCATCGACTACCCTGTACCTGTCATCCGCCACCTGCCCATACAGAACCTCACATGCAAATTTGTCCTTGGAGTACTCTACTAGGAGTCGAGCCCTCGAGTCTGTGTCCAAGCTTGTAAGAGACAACGTGGTTGGTCTACGTGAAAGGGCATCTACTACCACATTGTTCTTACCCTTTACATACTCAATGTCAAAGTCATACGCTTGGATCTTACTGATCCACTTCTGCTGCCTCTCCTATAGTTGTTTCTGCTCCAAAAAGAACCTGAGGATGTTGTGATCAGTCCTCACCCTGAACCTGTTACCCACTAAATACTGCTAGAATTTCGCCAATGCATGCATAATGGCCAGCATCTCTTTGTCGTATATAGAATACAACCTCTCGTGTGGAAGGAGATTCTGACTCTCAAAGGCTATAGGGTGACCTCCCTACATCAACATTGCGTCGATCCCCTCTCCCAACGCATCACACTACAAAACAAATGGCTGCGAAAAATCCGGTAATACAAGCACTGGGCAGCTGCTCATAACCTCCTTGAGCCCGTCAAAGGCTCGCTGCGTTGTATCCAACCAAATGAATGCCCCCTTCCTCGTCAGATCAGTCAAGGTTGAAGCACGCTGTGAGAAACTCTTGACGAACTTACGATAGTAGGTACAAATGCCAATGAATCCCCGAAGTTCTGTCACGTTCCTCGGCTCCGGCCAATCTCTGATGGCCCTGATCTTCTCCTCGTGGACTCTCACTCCGTCCACCCCTATGATGTGTCCCAAGTACAACATCTCCGTCAACCCAAACTCACACTTGGAGAGCTTGGCATAGAACTGTTGCTCCTCCAAGATGCGCAACACTGTCTCAATGTGCTGGAGATGCTCCTCCCAAGTCCTGCTGTAAATGAGAATATCATCAAAGAACACCAACACAAACTTCCTTAAGTGACTAGGATGTGATTCATACAGGACTAGAATGTAGCTGGGGCATTGGTTAGCCCGAAAGGCATCACCAAAAACTCAAAGTGCCCATAGTGACACCTGAAGGTGGTCTTGGGAATGTCCTGCTCCCTCGCGCGAATCTAATGGTACCCAGATCTCAAATCAATCTTTGAGAAGAACTTTGCTCCTCCCAATTCATCCATCAACTCATCAATCCTTGGTATGGGGTACTTGTTCTTCAGGTCTTCTTGTTCAGGGTCCTGTATTCAATGCACATCCTCAATGTGTCGTCCTTCTTCTTCACCAACACCACGGAAGAAGCAAAAGGACTCGTGCTCGGGCGAATGTGCCCAAGAGCCAGCAACTCCTGAATGGCCCGCTCAATCTCATCCCGATAGGCCTTGGGATGCCTATAGGGGGTAGTAATCACTGCCTGTATGCCCTGCTCAAGCTCAATGGTGTGCTCAAATCCCCGGTCCGGTGGCTGTCCTGGCGGAATCTCCCCAAACACTGTGGCATACTGGTCAAGGATGAACTGTATCTCTGGGTGCATCGTCTGCCCTATAGTCCCTGCCTCTGATGCATGCAGCTCCACTGCCCACTCTATGTCTCCCTTCTGGAAGACTGCCTCCATCTGATGAGCCGAAACAGTCTGAGGCGGATATGTGTGTTGTCCTCGTATCTTCTCTTCTCAGGCCTCCCTGTCTTCTGATCATCCCACTCCATCTCTAGGGCCTTCCAATCTGTCGTGACCTTCCCTAGAGTGATAAGCCAATGAACACCCAGTATCATGTTGGTGTCCAGAATATTGACCATGAAAAAGTGGCCAGTCAGTGTGTACGTGCCCATCATCACTGATAACTCTAGGACATAACGAGCACATACCATGGTCTGATCTCATGGGATCAAAACTGAAAAGCCATCAAATCTCTTTGTCTGTATACCTCTCCGCTCAACCATCTGTGCATCGATGAAGTTGTGGGTTGCCCCACTGTCAACCAAAACTGATACTCGCTGGCCACGTACTGTCCCCCGTACGCGCAACGTCAAATACTTGGGAACTCCTCGCAATGCTGCAAGGGCCCCTCCGGTAGGTGCAAAAGCTGCACCACCTGCTGCTGGTGGTGGAGGTGGCAAAGGATCCTGCGTGGCATGACTATCTCCTACCTCCACATCATCCTCCTCATCCTCTTCCCTGCTGCTCTCGGAGAAGACCTCAATAAAATGTGCTTTGCCAGCAGCACATCTATGTCCCGGTGCCCATGGCTCTTGACAGGTAAAGCACAACCGCTTCTTCTTCAACTCCCTCCTGGCATCATCATCAATCTGTGCTTGTCCTGGATTCCCCTTTGGAGGCGGAATCCTCACATCCTTCCCCTTAGGCTGGAAAGCCTGTCTCTGGGGGTAAGGTGTCCGGGTCCTGGGTAAGGCATCTTGTAAGTCCCGGGTCCTGCTAATAGCATCCTGGAGTGTGGCTGGTCTAGTGGATCTGACTAGACCCCGAAGTGGCTCTGCTAACCCCTCAACAAACATGTAGATCCTCTGTGCCGCGAATAGATCTGGCACCATCACTGAAACCCTCAAGAAGTCTGCAATGTAGGTCTCTGGGTTCTCGGTCTGTTTGAGCCTTGTCAGCTCAACAAAGTGCTGTTCCAGATCCCTCCGGTCAAACCTCTCTATCAATCTCCTGGTGAACTCGACATATGTTGTCACTGTGGAGTGTCCGAGTGTAACCATCCCATGGAACCACCAGTCCTGGGCCTCACCATCCAAATGTAATGTCGCCACCTTGATGGCCTCTGTCTCCGACATCTGGTTAAGCTGGAAATAGATGTCCAGCTTCTCCACCCAAGACTTTGCCGAACTGTTTGATGAGCCATCAAATGTAGGCAAGTGGAATCTACTAGCTGTGTGGTGGGTGTCTCCATCATGATAATGCCGGTATCCTCTGTGATGGTCGTGGGGTCTACTATCCCGCTGGAGTTGAACAAAGTCTCTGAATGAGAGAGCATCCCTGAACTCCTGCCCATAGGCCTGGTACTCTGCAAAATAATCGCCCATATGACCGGGCTCTGCCTCCTGCTGGGCTCCGGCCCCCGTGTCTGCTCCTAGGAAAGTGGGCATGGTAGAGCGTGTAGGGGCATGTGAGGCCATCTGCTGAGTAGTATCATGCTGAGTGGCACCCTGCTCTGGAAAATGGTGGGATGTACCCGATCCCTCACCAACCTGGAAAACCCGTGGGTTCTCACGCTGTCTAGCCTCCACCGCCGTGAATCTCTGCCCCATCACCTCGATCTGCCTCGACAAATCCTGCACTGATTTGAGGAGCATGTCCGCAAATCTCTTCCCGTCCTCATCTGCCATCGGATCCTCCTGCTCTGCGTCCACCACAGGCTCCTCCTGTTCTGTGTTCACCACAAGCTCCTGTTCTATGTCCACTACCCGAACACAGTGTCCCTCTCCGTAGGTGTTCTCCAACCTACGCTCTATATCTCTGTATTTCCTACCTCTGTAACAGATGTAGGGCTTCTCCCTCGGTGTCATAGACTGCTAGCTCCACAGGCTGAGCCAAATCTATGCTCTGATACCACTGTAATATCCATTATTAGGGATATCCCTCAAACACAAGAAAACTCCAACCAGAGATGGACTGGGAGGGCGTTTACCAGATATGTCGCCTCTGAGAAGAGGACGAGATCTGGAGGCTACTTGGTCCTTTCTAGACTCTGTCTAAGAGTATAGGAGAAAAACAACAAGTGGTATAGTAGCCGAGAAGCTCAAAGAGATAAAAATAACAGTAGTGCAACATACAATAATGTATACATGGAATATAAGCAGATACTTGAGAAATGCAGAGAGAAATGCTAAGCCATTTTATTATAATGAGTAATGAAAGAGTACAAGAGGTGATCAGAAAGATAGCACCTCGAATTGCACAAGGCAAGTGAAGAAATACACTCAGAATGGTAAGGAAATGGCCTCTCTCTGAACTGCATCCAAGCTGCCAGAGAACTGTTGTGCTGCTGCTACTACTGGAATCAAGTGAGGATTTGGAGTTGTTCCCCTCCTCAGAAAATGCTGAAACTCTGGAATCAACCTCTGCTCAATAAACCCAGAAAAGCCCAGAAAGCTTTCCTAAAATAGCTGACCCCTGAAAATCACCCCCTTGGCGATCTACGCTATCCCTCAAGGCTTTGCGCTGCTCCTGAAGAGAAACCTCCAAAACTCTACCCGAGACTGTCAAAATCCTCCAATATGCAAGGGCTGATCCCCTGCTCAATCTCCAAGCTCAAATCCACCACATAAACCCAATCTGGAGCTCCCACCAAAAGAGACTGCGTCCTCTCCTCTCAAGACTGCGCAGTCATCAAATGCTTAGTTCCTCCTCAACTCCAGAGATCACTCCTCCTGCAAAATACTGATGGAACTACCTTGCCCGAGCAGTTACTCAAATTCCCCCGGGGCTAAGGGTGAGATCTCCGAACGGAGACACTCAATGCACTAAACAGTGCTGCAGACAGGCTAAACAGCCAGCGTGCTCTAAGTCGAAATGACTAGCTCAAATGCAACATAATCCAATGTCCAAAATGAGGAGGCTCCTCTCTCCTTTATAGCGTTGGCCTCTCTCAAAACCCTAAGGCCCACCTCCTCCAACATAGCCTCTCTCTTGCCACGTGCTCCTTCTCCATCTATGCAGTCCCTCCAAGTGTCTACATGGGCCCCCTTCTCTACGTGGTCCTTTGGCCCCCTTGGCTCCCCTTTTAAGTTACAACGTTGTGCTACTAGGGAGTGACTTTATTCAAAAAGTGAGTTATGTCCCCCTTTCCTCACCTTTTTATTTAGAAATAACTATAGAAGGAAAAATTGAGCAAAATCGAATATTCCAATTAACCATGGCTAATTACGAATATTATAGAAGGATATGACAACCAATGGCTTGAGAGATCAAGAAAGGTTGGACGGAGCTTCCAGCTATGTCAACTGGAAGGTTAGAATGTCCTTCCTTCTAGATGAGCATACCCTCAAGATGCATGTTAATAGTGTGGTAGTTGTCCCTGCAGATGCAAATCCGCTGAAGAAGTACAGAGCTGAAATGGCAAAGGCCAAGAGGATGATCCTAGATGGAATCAAGGATCACATGTTGTGCCGCATTGCTAGCAGAGAAACTACTAAGGAGATGTGGGATGCTTTGGCCACATTGTATCAAGGATCTTTTGAGCAACGGAAGATGTACTTGGAACAGAAGTTGAGATCTGCGCAGATGTAGAAGGGAGAATGTGTGGATCCATTCCTCACGAAGCTGAAGGGGACTCATGATGAGTTGTCAGCTGCAGGGCATACACCTCAGGATTTAGAGTTAATGAGACTAGCCCTAAATTCTGTCTCGGATGAGTGGCAAGTCTTTGTTCAGAGTATCCTGGGCAGAGCAACAATGCCTAATTAGGATGAGATGAGGGCAACTCTAAAACAAGAAGAGCTGAGGAGAGACCTGGTCAAGGTCAAACTTGATGGAAGCAGCAGCAGTAGGGGCAACAGAGACAAAAGAAGGACGTCTCCAAGGTGAAGTGTTTCAGATGTGGCGAGATGGGCCACTATGCATCCCAGTGTCCCTTGAAGAAAAAGGACAAGGATGAGAAGCACGATCCTAAGGTTGCAGCCGCAAAGATCGAACAGGAGGAGGAGTTCGCCATGATAGCCAAGATACCTCCAAGAGGGAGGTGGGTTGATATAGAACTGTAGTTCGATAGAGCTACAAATGGGCAGGATCCTTGAGGATCCCACCTCTTGGATCATCACCTTGCTACGAGAGCCCATGATCAGTAGTAGCGGGATGGAGGAGTTTTTAGTTGGTGCCATGGAGTGTTGGAGCGACAGATGCAGTAGTTAGCAACGCCAAAACTTGAGCAACGCAGAGCAGAGAGGCAACAGTGCATGGAGGCACAGTGCAGAGCTTCAGCAGCGCAGTGGCTTCAGAAGACAGCGTGGGACTAGCAGCAGTTAGGCTTTCAGCACTGAGGTGTATCCACAGGATACTTATCCAGTTTTGGGTGTTTTCAGTTGCTTCTCTCAGCAACTGAGTTGTAGTATGAATGCAGTGTTAGAAGTGGCAGTACTAGTAGCATCGCAAATGCAGCATTTGAGAGGGAGCCATAGTGCAGATGTAGCATTAGTAATGGCAGTGTCAAAGGAAGAAAAACAGTTACAGCAGTAGCGCATTAGTTGGTCAACAGCATGTCAAAGATCAGTTGCGCAGAGGACAATGCTTCAGAGTCAAAGCAGTATGCAGTAGGCTGTAGCAGTATATTGCTAGAGCACATTCCTCGCTAAGAGGGTTTGTTGATTTGGGGTAGCATCGGATGTGCTCTAAGCCTCAAATTTTGCAAGTAGGCTTGGGCACATGCATTCCAAAGAACCCAGAAACTATTGTGGGAAATTCCTCCCATAGACGATTATATTAAAATAATTAATATTTTTAATGGGGTTCCTAAGTCTAAACTTAGGAAAATTAAAATATTAATGGGTATTAATCTAATTGTGGGTGAAACTTCTAGATAAAGACGGAGATCAAGTCAAAATGATCTGAGCCTTTGATTAGGAGTTAATCTAGGCCGTTGGTTGTCCAACAGGAAGATATAAGAAGGGGCTTGAGGGTCATTTGGCAAATACACCAAGAGATCAATAGATCGAATTCCGAAGTGAGAAGTTCTTAGGAGGAAATTCTGGTTGAAGAGATCTTTTGCAGTAGAGGGGCAGGGACAGTGATCCAGAGGAAGATTTCCAGATTCAGAGAGGCAGTAGCAAGAGGCTGAGTTATTCCCAGTGCAGGAACGCAAGTGTACGAACTCGCAAGTGCAGGAACGCAAGTACAAGAATGCGAGTGTAGGAACGTGCAAGTGTAGGAACTTGCAAGTGCAGGAATGTGTAACTGCAGGAACGCGTAAGTGCAGGAACGCAAGTGCAAGCAACACAAGTGCCGAGGTTGCATAGGGAATATCTCTACCAAATTTTCTTGATGTTTGGATTGCCAGTTGGGCATCCATAGATGTAGTCAGATTTCACTGCTGCATAATAAAATAAAACCCTCACTGTTGCACCGGTTTTCCCAAGTTGGGTTTTTTCGGGGACATTTATCTAAAAATAACGATGTCATATGAGTTTGTATTTCCTTGCTTAGTTTCTATGTTTCAGAATCATATTTAATTTGGTGTAGGTTGCTTCAGTAATTTACTTCAATGTTTCAAGAAAGAATCCGAAATAAGTTTGTAATGTAATTTATGATCTAAGTGAAGTAGATTCAGTTGGTTGCAGTAGGATTCCTGAAATTGTTAGATTTAGGAATTTTCACAATAGTAGTGTCTGGCAGTGCACAAAGATGTGCTACTAGGTGCAGTTGTATGCCAGGGGACACAAGGATACATGGTTATATGCAGTAGAGTGCAGGGCCACACTACAGACTGAGGGAGTGCTACTTCTAGGGATATTCATTGACGAGGATGTCAAGCATGCTATTGGGGTGGACATACCTAGGTTGGGAGAGGGGATCGGTCACAAGACGGGTCGGGAGCTTCCACACAAGTTCTTTATCATACCCATTGGAACCCATGCATCTTCCACTCGTTGGCACCACGTGCAGTTGAGGGGAGCCTTCTTGTGTTCGATCCAAAACCACCATGAGGATAGAAGGACTTGGGGGATTTTCCTGAGACGACATTATGAGATTCAATGCCTCAAGAGAACGATACATATTCTCTAGTGGAGGAGCAGGTCAGTGTGCAAGTTGACAGCCATAGGTTGGGAAATGAGGTGATCTTCTGCAGGGGTGGCATATCGTTCATCATTGAGCCTACACATGGGGAGCTAGTCACGGGGGAGACCTGTGCCACTCTTTCCACAAGGCATGTCAAGATCCTGCATGAGCAGAGGTTATCATGTATCACTGAGGCAATTTTCTAGTGGATTTTTGGGCTCCAAACATTGTATTGAGACATTATCGAGAGGGTGGATGGCAGACTTAGTGGTGATGGTTGGGAGTAGGATGGATCCACGTACACTGAGTCAATTCCGAGTATCGAATACTGTTAAATTATGGTATGTTCTATGCTTAGAGAAATTTACTTATTTTTCTTTTTATTAGCCACAAATTAGCAATCACATATACATTAAGTAAAGTGCAGATAGAACATTAAATGATCAACCGAAAACAAGCCAAGACAAGAGACACAAGATGTGGCAACTAGCCAGGGACAAACCCCAATTTGGGGAAACCCTTTGATCAAATCTTCTTTTATCTTCAATAGTTCAACAGAGAGAAATAGTACAAAATCTGAATTCTGTAATTTTATATCAACAACAACAAACCCTAGATCAGCAAAGTCAAACTTGGTCAAACTAGCTAAAATTGACCTCTAAAATACTTGGTCAATTTCTGGTCAACTTGTCCTCGAACAGCCTGAAGAAACAGCCCTAGAACAGCCCCAAAAGTTCAGTCAAAGTGCAGATTTCTGAAGTTAACTGCAGCCCTAAACTAGGGCAGTCAATACCGGTCAAACCAGAGGTCAGATCACCTCGATTTTTGTGCCAAAAATTGTGGCCTGCCTAGGAGAGGCAACCACACCCAATCCGCACTTCTTGGAAGGTCAACGCTGGTCAACACTAGTCAAAGATGACTTGCTGTCCTGTTTCTGCGTCCTCTTTGCCCTAGGACATCTTCCTTTCAGCCACACATGTGAGAAAGAGAGAGAGACTCTTTCTGCGCAGGAGAGAGAGAGAGATGTGTGTGAGTGTGAAGTGTCCAAATGAGGAGAATGCTCCTTGTATTTATATGCAAAACATTGAGGTTGAATAGACATGACTGTTGGGCTTCTAAGCCTACATAAGTTGTTGGCCGACTTGACAATTTGTCCATAATCAAAATAAATTCATATCTTCATAAATACTTATCGGAATCAGATGATATTTAGATCAATCCTACACCTCTCGACGAGAGGAATCTAAGAAAAATATCAGCAGCCATAAATAAGGTGACCCACATGGAGTTTGGCCCTAGTTGCCAATTTTAACACTCCCTCTCAACTAGGGAGAACTTCATCTGTAATCTGTCAGACTATCACTGCTCTCCATCCATCAAATGCACTATCCTGTACAGCTTGACCCCTCTCTGCTTTGCTCTGCTTTGTTCTGTTTTGCTCTGCCCTGCTCTGCTCGAACTATGAAGAAGAATAAATGATCGAGGATGTATCATACCATTCTCCACTGAACCGAAGTCAGTCTCAGAGTGTGTACCACTCTCACTAATCCCAGATCAATGGAGGTCATCCTAGCATAGGGAGTATGGTAGATACAACGATGCGTCCATCAATAGAACTACTATGGTCCCTATCCTCATTTCCCTGCTCATTGATCAGATGAGAGGTACTTCCCATGAGTCCCAGACTACATGGGTAGGATGCCTCGACAGGAGAACTAATCATCCTGTCCACAAGAGAACGAATCATCCTGTCTAGTGGATGCCATGGAGAACTAATCATCCTGGCCTACAGAAGAACTAATCATCCTGCTCCATAGTCGCCACGGAGAACGAATCATCAAGGCCCACAGGAGAACTAATCATCCTGTTCCACAGTCACTATGGGGTGTCACAGGGGAAGGTTGAACCTTTACCCTGTACATAGTGCACCACCAGGGGATGGTGAGTTGCCCTGTGGTCTCATGTCGCTCCAAGAAGTACCCTGCGCCCCCCTGGAGCTCCAAGAGCTCAATACATCATACTCGACCCTCATAAGAGGGTCTCTGAACGACACCAAGTCATTCTCGAAAAGTCAGGAATTTGACCTTTCCTAGGGGCTTTGTCAGAATGTCGACGACCTGTTCATATGTACTGATATGTTGGAGCCTTATTACTTCTCGCTACACCATATCTCAAATAGTGGTACTTGATATCAATATGCTTGGAGCGATCATGAAATACGGGATTTTTTGATAAACGGATCCCGCTCTGGTTGTCACATAGAATCACGGTGGTATCCAATGTAAATCCAAACAGCCCACTGAAGAGCTTTCGCAACCAGACTGCCTCATAAGAGGCCATGCTAGCAACAATGTACTCTGCCTCCGCGGTGCTCAAAGCCATTGACTTCTGCTTCCTGCTCATCCAGGATATCAAGGCAGATCCCAAAGAGAAACAACACCCGGAAGTGCTCTTTCGGTCCACCACACTGCCTGCCAATCAACATCAGCATACCCAAGTAGTCTCACATCTCCGGCGGTGTATCTCAACCCATGAGTGATTGTGCCATGAATATATCACAGTAAGTTCTTGGCACCAATCCAATGTAAGTGGTGAGGCTCAACCATATGTTCACTCAATGTGTTGACTGCAAAGCATATATCTGGACGGAAGTTCACCAAGAACATTAATGCTCCGATGAGTTGACAATACTCGGTAGCATTTCATAAAACGGGTCTGGCAGCACTACTGCTTAACTTCTTGAAGTCAAGCTCCATCGGGGTAGTTACGTGCTTGCAGTCCACCATGCCGAATCTTTCCAATATCTTCACCACATATTTTCCTTGAGGTAGGAAAATCTCCCCTGGTTTCTGCCAGACTTCCAGTCCTAGGAAGTAGTGCATAAGTCCTAGGTCTTTCATTTCGAACTTAGAAGCCAGCTCCCTCTTACATTCGTGAATGAGAGGGTCTGCACCTGTTAGAAAGAGGTCGTCAACATAAAGCACCAGTATGAGAGGCTTGTCATCTATAACCTTAAAGTAAAGGTTAGGGTCGGCTTCACTTCTAGTGAATCCCAGCTTCATCAAGTAGCTATCGATCCTCATACCATGCTCGAGGTGTTTGCTTTAGCCCATAGAGGGCCTTCTTCAACCGGCACACATGAGATTCTTGATCATAAATCTCAAATCCTTCGGGTTGCTCCACATACACCTCTTCTTTGATTGAAACATGTAAGAACGCAGTCTTGACATCCATCTGATGTAGGTTCCATCCTTGCGAAGCAGCAAGGGCTATGATCGAGCAGATGGTGGTATATTGGGCAACAAGTGCAAATATCTCATCATAGTCTATACCTCCCTTCTGGGAGAAGCCACGAGCGACAAAACGAGCGTTATACTTTTCCGTACTTCCATCAATTGCATGCTTTATCTTGTAAAGCCATTTTGAATTGACAACTGCTTTGTCCTGGGGTCTGGGGACCACATCCCAGACATCATTATTCATAATGGACTCATATTCCTCGGTCATAGCATCCTTCCATACTTGATTCTTGACGGCATCTTTGAATGATGAAGGCTCATTTTGGATGATCGTGCTCATGATAGTCAGGTATCCCTGATACCTATTCGGCTTCTTACTTTCACGAAAGGTTCCTCGGGGTGCAATGTGTCCTTCAGCATCATCAAGTGTCCCCCTAAGCCATGAAGGCCTCTTCCTAGAAGAGGAAGGCTCAGGCGAAGGAGGATCAATAGGATCCATAGGTTCTTCGACATCGAGCATCGTCTCATCTTCTTTTTCCTTCGGTTCCCTAGTGTCAGCATCTTTAGATCCCCTTAGAGTAGGAAGATTGTCTACTTTGCTAAGAACCATATCTTCGTCAAAAGTGACATCATGGCTAATCTTGACTTCTCTTTGACCAAACACATAGATTCTATAGCCCTTAGCATTTTCGCTATAGCCCACGAAGATTCCTTTCTTTCTAGATGCACCCAATTTATTCCTTTTCACCGTCGGCACATGAAAATATACAGGGCTTCCAAAATTTCTAAAATGAGACACCAGTGAACATCTCTTCGAGAGTCTTGGAACCCAATGCTTGATGAGGGCATCGGTTTTGTACATATACAGCAGTGTTTGCAGCTTCAGCCCATAAAAACTTTGGAAGTCTTTGATCATGGAGCATAGCACGTGTTAGTGTCAATCTTTACAGCCTTCCTCCAGTGATCAAATGTGCTCTTACATAGTGATTTTGAAGTGTCAAGGTCAAATTTTGTCATTTCAGTGAGTCTTCAAGCAAAATTTGGTCACTAGCCATTAGGTCTAGGGTTTGCCCAAATGTCAGTCCATGTCATCATTCAGCTGAGCCTATCATCATTCAGAGGTTTGTCATCGTCATGTCAGAGTCTAATGGGTCATTTTACACCATGTTCATGCTTCAGTTGTGCCTAGGAAAGCTCATTTCCCTCTCCTAGGGTTTTGAAAGCTAATTTCTCTTGGGCGGCCAAATCATCGGCAAAACTTGTTTCCTGATGTTCATACACCTTCCCCTATCCTTAATGTACCTTATCAAACACTTCCCAACACTCAGATCCCCCAAATTCCTCATTTTTTGCACAAACCCTAGTTTCTAGCTACAACCTGGCAATTTTCTAGGTTGGGCCTGTGTTTTGCCCTTTTGAACCCCTTCCCCTCGCTCAATCTCTGAGATTCCACTTTCCCCTGCTTCCTAACATCCCTCCCCACTCCCAAAAATTTCCCCAATAATTTAGAAGCCTTCTGTCCCCTTCATTCCGCTTCATTTCGACAAAATCCCTTGTTTCACACATCGGGACAAGTTGCACTCAAAAGCTGTTTCTGAGCAATCAAAGATGAATTTTTCAAAACTGAGAGAGGTTTTTGTCCACAACATGCCAAGGAAGAAAAACCTCCTTCACTTTTTACACAGGTGTCATGGTTTGAGAAAAATGTCAAAAATACCGGCGAGAACGAAGGTGTTCCAAGGATGGTTGGCCAAAGTACAAAAACGAAGGAAAACGCCCGATCCACTCCAAATTTTGGTCAAAGCCTCTTTGACTGAGCATGGTACTTGATTGGGGTCTCCCAGCCCAAATTTCAAGAAATTTGGAGAAAATTTTGTCATTTGTGAATTTTTTGTGAAAATTACAGGTTTTTCCCAAGAACTGGTCTCACCCCGGGTGAGACCAGTTTGAAGGGCTGCTCGGAATTTTGCAAACTTGGCATTTTTGGAAAGGGCATGCAAAAATAAAAATTACCAATGCTTGGGAGAAGCCTGGTTTTGAGTTTTGAGCCTCCAAAAGCTCAAAATACATCAAAAAAATGACTTTCTGCCCACTTTTTGAGTTGCAGAAAGTGACCTTGGGAGAAATGGTTTTTGAGGGGTCAAATCAATACCAAATTCAAAAATTCCACTTGGGATGGAAAGTAGACAGGCCAAGCTTTCCAATGAGCCATCTTGCACCTGATTTGGACCAGTGGAACCCACTCAAAAACAGCTGTGAAGGGGCGCGACCAGAACTTCCAGATTTGCCAGAATTCACATTTTTGGTCAAAAAACACTGTTTTGACTATGGTTGACTATTTTCACTTGTAGATGAAGGATAAATGTAATATTTTCATGGCACTTCGGTAGATTTTATCTTTCTTTACCCTTCTAGAAGCTTCCATGATGTAAAAAGTGAAAAATTAATGCATGGATGAGTTAGCTAAGTAATAGAGGCAAGTTGTTGGGCTGCCTATTTTCTAGTTCTTAGTTTAGAATTAGTTCAAACTGCTCCTAGGAAGCTGAGCTCGACCCCTAGAGGTGGGGAAAGAAGTTAGATGGTCTAGATGGTCTATATTATGCTCTCTCCTTCTCATTTTCATGGTTGAACTCTTGTGTAAGGAAGCTTTATTGTATATTGTGCATCTATTTCTGCAATTGAAGGCAAGGAAAGCCAGGGTTTTACAGACATCTTTGAGGATTCTTGTGGATCTGATTGTTGATGGTGTGTTCTCTACATGTTCTTGTAAGTTTGTTTATGTGTTTCACATCTCTCTTATGCTTCTAAATTGGACAGATGAAGTGGTAAAGTTTGAACTCATGTTTTGACATGCTCAGCTTTTTAGTTTGTTCAATTTTAATGTTTTCTACTGTCTAGAGAGGATTCGAATTGTGTGTTTGCCCTCTTTAGCTTCTCCTCTATCATCTCTGATCATCCATCTCAAATTAAGGCATCAACACTCATTCCTACCTTGCCCCTTAGATCCCCCTGTGAAAACTGTGCTCAATCCCCGCACCTTGAATTGCACTTCCACCAATTGCCACCAAAAACCCCAAAAAATCATTAAATCAACCCCCTTATCAATTTACTAGCCTAAAATCTTTATTATTAATTGGTCAGCCTAATCATATTGAAAGATCTATCGAATCTGACCCGAGAGAGCCTTCTCATACCTCGTAGGGCTAGCTACGAGGTGAAATGGTTTGATGTAGCCTTGAGAGTTTGTCTATCTCAGCCTAGGTGAATTCCAAGCGCTAACATATTGGCGACCATACTGGGGAAGAACATCTAAATCTTTGCTCATTGAGTGTGTTGTTTCATAAGTCTTAGACGGAGCCTGAAGTTACGCCAGAAGCCTTCGAAAACGCTCTTGTTTTACATCAGCGTTAGTAGATAAACGCTGCTTCAGTCAATCTCCGTGAGCTTGTGAACATAGCGCTTCATTGACATTTTACCCCAGTACATGTATCAAGTTCAGATCTGATTGTTGATGGTGAACAACGATCGGACACTTGAAAGGCTGAAATCATTCACTGGCGACTCCTTTCACTGAAGAATCCAGCAACCTATGCTTCATGGTGACTTCACTGCAGGAAGATCAGTAGCTGTGAGATTTTCATGATGGACCTGATTGCAAGAAGATATGCTCCCTTGAGCCGAGATCACATTCCAGGTTTTCCGAATAAGATTCCAAAGGTAGATTGGTCAAGGAATTTGCCTATATTTAAAGATGATGGTAAGAAGGATGCTGCTTTACATCTTGTTAGATTTCATATGCATATTCGCAAGTTGAAGGTGGATTTTCCTGAAGATTGCTTGATGAAGATATTCTTGGCCACTCTGGAAGGTACAGCTCAATCATGGTATGAAAGTTTGCCGCCTGCTTGTATTTACTCTTTAAAGGATTTTCATGCTATGTTCATTGAAAGATATCTAGCATCTTATCCATCATTAAATCTAGTTCAAGATTGTTGCCAACATGCTTATACTTTTATTGAAAGCCTTGAGAAGTTTTATGAAGATGATAATTTCATGGATGAAGAGATCATGGAAGCCCTGTATGAAAATCCGTTTCAGCAGCACATAGAAATCTTAGAGGATATTTGTCAAGATCAGCAGGTTGAAGATGATCATATGGTTGTAATTGATGAAAGAGAAGAGCTTGTTTCAGATCTGCCAACAGAAGACAGCAGCATGCAACCCATCAAAGAGAGCTCTGCTGTTGAGATCATAGACAGAGTTTTGGATTCAGATGTTCATGAACAGCAAGGTGAGATCTTTGTGCAAGTAAGTGATGAATCTCCTTTCAATCACTCAGTAATAAATGATAGTTTGAATGCCTTGTCATATGAAGATAATTATTGTTTAAGCAAAAGAAACCAAAAGGCATTGTCTCCTTTGTCTGAAGAGGAGATAGATCAGCTCTTGAAAGGTCTTGTTACAACCCAAGCTACAGCAGATTTGCAATGCGCACATAGTCAGGAAAGTGTTGGGAAAACTTCTTCCTCTTTTGAAAATGATGACAGTCTTGTAATTAGTTTTATAGATCAACAAACAGATAATATTTTCTTTCATGAAGATGATAAGGCTATCATGTTTGATGATCTTGAGGATTGTTTTCTGTTTGAGAATGACCCACCATATTGTCTGACTACCGAAGATCATAGCATACATGATTACCTTTCAGATTCTTCATATGTTTCATGTGCTGAAATGTTTTTCCAAGAAGAGATCTGCTCATCCATTTGTTCAGAGTTTTTTGAAGCCCATGAGCATACTTTCACCGTAGCACATGAGGAAAGCAGATCGGAATTTGAAACAAAAGACACCTTGTTCTTTCAGCAGGAGGTGGCAGTGGCAAATCTTTATGTTTTTCACGATCCTCTAGCAAGTTTGTTGCAGCCAGCAGTGATAGTGTTTATTGCAGTGTTCAGTGATGAAGGAGATCATGGTCAGCTATGTCTTTGGATGCCCAGTGATAGGTTTGTATTGTTGATCATGAGATCTCATAGAAAGAATCAGTCAAGAAGCCATCTTCTTGATTGGTTGCATTGGCATTATGATATAAGAAACACAGGTGGTTGTCATCATGATTTCAAATCTTGATGGACTGCTGCCCTTCAAAAAGCTTTGTAAAGTCTTGTTTTGTCATGAGTCATTTGTGTTTGGTCTGTTGAGTGAGTTTTTCAAGTTCTTTCAGTTTGCCATCGAGTCGGTTTCAGTTAGTTTTCAATCAAGTTTTCATTCAATAAATGAGTCAAAGTCTTGTGTTGTTTGCCGAAATAATGACTCCATCGCCCAATGGTTGCAAGCACTGGTCTGCTCTCCCAGAGGTCTGAGGTTCTTGGCACCTCCAAGGAGCTACCATCCCCATTGGAGCCAATGTTAGTGTCAGTCTTTACAGCCTTCCTCCAGTGATCAAATGTGCTCTTACATAGTGATTTTGAAGTGTCAAGGTCAAATTTTGTCATTTCAGTGAGTCTTCAAGCAAAATTTGGTCACTAGCCATTAGGTCTAGGGTTTGCCCAAATGTCAGTCCATGTCATCATTCAGCTGAGCCTATCATCATTCAGAGGTTTGTCATCGTCATGTCAGTGTCTAATGGGTCATTTTACACCATGTTCATGCTTCAGTTGTGCCTAGGAAAGCTCATTTCCCTCTCCTAGGGTTTTGAAAGCTAATTTCTCTTGGGCGGCCAAATCATCGGCAAAACTTGTTCCCTGATGTTCATACACCTTCCCCTATCCTTAATGTACCTTATCAAACACTTCCCAACACTCAGATCCCCCAAATTCCTCATTTTTTGCACAAACCCTAGTTTCTAGCTACAACCTGGCAATTTTCTAGGTTGGGCCTGTGTTTTGCCCTTTTGAACCCCTTCCCCTCGCTCAATCTCTGAGATTCCACTTTCCCCTGCTTCCTAACATCCCTCCCCATTCCCAAAAATTTCCCCAATAATTTAGAAGCCTTCTGTCCCCTTCATTCCGCTTCATTTCGACAAAATCCCTTGTTTCACACATCGGGACAAGTTGCACTCAAAAGCTGTTTCTGAGCAATCAAAGATGAATTTTTCAAAACTGAGAGAGGTTTTTGTCCACAACATGCCAAGGAAGAAAAACCTCCTTCACTTTTTACACAGGTGTCATGGTTTGAGAAAAATGTCAAAAATACCGGCGAGAACGAAGGTGTTCCAAGGATGGTTGGCCAAAGTACAAAAACGAAGGAAAACGCCCGATCCACTCCAAATTTTGGTCAAAGCCTCTTTGACTGAGCATGGTACTTTATTGGGGTCTCCCAGCCCAAATTTCAAGAAATTTGGAGAAAATTTTGTCATTTGTGAATTTTTTGTGAAAATTACAGGTTTTTCCCAAGAACTGGTCTCACCCCGGGTGAGACCAGTTTGAAGAGCTGCTCGGAATTTTGAAAACTTGGCATTTTTGGAAAGGGCATGCAAAAATAAAAATTACCAATGCTTGGGAGAAGCCTGGTTTTGAGTTTTGAGCCTCCAAAAGCTCAAAATACATCAAAAAAATGACTTTCTGCCCACTTTTTGAGTTGCAGAAAGTGACCTTGGGAGAAATGGTTTTTGAGGGGTCAAATCAACACCAAATTCAGAAATTCCACTTGGGATGGAAAGTAGACAGGCCAAGCTTTCCAATGAGCCATCTTGCACCTGATTTGGACCAGTGGAACCCACTCAAAAACAGCTGTGAAGGGGCGCGACCAGAACTTCCAGATTTGCCAGAATTCACATTTTTGGTCAAAAAACACTGTTTTGACTATGGTTGACTATTTTCACTTGTAGATGAAGGATAAATGTAATATTTTCATGGCACTTTGGTAGATTTTATCTTTCTTTACCCTTCTAGAAGCTTCCATGATGTAAAAAGTGAAAAATTAATGCATGGATGAGTTAGCTAAGTAATAGAGGCAAGTTGTTGGGCTGCCTATTTTCTAGTTCTTAGTTTAGAATTAGTTCAAACTGCTCCTAGGAAGCTGAGCTCGACCCCTAGAGGTGGGGAAAGAAGTTAGATGGTCTAGATGGTCTATATTATGCTCTCTCCTTCTCATTTTCATGGTTGGACTCTTGTGTAAGGAAGCTTTATTGTATATTGTGCATCTATTTCTGCAATTGAAGGCAAGGAAAGCCAGGGTTTTACAGACATCTTTGAGGATTCTTGTGGATCTGATTGTTGATGGTGTGTTCTCTACATGTTCTTGTAAGTTTGTTTATGTGTTTCACATCTCTCTTATGCTTCTAAATTGGACAGATGAAGTGGTAAAGTTTGAACTCATGTTTTGACATGCTCAGCTTTTTAGTTTGTTCAATTTTAATGTTTTCTACTGTCTAGAGAGGATTCGAATTGTGTGTTTGCCCTCTTTAGCTTCTCCTCTATCATCTCTGATCATCCATCTCAAATTAAAGCATCAACACTCATTCCTACCTTGCCCCTTAGATCCCCCTGTGAAAACTGTGCTCAATCCCCGCACCTTGAATTGCACTTCCACCAATTGCCACCAAAAACCCCAAAAAATCATTAAATCAACCCCCTTATCAATTTACTAGCCTAAAATCTTTATTATTAATTGATCAGCCTAATCATATTGAAAGATCTATCGAATCTGACCCGAGAGAGCCTTCTCATACCTCGTAGGGCTAGCTACGAGGTGAAATGGTTTGATGTAGCCTTGAGAGTTTGTCTATCTCAGCCTAGGTGAATTCCAAGCGCTAACAGCACGGACAACTTCCACAATCGTACAATTATTCCTTTCCGCCACACCATTCTGCTCAGGAGTATATGGTGTAGTAGTCTCCCTCTTAATGCCAACCTCATTGCAAAAGTCATGAAACTCATTGGATTCATATTCAGTCCCATTATCAGTCCTTAAGGTCTTGATCTTCTTCTCGATTTGATTCTCGATCAAGGCTTTGAAGTGTCAAAACCAGGAGAACACTTCATCCTTCTTTTTCAAGAAGTATATCCAAGTCTTGCAAGAATAATCATCTGTAAAAGTGAGGTAATATGAATATCCTCCCAAGGAGTTCACAGGCATCATACCAGATATGTCTGAGTGAACCAACTGCAATATATCAGAGGTCTTGCTTTGGCTTGAGGGGAATGGTCCCCTTTTGAGCTTTCCTTCGGCACATCCTGGACATACACCTTCTTGTTCTACTCGGAATTCGAGCATCCCTGTCACCATTTGTCTCACATCGGGTAGAGCTTTATAATGAAGGTGAGCAAACCTCCGATGCCATAGTTCGGACTGAAGAGATGTGTCACAAGACATGACACCTAGCGGACTTCCTCCGACCTGATATAATGAATCAACTCGAAACCCAAGAGTGAAGGCATCTTTAATATTCTTTTTCCATACACGTACCTTGCCATTGCTGAAGGCCACCTTGTAGCCTTTGTCTTCCATAGCCGAAATGGACACCAGGTTCTTTTTGAGATCAGGTACATATAATACATCTTGTAGGTGGATTGTATTACCCTGATTCAATTGAAGAGTGACATTTCCTATGCCTTTCACAGGATATTTTGAATTATCTCCAAGAACAATTTCCAGGTTGGTTTCCTTCTCTATCAGATTATAGAGAGCTTCTTTGTAACCAATGAAGTGCCTTGAGGCACCACTATCAATAAGCCAATTTCCCAACGAGTCCGGGGGAGCAGAGGTAGATAGAGCTACTGGTAGATAATATTCATCTTGCTTGTTGTTAACGGTGTTAGATTCATACCTGGAATTTCTTGCCTTCTTGAATGGTTGTCCTCTTCCTTGATTTCCGACGCTTCTTTTGCCTTTGCCATTAGACCTGCCATTCCTTTGATTGCCATGAGAGGGATTTCTATCATCGTCCCGGTGTGAGTCCCTTTTATCAGGGAACTCCCTTGCATAGTGACCTATTTTATTGCAATTGTAACATCATCCTTTTCTTCCACCTCTTGGTCCAGCCTTTCCTTTGAATTTAGCCCTGGAATTGTTTCTTCTTTTAGCATGAGAAGAAAAGGCAGTGGGATGACCTTTAAGTATGGGCATTTCTTGCTCTTCCATCCTTGTTTCTTCTTGAATGCATCTTGCCATTAATTCCTCAAATCCATGAATTACATTATTGTTTAGAAGAGTAATCCTGAATATATACCATTCAGATGGTAGTCCTCCAAGAGTTGTGAGTGTCATTTCCTTGTCAAGAATTACTTCCCCAATAAATAGGAGATCGTTCTTGATCTCGGTGATCCTTAAGAAATATGCTTGCATACTTTCATCTTTGCCCTTCTTAATTTCCTTCAGCTTATTTCTAAGAAACAAGACTTGATTTGCATCACTAACTTTAAATAAACTCACCAATCTATCGTATATTTCCTTGGAGGTGTTCAGCTCGGAAACATAGGCCACCAAACATTTGTAGATCAAGTCCCGGATGATCTTCCTTGCTTTGACTTCTCCCTTGGTCCATTTGTTCCTAGCAGCAGCGGATGCATTTGATGGAGGCTCAACAATTCCGCCTCTCACATGGTCCAATACTTCTTGCTCTTCTAATGTTAGATTGAGAGACATCTTCCATCTGTGATAGTCAGACTTCTCACGGAATTTGTCTTCAGCAGGGAAGTGTGTTGAGGACCCCATGTTTTAAGACTGTCTACCAATCCTTCTCTTCGGTGATTGCTCTTGCTCTTGCTTGGGCTTTGTCTTCACCTCAGCTCCGATACCATGTTAAAGTATGGTATGTTCTATGCTTCGAGCAATTTTACTTATTTTTCTTTTTATTAGCAACAGATTAGCAATCACATATACATTAAGTAAAGTGCAGATAGAACATTAAATGATCAACCGAAAATAAGCCAAGATAAGAGACACAAGATGTGGCAGCTAGCCAGGGACAAACCCCAATTTGGGGAAACCCTTTGATCAAATCTTCTTTTATCTTCAATAGTTCAGCAGAGAGAAATAGTACAAAATCTGAATTCTGTAATTTTATATCAACAACAGCAAACCCTAGATCAGCAAAGTCAAACTTGGTCAAACTAGCTAAAATTGACCTCTAAAATACTTGGTCAATTTCTGGTCAACTTGTCCTCGAACAGTCTGAAGAAACAGCGCTTGAACAACCCCAAAAGTCCAGTCAAAGTGCATATTTCTGAAGTTAACTGTAGCCCTAAACTAGGGCAGTTAATACCGGTCAAACCAGAGGTCAAATCACCTCTATTTTTGTGCCAAAAATTGCGGCCTGCCTAGGAGAGGCAACCACACTCAATCCGCATTTCTTGGAAGGTCAACACTGGTCAAAGTTGGTCAAAGATGACTTGTTGTCCTGTTTCTGCATCCTCTTTGCCCTAGGACGTCTTCCTTTCAGCCACACGTGTGAGAAAGAGAGAGAGACTCTTTCTACGCAGGAGGGGGAGAGAGATGTGTATGAGTGTGAAGTGTCCAAATGAGGAGAATCCTCCTTGTATTTATATGCAAAACATTGAGGTTGAATAGACATCACTGTTGGGCTTCTGAGCCTACATAAGTTGTTGGCCAACTTGACAATTTGTCCATAATCAAAATAAATTCATATCTTCATAAATAATTATCGGAATCGGATGATCTTTAGATCAATCCTACACCTCTCGACAAGAGGACTCTAAGAAAAATATCAGCAGCCATTAATAAGGTGACCCACATGGAGTTTGGCCCTAGTTGCCAATTTTAACAGATACCAATCTATTGATTGCATTCAAGGGGTAGCTATTTGGCACATGTGGTTTCCAGTGGTCATCAGTACTACACAGTGGCAAGCACAAGGAAATTTAGCATGCATCAGATTAGTTCATGATATATGGAGCCTATATATTGATTGCATGCAGGGACTAGAGACGAGGCACAGATGGATTCCAGCAGTTGTCAGAGCTATGCTGCAGTAGGTCTGGCTATGGGATCTAGGGATTCAATTGGTTGATAGATCACTTTGTCTCGTGATGAGCAGAGTCATGGCAGAGAGTGATCTAGTTCACTCTTGGGTTGACACATGGGGGTTCGTGGAGGCCTTCATCATATGGCGAGGCAGGCTTTCCCTGTTGCTGCACAAGTTCAGGGTTAGCTTTGGATGGGTAGGATTTGGCATCATGGAGATGCCTAGGCAGGATGTATTTGGCCTTTATTAGTATTTCACCATCGGGTTCCAAGAGAGGAGGATACGGTATGCGCACAATGGGCAGTTAGTTGTAATCAAAGTAACGCAACATCGACATGGTGGCATCTCTTTGAGATTAGCATGGGACCCTGGTCTCGAAGGATTCATTTATGACATGATGGTGCACGAATTTAGGGTGACTTAGTGTCACATTTGGGACCCCGGTATTGTTTACAGTGACAGTTTGGGTGAACAGAGAGAGGGAGCGCTTGTTCGAGCATTGCTTGAGGACAAGCAATTTTTGGCGGGAAGCACTGTAATATCCCCAATTTTGTGAGCATGGGAGTCACTAAGGAATTTTGTCCAATTTTAGTAATATTAATTAAAAAGGGGCAAATAATATTGGAGAAAGGTGGCTAGTATTATTTTATTGGAGAATAGTGGCAAATTATTATTTTATTAAATGGTGGCAAAAGTAACTTAGTGGAAAATGGCCCCAGCCAATAAAATAATATTAAAAAAAGGAGTCTAGAGGCACGAGGAGAAATTATAAGAGGATGGACTCATTTTGCGGATCGTATTTTTGACTATTACACTTAACACTTCATCTTCTCTTGGCATTGTTTAGCGCAAGGGTAGGGTGTTGTTTAGCACAGGCATTACAAGAGGGATTCCACCCATCTTCGAACGACTTCGAGTGCCTCCCTAGTTGGGAATTCAGAGATTCCATTGTTGGGCTTTCATAGAGCTTCATCAACAACAATATTCCCAGCTCTGCGTATTTCCTGGGCGTAGAGGCAATTCGAGTTATTCATTGTGGTCCAACATACAACGAGTTGGAGTCTAGGTTATTTGCAAGAGGATTTTCCTAGTTGGGGCCGAGAATTTTGTGGTGATTTTGCAGGGATAGAGAACAAAAAATATGAATTCTCTTGATTTGGAAGTGCATAGGGGTTCTTGGCTTTAGCTAGAACAAGAGAAGTAGGTAGAAGAATTATGGAGAGATAAGGGTTGGAGATAGGAGGTAAGTGCAGGATTATTTGGAGTTGGGAAATTTTTTGCGTGGTAGATTTGGGCATATTTCAATACTATGAAACTGTGGGGCATTTTTTGCCCAGATTGGGCAATTTGCACTTGTTGGGGCCCGGGGGTCACTGGGGGTCAGTGGATTCAAACCAAACACTTTCTGGGTTTTTATGGGTTTAGTGAGAGGAGTTTGATGCTAATTTTGCAAATTTTTCTAGGCAGTATTTCTAGCGAAAATTAGTGCTTCAGTCAGCAAACAACAACAAAAATTGTTGGAGAAGGGTGCAGTTTACTCTGGGACCATTTCCACTAATTGGGTCCGTCAGGTGTTTCTGGGTTTGGGGGCTTATTAAAAAGAGGTGCCAACTAAAATTTCATAATTTTTTTAGCACATGTGAGGCTAGTATATCCATTTCCCTTCAGCGACAACGTCCAAATTTTCCAGGGCAGCACAAAGATTTTCTGGGTTGGGTCATTGCAACTTGTGGGCATCTTACTCCCACCTGGGTTTGCCATTGCTTGCTATAGCAAGCTAAGGTGCCATTGTTCCACTCATTTTGTACCTAATTTCATTCATAATTAATAAATGACTTAGCTTCCATTTATTTTTCCTTGTACATAATTGTAATTTGTGGATGTGTTAAATTCACTTGTTCATAGTGCATGCTTATGTTTACACTCAATATTTCCATTTAGGAATACTACAATGATCAACAAAGAACCAATAGGATATCAAAGAGGCAAGCTAGGGTTAAGTAAGAAATAGTTTTGAATGGCTGAAAATGCATATGATAGCGATAGATACCAAGAAATTAGCCCTAATTTTAGGGTCAAAATATGCAATTAATGTTAGATTTTTCCTTCTAGTATTTATTAAAACCAATCCCTTCAATAGATAAATAACATATGGACATAAAATTGCTCGAAATGATTTTAAGCTAACCCTAACCCTAGTTACCATAAGATTAAAAAAGAAAGAGAAATTTATAATGAAAAACACTTAGTAGTCTAGTGTCTTTATTTGGTTTGGAAATGGAGTAAATTAGGGCAAGTTCAATCATAGAGGACCTTGGATGAAGAGGGTGGAAGAATGAATTTCCTCACTTCGAAACCCTAGAGACCAAGAGTGAAGACATAGCCGGCAGTAGACTTCCGATCATCAGGGTCACCAGCCCAATCAGAATCAGTGAAACCAACTAACAGAGGAGCTGCTTTGGCACTGTAATGAATCCCAAACTGTACTGTACCTCGAACATAACGAAGTATTCTTTTAGCTGCTTTCCAATGACTTTCACGGGGATTTTGCATAAAACGAGCAACAAGGCCAACAACAAAGGAAAGATCAGGACGAGTATGGGTTAAATACAAGAGTTTTCCGACAAGTTGACGGTATAAGGTAGCATCAACTTCAGGAGAAGTACAAGAGAATGAAAGTTTGACTCCAGACTGAAAGGGAGAAGGGGCTGGCTTACAGTCTTCCATGTGAAAATGACGAAGAATATCACAAGCATACTTGGACTGGGAAAGGAAAATACCCTCTTGGGATTGCAAGACTTGAAGACCGAGAAAATAGTGTAAGTGTCCTAAGTCTGTCATTTCAAATTTCTTTTTAAGGCTGGACTTCACATGGTTTATAAGGTTGGGATCACTACCAGTAAGAATAAGATCATCAACATAAAGAACAAGGATGATAAGAGAGTTGCCCACTTTCTTGGTGTAGACAGTATTGTCAGAATGACACCTAGAAAAGCCAGATTCTAAAAGAAAGCTATCCATTTTGGCATACCAAGCCCGAGGAGCTTGCTTGAGGCCATAAAGGGATTTCTTAAGTCGACAAACAAGGCTGGAGTCTGTTTGTATGAAGCCAATGGGTTGTTCCATATAGATTTCTTCCTGCAAGTCCCCATGCAAGAAGGCAGATTTAACATCCATTTGATGGAGTTCCCATTTTAAAGAGGCAGCAAGGGAAAGAACAAGGCGGATAGAGTTCATTTTGGCAACAGGGGAGAAGGTTTCAGTGTAGTCAATGCCTTCGACCTGTGAAAAGCCCTTAGCAACGAGACGAGCTTTATGTTTATCAACTTTCCCATCTGGTCCATACTTGGTTCTGTAAACCCATTTACATCTAACAAGTTTGCGTCCCTTTGGTAGAGGAACAAGATCCCATGTATCATTTGTCATTAATGAATGATATTCTTCATTCATAGCTGCTTCCCAATGTGGATGGCCTGAAGCTTCTGCAAAAGTGTCAGGATCATGATTTACTGGAGCTTGAGCCAGTAAAGAAGAGGCTCTTTCAAACTGAGAACGTGTACGTCGCTGATCTGTAGGATCACCGGCAAGATCACCTGCTGCATCCCGAGTAGCACGGACCCATCTTGGAAGTTGAGGATCCTGAGAAGGTGGGGGAGGATTATCATCCTCGCTTTCATCATCTGAAGAAGAAATGTTTTCAAAAGTAGAAGAGAGAGGAAGAGGTGGCACATCCGCCGGACTAGGCTCGCAGGCCGATTTATTTTCATCAAATTTTACATCTCTTCTAATGATAACATTTTTGGACTTAAATGGAATAAGTCTATAACCTTTTACATCTTCAGAATATCCAACAAAAGTACATTTCTCACTCTTAGGTTCTAAAGCTTTATGCTTTTCATCTGGAATATGGGCCCATGCTTCACTTCCAAACACACGAAAGTGACTTACATCTGGTTTAATGGAACTCCAAGCTTCTTCTGGAGTGATATTCTCTAGAACCTTAGTAGGAGTGCGATTGATTATATAATTTGCACAATTAATTGCTTCGGCCCAAAAACTAAGACTGAGTCCTTTAGATTGCAGCATACAATTAGCCATTTCCTTTAAGGTGCGATTTTTCCTTTCAGCTACACCATTTTGTTGTGGAGTGTATGGAACAGTATGTTGCATTTGAATTCCATTTTCGGTGCAAAAGTTGATGAATGTGTTTTTAACATATTCTCCACCATTATCAGTTCTTAGCTTAAGAATTTGATGTCCAGATTGTTTTTCAACAAATGCTTTGAAGGCCAAAAAAGTGGTAAATACTTCGCTCTTGAGTTTTAAGAAGTATACCCAAGTGCGTCTGGAGAAATCATCAATGAAAGTTAAGAAGTACTTGCAGCGAGAGAATGAAGCAACAGGAAGAGGACCACATAAATCACTGTGCACAAGTTGTAAAGGGGCTGAGGCGTGCCAAGAGGCACGTTTGTCAAAACTGTCCCGATGATGTTTTCCGAGTACACATCCGGAACAAACACCATCTCTGCAAGATACCATAGGAAGACCTGTCACCATATTTTCTTTACATAGATGCTGAAGGGAGCGATAGTTTAAGTGACCAAATCGCTCATGCCAAAGTTTGCTCACTTCATCATTATGAGCAACAAATACTGAGGGAAGATTGGATGACCCAAAGTTGTGAAACTTATACAACCTTTTGGAATCATCAGCAAGACCAGTAGCTAGAATCTGTTTAGGATCTTTTAGATCCTTGATTACAACATCATGAGGTGAAAATTCAACAATTTTACCTTCACCTGAATGAGTTATCTGATAGACAGATAGAAGGTTGCAGGATAAGGTTGGAACACATAATACATCATTAAACTGACCATTGTCTAGATGAACAGTTCCAGTCCCTACAACATTAAGAGATCTATCATCACCAATATATATATTTTTGGTGTTACAATCATTTAAAGAAGAAAACATGGCTTGGTTTTTGGCCATGTGACAAGAGGCTCCAGAGTCAATGAGCCACTCATGAGAATGAGAAGAAGAAGAAGATACATTTAATGCATAACCAGACTGAGATGATTGACAATGAGATGCAGAAAGTGCCATTCCAGAAGTTGAAGTTGAAGTAGGCTCCACATGGATGTTATGTTTCTTCATTGCGGCTTCCAAGGCTTCCATCTTCTTAAAGCATTTAGATTCTAAGTGGCCATCTCGATTACAAAAGTTACAATGTCTATCAGTCTTCTTCCATTTGTTTTTATTGGTCTTATCATTTTGCTGAAATGGTTTAGGACCATTCTTTTGAGGATATGACTTCTTAGGATTCTTTGAATTTGGTTGTTGCTGGGCGGCTAACGCTTTCGTGGAAGAGTTTCCAAGATTAAGAAGACCAAGGTGTAAGAGTTTTTCTTGTTCTCTTATTAAGGAATCACAAAAGGAGTCAAAGGAAGGGGGCTTGTAGTCTTGTCCTTGACAAATGAAAGCTTCTCTTGTAGAATGGAAAGTGGAAACAAATACAGAGTAGGCTGGTCCCAACTTAGTAAGGATGGAATAAATAAGGTTACCATCGTCTTTCTTAACTTTAACACCTTCCAGGAGATATCTAAGGTTCTTGAATTTGGACAAGAAATCTTCAATGCAAGAAAAATTATTAGGATCCAAAGTAAGCAGCTCATTTTCAAGTTAATGGGCTCTAATTTCATTTTTAATCCCAAAAACTTTAGCAAGTTTTTCTAATGCTTCATGAGGAGTCTCAAGTTCTGCAATGTGGAATCTAAGATCAGGAGAAATAGACATCCCTATCAAACTACGTGCTTGATCTTGTCTATTTTCCCATTTTGCCGCCTTGTCTTCATCTTTTGGTTTCTTCTCTTGGTCTGTGGCTATTCTGAAGAGACCTTTACTTCTAAGTAAATCTTCGATGTAGGCTACCCATTGGAAGTAGTTAGTGCTGTCAAGAATGACTTGGCATGGGCTTTCCATTTTTTTTAAAACAAACTGAAGCTGAAGATGCTGAAAGTAGGTGTTCCAATGGATAGATCTCGAAAAAATAGGCGGTTTTAAAAAAAACGGCTCTGAAAAAGACTTCCGGATGAAGAAGTTATGGCTTTTTGAAAAATAATTGTTGAAGTTGCCGGCAAAGTGCGCGAATGTGCGGGAATGAAAAAATCCGCCCCCACAAAATGGAGACTTGAACCCAAGACCTCTACTCTCTTAAAATAGCTTTGAACCAATTGATCTATACAAAAAATTTGAGAGAGAGAGAGAGAGAGAGGGGGGGGGGGGGGGGGCTCGGTTTGCGTGCTTGCCTTGAGAAAGCTCTTTTTCCCTACAAAACACAAAACACAAAACCCAACACGAATATGCAAAGAAAAACGAACCTTGCGGCTCGAAGTTAGCTTTAGCCAAAAAACTAGAAATTTTAAAAAAAAATCTCAAAGTTAGCTTTAGCCGAAAAACTAAATATTTTTCTCAATGTTTCTAATTTTCCGAGATCACACTAAGGTGCAGGGAAAAGAGCATACGCATGAGAAAAATCCTTCCTTTCTGTTTCTGATTTGCCCAGATCGCACAGAGTCACAGGGCAAAGAGCATACGCAGAAATGAAAGGTATAGATCCGGAAAAAAAAGGCTAAATAAACTGAGACCGAAATAAGCAGAGAGAAAATAACAGTAAACTGCAAAAAAAAACACTGTATACCTCCCGATCTGAAAAATGACGCAGCTAGGGCTACCGGAAACCTTTTCGCGTGAAACGAAAGGGGTTCCTCACTGGAACAGATGCTCCGAACGCAACAGAGCAGTCCTCTCGGCCCGAAAGCAGTCAGAAACAGCAGATCTAGGAAACGACAGCCGCATGCAGTTCTACCGGCTTCAGATTTGGATCACCAACGGACGCGGCCCTCAAATAGCTCTGATACCATGTAGGAATTTACAGGGTAAGTTCCACAGGAAGAATACCAAAAGGACACCACTCACAACCAGATCTCAAATCAATACACCAGTATTTTTGACGTGGTTAAAACCCTCAGAGTGCAAGGAGGGAAACAGTCCACGGCCTGTCCCAACGTGGGTACTACAGGCAATTTATTAATCAAAGAATGAAAATTTACATAAGCTTCTCTCATGCACGGATTACCCGAACAATGACCCTCCATGCGCTTTAAATAGAACTCATGGACCAATCGGGTGTCAAGCCACGGATCAAGTGTCGGTAATACCGAGGTGAGAGTGAGCCGTCGGATCACTACATATCGTGACCGTCGAATTGCAAGTTACAAAATGTACAACGGTAAAGAAACACACTTTACCTAACTCTATACTAGACCAAGTTGAACTTAACTATATCCTATGTGTCGGAATATCCTAACAATTTTAATTTGAAAGGATGCATGAACCAAGTTCATTTGATGAATTTTTGCAAGACAAATTTTACATACCATAGAAAATCAAGATTTCAAGAAAAAGTATTGCACGTTTTAATATGGCACACATAGAAACCCTAATTTCAAAAATATAGCATGCAAAATGAAAGATAAGAGATTAAATTTGCACAATTCCAACAAGAATCTCTTCAATCAATCCCGAAAGCCTCTCCATGCAAAAATATCCATCCCAATAACATTCACTCCACAAATGATCACATAACATCCAAGAACAAAGAAAAAAGCTAGTGCACATTCCTTTAGAGAAGAAGAATTGAGGGAATGATGATTATGAATAATGACAAGTGAATTCCCTCTTTGAAGCTTCCAACTAGGTCAAGGTTCACAAGTCGACTTTAAGATAACTCAAAAACATAATAAAAATGCTAAAATAAACCACACATGTCGAAACAAAGATTTTGCACAATAACATCATCCTCTAAGAATGATCAATCTCTATTAAGCAAATGTTGAGATGGTCCATGCGTGCTCCTCACTCCAAGAAGTCATCAAAGTGCATGGGTACATCTCGAAATGGAACTTCCTGTTGATTTCTTGTAGCATTGGATGTGCTCTAAGTCTCAAAATTTGCAAGGAAGCTTAGACACATGCATTCTCCAATACCCAGATATTGTTTTGGGAAATTTTGTTGAAATTTCTAAGTCTGACACGTTAGAAATCCCTACTGCATTATTTAGTTTAATTTATCCTACTTGTCCATTCCATTAACAAGTTATTTATAAATATAAATACTGAAATAAACACAAATGCAGCCTTAACTCATGTACAGATCAGCAACGAAAATAACTAAGACAAACACACAAGGGACACCGTTATGTTTGGGCAATCGTCCACGGAAAAACCCAATGAGGGAAAATTGGTGCAGCAATTCTGAGGGTTTTATTATTATGCAGATTCTTGAGTACAACTAGGGTGCCAGAAATGGCTCACCCAACAAAGATTGTTACACGGCAGTAATACCTCTTCTCGGAGACAGATATTCAGCCTCTCAGCTCTAGTCTGCCCCACGAAAATCCTTCTGGCACTTCCTCTTGGCCCTACGTCAGCTCTGATAGCTTCAACGTAGATCCTGAAGCCTCTGCGTCAGCTCTTGGCCCCTCTGCATCACCCACGCAGGCCTCTCTGCGTCTGCGTCAGCCTCTTCGGTCTCTACGCTGACCCTCTGGCACTATCCCTGCCTCTCTGCTATGTACTCACTGCCCGTCTCTACAACAAACCACTAGCTCGAATTTTCTCATCAAGCCCTGCTCCAAAAAATCGAACTAACTGATCAGTTTGGTGTATCTCCAACTGACCCTCAAGCCTCCTCTTATACTTTTCCTGTTGAGTCTTCAACGATCGAGATTAAGTCTAATCAACGGCTAAGATTAGATTTGGCTTGATCCATGTCATTTAAATTATCTCACCCTATTTTATATTAATACTCATTAATATTTTAAATTTCCTAAGTTCAGACTTAGGAACCCATTAAAAATATTAATTATTTTAATATCTCCCCAACTGGGTGGAATTTTCCCAAACCATTTATGGGTCTTGGAGATCTTATTTGCCTTAGCCTCTCCACCAATTTTCATGGCTAGAGAACATCCGATGCTACCACAAATCAACAAATTCCACACGGAGACAGTTTTATTAAAATAATTAATTATTTTTAATGGGACCCTAAGTCTAAACTTAGGAAATCAAAATAACTAATGGGTATTAATCTAGACTGTGGGTGTAACTTCTAAAAGAATGTGGAGATTAAGTCAATACGATCCTAGCCATTGATTAGGATTTAATCTGAGTCATTGATTGATCAACGAGAGGATTATAAGAGGAGGCTTGATGGGAACTTGGAGAACACACTGAGTGAGTTAAAAGATAGAATTTCTAAAGTAGAGCAGCGGTCGGAGAGAGATTCGAAGTGAGCTTTTGTAGTGAGGGGCAGTGAGTATCCAAAAGAAGGAAGTTTTCCTGGAACAGAAAGTACGAGGCAGAGAGAGGGCAGAACAACGTCCAGAGAGAGGTAGACGGTGGCCCAAGCAGAGCTGACATAGTGGCAGCGCAGGCCTTAGAGGGAGATCGAATTCCTGCTGAGAAAATTTAGTTTCAGTACCCGGGAGCTGGGGTTTGAGATCGGGAAGCAGAGATTCGGATTTTCCAGCCAGCTGAGGGTCCAGAGAAGGAGCAGCGTGATACCTAGCAGGGGTGACGCAGTTCTGCACAGAGGCTCTAGTTCAGCTTGATCAAACTCAGATTCTCCCAATGACAGGGTGAGAGCACTTCACCATTCGTTTTGTCCAGTTTCTCTCTGTATCGGATTGCTAGTTGAGCATCCAAGAATTGTACTCAGATTTACTACTGCATAATAATAAAACCCTCAGATTTGCTGCATCGGTTTTCCCGCATTGGGTTTTCTGAGGACATTTGCCCAAAAATAACGGTGTTATTGTGTTGTATTTCCTTTCTTGCCCAGTCTCTTGTTTCCGCATATAAATTAATTAAGTGAAGGCTGCAGTGTATGCACTTCAATATTTGTCGTAGGAAACTGCAAATAACTTGTTCATGTAAATCTAACAAGTAGGAGAAATATCATCAGTTGCTGCAGTAGGGATTCCGGTTTAGGATTTTTCACATGATATCAGAGCTGCAGGTGGAACAAGAAGAGCAGTGCCAGATAACCCAACATTGAGCAGAAGAGGGAGATTGAAAAGCTGTAGGAAGCAGAAGTTCGAAACACCAGAGGTTTTGTGCAGTTCTTAGCCAGAGGGCTGAAATTTCGAGGCAATCTCTCTCTGAGTGAGTCGACGGAGAGAAGGGCTTCCAAATTGAATTTTTTCCAGGGCAGAGGGAGCAGTGCTAAAGCCTCAGCGTGAGGAGAAGCTGGTGGGACGCATATTTTTCTGCAGGCAGTTTGTTGGGCAGAAAATCGTCAGAAGAGAGAGGAGAAGCACGGTTGAGGGAATTTCTTCCTTAGAGAATTCCTAGCCAAGGAATTTGAATTCTCTAGAGCTAAGCAGCGGCAGCAATTTTACTAGCTCCAACAGGGAGTGCATAGGCTAGCCCAGTAGCACCGCAGAGGAGGGAGGAGATTTTTGACATTTGTGGCAGAAATGGCAATCGGTGGCTTGAGGGATTAGGACAGGTTGGATGGGGCATCCAACTACGTCATCTGGAAGGCAATAATGTCGTTCCTTCTAGATGAGCATGCCCTCAAGACATATGTCGACAGTGTGGTGGTTGTCCCTACAGATGCGGATCCGTTGAAGAAATACAAGGCTGAGATGGCGAAGGCGAAAAGAATGATCCTCAACGAAGTGAAGGATCGTGTGGTCTATCACATTGCTAACAGAGGGACTACGCATGAGATGTGAGACGCTTTGTCTATGTTATATCAGGGATCTTCCGAGCAACAAAAGATGTACCTTGAACAAAAGTTGAGATCTACTCAGATGCAGAAGGGGGAGCATGTGGATCCATTCCTGACGAAGCTTCAAGAGACCCGTGATGAATTGTCTGTTGTGGGGCATACACCACAAGATTCAAAGTTGGTTAGACTGGCACTCAATTTTGTCTCAAATGAGTGGCAAGTCTTTGTCCAAAGTATCTTGGGCAGAGCAGCTTTGCCAAATTGGGATGAGATGTGGGAAGCTCTAAAACAAGAGGAGCTGAGGACAGACTTAGTCAAGGTTAAACTCGACGAAAGAAGCAGCAGCGGGTTGAAGCCCAAGGAGGAGGAGGAGAATGCAACCCTTGCATCGAAGGGATAGTAGGAGCAACAGAGACGTAAGAAGGACGTAAGATCAAGTGTTTCAGGGTGTGGTGAGATGGGTCACTACGCTACATAGTGTCCTCTCAGGAAGAAGGACAAGGATGAGAAACACGATCCGAAGGTTGCGCGTGCAAAGATCAAGGAGAAGGAGTTTGTCATGACAGTCGAGATACCTCCAAGAGGGAGTTGGGCTGATTTAGAGTTGTAGTTCGAAAGAGCTACAGATGGGCAAGATCCTTGAGGAACCCACCTCTCGAATCAATTCTTTGCTACAGGAGCCCAGATCAGAGGTAGCAGGATGGACTAGATCCGGGCTTACCTTTGAAATGTCCTTTAGACCCAAAATTATTTCTCTTTTTGGCATGAGCAGATAAAGCAGTGGGCTTGCCTCTATTTGAAGGCATTTCTTGCTCCACCATTCTTGTCTCTTCTTGAATACATCTCAACATCAATTCTTCAAATCCTGGAATTCGATCATTATTGAGAATAGTGGTTCTAAATATATGCCACTCTGGTGGGAGCCCTCCAAGGGTAGTGATAGTAAGTTCCCTGTCAGGAATGACTTCTCCAATCGATAGAAGATCATTCTTGATCTTAGTGATCCTTAAGAAGTAGGATTGAATATCCTCGTCCTTGCCCTTCTTAATATCCTTCAACCTATTTTTGAGGAACAAAACTTGATTTGCATCACTAACCTTGAACATGCTTACCAATCTGTCGTAGATCTCCTTGCCACTTGGAGATGGTCAAGTCGGAGATGTAGTCCACCAGACGCTTGTTAATGGAATATCTGATAATCTTCTTCGCTTTGACTTCACCCTTAGTGTACTTGTTCTTTGTAGCAGTCGGTACATTTGATGGAGGCTCAGGGATTTTACCCTTCACATAGTCCAACACTTCTTGTTCTTCCAATGTCAGATCAAGATACATCTTCCATCCATGATAGTCAAACTTTTCACGGAGCTTGTCTTCAACCAAGAAGTGGGATGAGGAACCCATTGAGCCTTTTGTCCTTTCCAACTGTCTTCGATGATTGCTCTTTTACTCTTGCTTGGGCTTTGTCTTCACCTCAGCTCTGATACCATGTTAATTTTGGTATGTTCTATGCTTAAGAGCAATTCACTTCAAATTTCTTATTAGCCCAATATCAATTTCCAAATTGGCAATCACATCAACTTGATAGTAAAATACAGATAGAACATAAACATAAACAGTAGAAGACAAGCCAAGACAAGAGGACACAAATGTGGCACCAGCCAAGGACAAACCCCAATGTGGGGAAACCCTTGATCAATTCTTCTTATAATCTTCAATAGTTCAGTAGAGAGAGAGAGAGATAGTACAAATATACAAAACTGATATTTTATGACAGAAACAGCAAACCCTAACCAGCAAAGTCAAAGCTGGTCAAACAGGTCAGATTTGACCTCCAATCAACTTGGTCAATAGCCCAGTCAACTCAGCCTCCAATGGCAAGGAGAAGCAACCCAAAATAGTCCGAAAATCCCAATCAAACTTCGGTCAACAGCAGTCAAGCCTACGGCCAGCCCGAGCACAGTCAACACTGGTCAACGCAGGGTCAAAGAGAGGTCAAGAAGGTTGTCCAAAATTGCGACCTTGCCAAGGAGAGGCAGCCTAACCCAATCCGCAATCAAGAAGAGTCAACACTGGTCAAAACGTTGTCCAAAACCCTCCTACCGCTTTGGTCAAACTCAGTCAACACTGCCCTAAACAGAAAATTAGACTTCCTTCTTCGCACGTGTGAGAGAAGCAGCTCTAGAAATGCGTACCCAAACAAGAGAGGAGCGAGAAGGATGAATGGACGATATGATGAAATAATGCCACAAGGTCTCCTCTTATATGCAACGTTGAGGTTAAGTTGGGGGTAAAAGTGATTGTTTTTCTTGCTTGTCGACCTTGACAAATTGTCAATAATATAAATAAATTCATATCTCCATAAATACATGTCAGAATTGGATGATCTTTAGATCAATCCTACACCTCTCGGAGACCCATATGGAGTTTGGCCCTAGTTTCCAATTTTAACAAACTACCTTCAAGGCATAGTCCTTGATGTAATTCTTGTCTAAGACTGCCAGGATCTTGGCCTTCCAGATGACAAAATTGGATGCTCCATCCAATTTATCTTGATCACTCAGTCCAATGACTGTTGTCTCTTCTCAAATCAAGTGTAGAACAAGTTCTCTTCTCCCTCTCTTACTGCTGCCCCAGCAAGACTCGGATTTGGATTTTAGCGCTAGAAATCCTCTAAGGAACAAGTTCTTTCCAGACTCCCTCTGAGTCCTAATTTCCTTCACGGAAATCCTCCCGCCAAATGTCAAATCACTCCTCTCCAATCCTCCTTTACTGCTGCTCAGCACCTCGGATCTAGATTTCTTTGGCCAAAAATCTATCAAGGCAGTCACTCCCTCTACCTTGGCTCTGTGTCCTCAAACACTATTTTGCACCAACAACAACAACATTCCACCAGCACCACAAATTGAAACTACACTGCTTCTCCTGCCCCGACAACTGACTAACCAGAGCCTCTCAGGCTCTGCGTTGGCCCAGAGAGCTGACGCAATCACTGCGTGAGCTCCTCTTGGGTACTGCGTCATCCTCTATAGGCTCGAAATTCTGACGCAGGCACTGCGTGAGCCTCTACGTCACTCCTTCAGCTGCTCCTCTGGCTCTGAAACAACGCTGTCACTCGGGACAGCTGCTTCTCTGTAGCATTTTCACTGGATCTCCCAGATGATGGCTTCAGTGTCCTATGATCTGCAATGCTCTGATACCATGTGAAAATTTCTAAATCTACACATCAGGGGCCCTACTGCAATCACTGGTTTATCATCTCCTACTTGTTTTTACATTCAACAAGTTTATTTAATTATTTAAACACTAATGAAAACAATACAACAGACTACACTGACATACAAATCATAAACTGAAATAGATATGAGACAAACAGACAAGGCACACCGTTATTTTTGGACAACACGTCCGCAGAAAAACCCAATGCGAGAAAACTGGTGCAACAGATAGAGGGTTTATATTATTAAGCAAGTAGAATCTGAGTACAACAGGTTGCCTCTCACACCGGCTAACCTTTCAGAGAAATCTCGGCAGTAAGACATACGAGGGTTTACCTCATTCTCCAATTCACAATTGATCCACTGAATGGCCTGACTCCGGAAAGCACTACGAAAATCCCAGCGCAATCTCTGCTTGAGCCAGCGTCTTGCCTCTAGGAGATTGCGTCACTCCTTCTGTTGGATAGATTTGCTGGAGGAAGACTGTTGTTTAGCCCTCCTGGCTCAGAACCTCGCTTATCTAGCAAAATCTCAAACTTTTGACGATTATCCTACACTGCCACTGCAAGAGACCCTCTTGGCCTGCGTCATCTCTGCGTGAGCCCCTTCCTAGGCTGCATAGGGTCGTAGGCCTCTGCGCTGCCTCTCTGCTTGGTACTCGTTGGCTTTGAACTCCTTTCCGATCCAACTCTCTGCTTCTTCCCCTCTCACTGCAACTCGGATCACTAGTTCGATTTTTTCAGCAAACCACGCCCCAGAAAAGTCGAACTGATTTGATCACTTGATGTATCTCCAATTGACCCTCAAGCCTCCTCTTACACTTTTCTTGTTGATGAATCAACGGCCGAGATTAAGTCCCTAATCAATGACTAAGATTAAAACAGACTTGATCCTCGTCACTTAGAAGTTTCTCACCCATATTCTTATTAATACCCATTAATATTTTTATTTTCTTAAGTTTAGACTTAGGAACCCATTAAAAATATTAATTATTTTAATAACTCCTCATCCGGGTGGAATTTATCCAAACGATTTCTAGGTCTTGGAGATCTCATGTGTTCTAGCCAATCCACAAAATTTTGAAGCTAAAGCACATCCGATGCTACCCAAAATCGACATGCAGTAGCAGCAACAACAGAGTTGCAGTGTAGATACAGTGTTGGCAACAGTACATCAAGATCAGCAGCAGCACAAATGCAACGTATATCAGAGTTGTGCAGTAGTTGGTGGGAAGCAGTAGCCAAACATCAACAACGTTATAGAGGATGGTACAGAGACAGCATGTTGTAACAGGGTGTGTAGCACTAGAACACATTCCTCGCTAAGAGGGAGTGTTAGCAATGCAGATGCAGTGTTGGTAACAGTACAACAAGGTCAACAACAACACAAATGCAGCGTATATCAGAGTTGCGCAGCAGTTGGTGGGAAGCAATAGCTAGACATCAGTAGCATGACAGAGGATGGTACAGAGACAGCGCATTGTGACAGAGTGTGCATCACTAGAACACATTCTTCGCTAAGAGGGAGTGTTCGTTTTTGTAGCATCGGATGTGTTCGAGCCACGAAATTTTGTGGAGAGGCTACAATACATGAGATATCCAAAACCCAGAAATTGTTTCTGGAAATTCCACCTAGAAGTGTCTCAATTATATTATTAACCGTTTTTTAAATATTTCCTAAGTCTAAACTTAGGGAATATGGTTAATTAATCAATACTAATTGAGATAAGGCGAGAATCATCTAGAAACTCATACGGATTGATCCAAAGATGATCATAGCCATTGATTAAGTTTTAATCTTGATTGTTGGTGCTCCAACAGAGGATTATAAGAGGAGATCGATGTGGTGATGGAAAAGACACTTGAGACACTTAGACAATTCAATTTCTTGGCAAATCGATTTCCTGAGCAGAAGCAGTCAGTTGTCGGAGAGAGCCATAGATCGAAGCAGTGAGTGAGGGGCAGGGGCACTGATCTGGAGGAGGTTTTCCAGATCCATAGAGGCAGCAGCAAGAGGGCCGAGTTATCCCAATGAGGTAGCACAGAGCTCTACGCAATAGCTTCAGAGAGGGCAATTCGATTTGTTGCAGAGAAATTCATTCTCAGATCCAGAGGTCGGGCAGAGGTTCCAAAAGGCCAAAGAGACAAATTTCTCAGCAGCAGAAGGCAGAATGACTTCATCAGAGACCAGTGAGAGGCTTGATGTCAAGCAGACTGCGCAGTGTAGCGCATAGGCTGACACAGAGGGTCAGAGAGATGATATTTCTGAAGGCAAGTTGTGTCCGAGATTGCATGTGGAGGAAGGGGAATTCCCTTCAATAATTTTGCCCAGATTTTTCTTGTTGTCGATTGCCAGTTTCAGGCATCCAGATTGTACTCAAAATTTCACTGCTGCATAGTAATAAAAACCCTCATTGCTGATCGGTTTTCCTACATTGGGTTTTTTCGGGGACTTTTGTCCAAAAATAATTGTGTTATATTTTATGTGTGGGCTAGCATTTCTCAGCTTCCAGTGTTTTATTTTTCTGCAGAATTTTATTTGTGAAGGTTGCAGTGTGTTTATTTCGATATTTGTCGTAGCAGATAGATTGTTAAATTAATTAACAATTAGGAGAAATAATACCAGTTGCTACAATAGGATTCCAGTGTAGGAATTTTCACACAATGCTAGTGTCACCTTGAAATTGATGAAACTGTTGTGGGCGACCGTCATCTAATACCACTATAGCTCCTGACACCTCATCAATGGTGGATACATCTCCTAGCACCTCACCCATTTGATGCGTGCTACTATCGCTCGAGAACTCAGTCACAACCTCGGATACCTCATCCATGTATACCTCACCAATGGATGAAATATCATCAACGGGTGTATGCTCAACTATCTTCTTGCCAGCCATCCCTACGTAATTCCACTGAATTCCCATTGATTTGTGCATGTCTCTTAGTTCACAGAACTCCCAAAAAGAGAGGGACACCTGAATTCCATGTCCCAAAGATTGGTATGCCCTCTAATTTGCTACTAATAACTCCACATTAGTTGCAATCATGTCTTACCATCTTGATGCATTATCCGTAATTTTGGGCATAATGGATTTGTTGTATAATTGAGAATGGTCATGATTCCCAATTGTGGTGTGAATCAACTGCTCCCTCGCATCAATCATCATTTGTTGCATCCTAATCACCTCATTCAAGGTTACTGCCATGTTGTTCGATTTTAATCTTTTTTGGATCCCATGACTTTTTAGCTTTTTTATTCTGGTCTTGTCATAGGATGAAGGGTTTCCCACAAGCTAAGCCAAGATTATGCTCTGATACCACTGTAATGTTCCAAAAAGGAAATAACAGTGACAAACAAAGGAAAATATACATACAACACCAAAATAATTAAACAACAATCAAACACTCACAATTTACACCGGAACTACATCAAAATTCAACCATTTTATTATATATGGAGAAGAGTACAATGCATGAAATGTGTGCACCTGGGCTTGCCAAAGCAAGCTAGAAGATCCCAGGTGAGAAAAATGCTACCCGGATGCAGACGAAAGGCTTCTCCTCAATGTTTTGCCCTGGCCCTGGAAATTCTGCAATTGTTGGCTGGAAGAAACCCTTGTTTGTGCCTCCAAAAGTGCTCAAAAAATTCCGCCAAATTAATCTTAATCACTCCACCAAAAACCCAGAAAAACCCAGAAAGGGGTTGGGAAAATTTTACTAACCCCCCAAGACCCAAACTCCAAAAGTTCTGCAAAATTAGGAGCAGACTCCTTGACCAGTGACCAACAAAACCCAGAAAGGAATTGGGCTAATTCCGACCTCTTGGAATTACCCAATTTTTGGTGCTATGCCCTTCCTGGCAAAAACTGCGTCCCCCACACTTTAGCTGCTAGATTTGGCACTTGGTCCTCCTCAATATGCTATAGAACTGCCCTGGAAAATTACCTCCGGAGTACTAGTGCCACTACTGCACAGGCCCTAGAGTGGCATATTTGGCTCTCACAAAAGCTGCAACTTCCAGCCTTGAAAATCTCCACAAATGCTAGTCCAACCTAAGGGAAATTTCTGCTAAATTCTTGAGTCAAAATAACTCTTTTCTTTACCCCAACTCAATGGTACGATTTTGATCCCTGCATCCTCCTTGGAAATTGAACTAGCTCAAGAATGGGCTGAAAGGTACCACAATCTCCAACAAATGTACCTCCCACTAAGTTCAGAAATTCCTCTTTAGGGTCGCACTCGAAGTCCACCGAAAGAGAGGCCGGAATTCCCACTTGGGAATTCCTTGTGCTAAACAACATGGATTGTCTTGGCTAAGCAGCTCAAGGGAACTAGAGTCGAATTGTTAAAATGATCAAAGATGTCCGAACGAGAGCCTCCATGCTCTATTTATAATTTTTGGCCCTCTCCTCCTTGGTGGCCCTCACTTTCCACTAGTCCGCACCTTTTCTCTTTCTCTCTCCTCTAGGAAGTGCGAATTGCTCCGTTGGGTCGAATTTACTTCCCTTGTGGCCTCTGCATTCCAATAGAGCTGTAATTTTTTATTTTTCCTAAGTCCCATATGCCAAAAATGTCTCCAAAGCCCAGATTACAACATTGTCTATGCTTAGCACCACCCCAAGCATCCGGCTGACCTCTTCAAGTGAAAAATCAAAATTAGGGTTATTACAATTACACAGTTCTAGAAAAGATTTGATTATGCCTTGACTATACATGAAATATTTTAACTTCTTGTCACCTCCACTATCTCCTGAGCATAAAATATAAGTACTTAAAGTCACCATCTTCAATGTATTAGTATACCAAACTAAATTGGCACATAGATAGATCACTGTCAGAAGGGTCAGTGCTTGGGTTGAAGTAATCTTGATATGCTTCAAAATGTATAAGATTTAGTGGAGTTAAGAGTAACAGATAAGCCAATGGAATCTTCTATGAAATGAAACTTAGTATACAAAAGATAAAACAAAATCTGCATTATCAATGGAAAACGATACTACAAATACAGAAATTTGCACTAGTCCAGTCATTGAAACAATAAAAATCATGCTTTCTCAGGCAAAGTGATAGACCTGTTTATGCAAAACTAAAATTCTAATTCTGTAAGTGGGCATCATACATGCAACAGATTACAAGCCAACAACCATATAACCAAATCTTAAAAGCCACCAAAGTCAGTACAAGATAAGGACAGAAATAGTCGCCCTTCTTATCTAACAGCTACAATGTCAATTTATAAAAACAACTATAAATATTAAAATAGAGAACTGCCCATTAAGATGTAAACAAAAAGAGGCATTTCTTTGGTACATACTAGACACAAATAGTATTAATGCCTGGCTTGCATCTTAAGTCTTAAACATACCTCTCCAATTGCAGATAGTGTTGCTTCCTGGTCAGGTTTCTGGTTTAAAATTCTATCCAGGAAGAACTGTATAGATCGTCTTACCTATAAGAGCACATTCCAGAGATAAATCACAATATCATATTAACTAAATAATATTTGGTGATGCCTGTTTATTAAGCATTTCTCAAGTTACTTTCATACTTCAAAACTTTGCTTCTTTTGGATGCGCTGTTCAAAAGTTCAAAGATGTTCCTAAACTCCAAAATTGAGGATTATAGGAGTTCATTAATATAAAGGAGGATTAGAAGCATACAGATGCCATGTCACCGGTGGGTTGAAGTGCACCTAAATCAACAAGGGACTGAATGACCTGCACAAAAGCATTTTCTATTTAGTGAGAATGGTTCAAAGAATTGACAATGGGCATACTCTATACTGCAAATTCAATATGTTTCAACAAACTATGTGAAATTCCCTTCTAAAAAACGTAGTAAATCTATTTGATAAATACTTGCCATGTAAAGTTTTTTTTGAAAATATTTGGGTCTACAAAATGAGGACAAATATAGTTTTATCCAATACAAACATGTTCTAAATGCTTCATCTTAATCGATATTATACTCAATCACATGACAAGCAATGTTCATACGAGTAAATTTTCTGAGCAATCAAGCTTAATATTTTAATCCATGCAGGTGTTTTTATTCTTGTCTGTCAAAAAGAGTACACTAACAGTAAGGCTTCCCTGAAGACTAAATTTATTAGCAGAAACAACAACTTATGGTAGCATACAAGGAAGTGTTTCAAGAACCCAAAGAGTTTCCACCAAAGAGGGAGGTTGGACACAAAACTGAGTTGATACTGAAATCTCCACTGCCAAGCATTGGATTCTATCATTAGTCACTGTTGGCAGCAAATGAAGTGAAGAGAATTGCAGCAGTGATTGGTGCAAGCAGTTTCAGGGCCGATCACTTTGCCTTATGTGTCATCAATCACCATTGTTTACAACCAAGAGAAATCTACCATCCAATTTGACCTGTGATCCATACTAGAATGCCCTTAAACAATAAATGAAAGAACTCGATTACAAAAATGGTTATGTGGCTTATAGTAGATGACCCCCCTTCATCTGTTCAGTGTGCTAAATGAAATAGAGCACTGACAAAACCTTGTATGGAAGGCCTTTGAGGCTAGCAATCTATCATATGCCTGCTGGCTAGCAAGCTGAACAAATTGGAGAAATTTTTTCTCCTAGGGGTTACCCACTTGGGTAGGTAACAGGCACAACCTGCAAAAATATCCCCTTAAATCCATTTAAAAGACTAAAATCTATCAAAGAAGAATGTCCCGACTCCCTGGTGAAGGAAAGGGGATAAAACTCAGAAATCTTCTGCTGCTCAAAAAAGAGTGATGAAAAATCCAAGTTTCAAACCTGAAACAACCTTAAAACAGTGTTGGATAGAGAAGAAAGGTTCCACACTAGCTTTGGTACCATCTTGAAATGATAAAAAGATTGTGGATCTATGTTGAGCACTTTAGCAAAACCATAATACATCATAAACCCTGAACATAAATATCACTTTAAGAAAAATGGACCCATAACAAGAAATATGATGCCCTTAGGCAAAAGCAACAATCACCAATGAGTCCAAGATGATAGTACAAAAGACTCATAAGGTGTGTATACACAACTTATGAGGTGGTGTGCTTCCGCCATAAGGCAATTATGGGCCTCTTACCACTCAATCTCACTCCAAAAGATGAAAAATCGTAACACCTAGATGGAGATATGTGAAACTAGGAGGATGGCCATTATCACCTCGCCATCCCTTCTTTGTACTTTAGACAACAAGTAATCCTAAGTTGGACTGGGGGGGTATGCTAAGCTCACTTCATGTACTAAGGGGTAGGAGTAAAGTGAGATCAACAATAGGGTTTTGAAAAAACCAATGTTGCAGTTATCATTATCGAGATATTATTGGCAAGGGAAAAAATCATAAAAATCGGGGAAAAATCGTAAAATAAAAAAATATTCATTTTTTTTTCAATTTTTTTAATATCTAAAGCATCTACAACATAAAATAAATACATTGACACATAAATATAATAAAAGAACTAATATATAAGATGTGTAATATCATTTCTAGTGCTACATCACACATAACAATGAATCATGTCCTGAATAGTAAGTCCTGACTCCTGAGTCCCAACTCAGCCTCAAAAATTCAAAATATCAACAAAAAATATAATAATGTATCTCATATCATGAGTCATAATGTCATATACATTGAAATGAACCAAATAACTAAAGTCTAATACTACTGATTTCATCTGCCCCTCTCGCAAGAAAATGCAATAGCTTTCCCTTTCCCTCTAAATGTAGATGTCGGTGGAGTTGGCAGTGGACTCTGTTGTGCTCTAGAAGCTGAAGAACTAGGAGCTACAGGAGGTAGACCACGTCCTCTACTAATGGCAGGGGTAGCCCGGGAAGGTGGTGTCACCTCCTGCTCCTGTTACTCCTCCTCCTCCCCCTCTACGCCTTCTACTACCTCCTGCTCTAACCAATCATTGGCAGACTCCATGAGAGGCCTCTCGGCCTCAACCCACCATGTAGCAGTGGTGTCAATCACATCCAATGAGATGGCCTCCATATCAGGTAACCTCTCAAGTTGCCTCACCCACAATCGAAGATTGTAGTAGACGTAGACCATATCATTATGTCGTTGGGACTCCAACCTATACAAAGATCATGAAATAAAAATTATAAAAAATATATTGTTTAATGAATTCAAAAAATTAATTGCAAATTTGCAATATTTTAAGTTTTATGTTTAACCTGTTGCGCTTCTTGTTGTGTATTTTTTCAAATACACTCCAGTTGCGCTCACATCCTAAGGAGCTACATTTTTGGCTGAGGATTCGAATGGCAAGCTTTCGCAGATGGGGTACCCTAGCACCATACATTCTCCACCATGCATCTACAACAAAATTACGAATAAAATTTTAAATAAAAAAGAAAAAAATGAAATTTGAAAGTTGAAGTAAAGTATGAAGTTATGAACTTGAAGAGACAATGAAATTTGAAACAAACTAAAAAATACCTGGCATTTTAAATATCCTATCAGTCACAGCCATATCAAAGTCAAATGTGCCACCTGCCATCCTGTATATCTCCATTTCTTTGGAGATTTCTGTACATTTTGCTGGAGATTGCACCATCTGAACATAGGTTAAGAATCCATCCATGATCTCAGCATCGAATACAAACCCACATGGGTAAGAAAATGCGGGGTTTAGGTAGATCCCTGCAACATGAATGGGACGATGGAGTGTGTTGTTCCATCGTTCATCATTCACTTCCCATAGGAGGAGTTGTTTCTGAAACCCCTCATCTCCCTTATCATCATAGTAGGCCCAAATGGATTCTTTGGCCCTGTCCATGGCCTCATACAAATAGCCCATTGCGGGTTTCTCACCATCAGCTAATCGAAGAACCTTTACCAAAGGTTCAGTAATGGTGCACACCTCCTGCACTCCCGCCTAGAAGTCTTCCTGGTATGAAACTAATCTGCATACGGCCTCTCCCTCTGGTTTGCGGCTCATTGTCAAAGCACACCACTCATCTGAAAAAAACATTCTCTTTACATCCCACATAGAATTCAAGAGGGATTGAAGAGATATGAAACTGGAGGCAAACCATGTAAGGGCGAGGCGCACCAACTCCTTGTTGTTGGTGAATTTTCTCATCAAGCTAAACACAGATGTATGATTATATATAAATTTTGCAATGTTTTTTTATGAGTCAACAATATCTTTGACAAAGGAAATTTTTCCTATGTCCTCCAACATCAAATCAATACAATGTGCAGCACAAGGTGTCCAAAATAAAGTAGAATGCCTCTCCATAAGCATCCTGCCAGCAACAACATAATTTGTAGCATTGTCCATTATGACTTGGACAACATGTTTTGCACCCACCTCCAAAATAAACACATCCAACAAATCACATAAAGTTTTTACATCTTTGATATGTGAAGATGCATCAAAAGATTTCATAAACATTGTCCCCTTGGGACAACTAACCAAGAAACTTATAAGGGTTCTCCCCTTTTGGTCGGTCCAACCATTTGACATCACAGTGCATCCTGTTTGTGCCCATGATGCCCTAAACTCCTCCAATCTTTTGGTGCAATCAACCTTTTCATTTTGAAGAATCTGGCCTCTAAAGTCATCATAAGAAGGGATTTTGTACCCTGGGCCAACAATTGCAATAGCATCAACAGCAGGCTGGAAAAATGGATTATTCCTTGCAACGCTGAAAGGAATATCACTCCAAAGGAGAAATTTGGCCAACAACTTGTCAGCTTGTTCTTTCTCAGTTTTTTTAAGCATTGAAGTGATAAATAGTTGTGAACCAGGCGTGGTTCTAGGAACAAAAAATGATGAGGCAGCTACCGAGTTGGTTGTAGATATTCATGCTGAAATAGAACCAGTGCCACTTCCTTGTTCACCTGAGCCTAACACCCTCTTTGCTAGTTGCTTTTTCATTTCTACTTTGGCCTCTCTCTCGTGCTCTAATTCTTCCAATGATCTCATGGCTCTTCGAATGATTTCTGGATTTGTATTTGTGCAAGGCCCTACATCAAATCCAGGGATTTGTGCAAGGTGATACTTCAATCTATAAACCCCCCCAACAAATATGATGCCCACACAACTTGCAACTCAAGTTTATTCTATCAAACCCTCCATCAAGTTCACCAAATTCCCAGAGAGGGTCCAATTTCCTTGGCATGTTTGTAACTTGGTTGAACTCTCGACTCTTGAGTTCTAAATTTGTAAGATGAAGTTTGAACTTTGAAGTTGAATGGTGAACCTATGGAAAAATAAGGATTTCAAGTTACAAAAATTAAAAAAAATGACATACATGAGTAACATGACAAAACACATTGAATTTTTGACAAGTTAACAAACAAAAACACCATCAAATCAACTCAAAAATATTTGATAATGTTAGCCTCCTATTGCAATAGGTTTCATATTTCATGATTGATTTTTTTACATGCCAAATATGTCATCTTTTCATGCTGCAAGGTTCTATATTTCCAAGAAGTTCCATTTTTGAAGAATCATACCATTTTTGAAGAGTTTTACAGGTAAGGGAAAGCCAAACAGCTTAATCTTGGCTTCCCTAGGTTTAAATTTCTTGTTTTAGAAAATAGAGAATGAATATCTGTCCAAACAGCTTAAGCTTGGCAGATCAGTAGCTAGGTAGAGAAATGAAGGAGCCCAACTGCTTAATCTAAGCCCTTGGAAGAGATAAGGGTACACTTAGATAGGAAGGCAGTCAAAAGAAAAGAAGATAATCAGGATCTGCAAGTCCAAGTGCACCCATGCAAAAAGAAGAAAAAATGCTAGGTAAGTAGGCTGGGTAAGTAGTTTTGTGGTTGCAGAATCAAACTATGTGATCCATTTCATGTTTTCAAGTGTTATATCTATTCAGATCACAATTATGAGGTTGTTTTTCATTTGGAAGAGCTCAAGCAAGGCATGTCTAACTCCCCCTTCTTCTTATTCCCCAAATCACTCACTAACATCCCCTTGAGGACCTTGGGATCTGCCCAACTAGTCCTGTTACCACTTCATTTTTGTAAAATACTAAGTCAAGCTTTGACTTTCTTCAGTGAAAAGAAGCCACATTTCTTGTGTAAAAATCATTTCTCCGCAGTCCATTCACTTCCTATGTCTAAGTTTCAGTTCACAAACTTAGCCTCTCCCCTACACTTCACCTCACAAATTCATATTAACTCCTAACTCTATTATCTAGCTCCCTAGATCATTTCCTTATCCCCCATTATAAAAAAAAAACTATATAAAATTCCAAAATTAATACATATTCCACCTTATAGCATTATAGCTATGTATATATGGTTTTGGGAAATGATAGTCCACCTGGGGCTACTATTAACCCATCCGCGTCCTAACCCTGGGATTAACATAACATTTGGTTAAGTCAATAACCACTTTCCTTACCCCTTTACCCATAACATTTCATCATTTTTACCCTCTCGCGCTCATCGTTTAAAGTTAGTGTTAAAATGTTTGAATAAACATTAAACACCACCAGCGCGTAATCTGCATTTCAAAGTTTTGACCCCCCCCCACCACATAAATAAATCAAATATATGGCGGGCCCCCGCACATAAACCTGCCGCCAGCTCCGCGCTCCGTCAGCCCTCCGATCCGCCCTCCCAGATCCAACGGCCCTCGGCGATTTCGGAGCCGCCCCGACATCCGATGGTTAGCCTCCGATAGGCTAGCGGTTTCTCCACCGTACAAAAGACGCGTGTCTCCACACGATTGCATCGGGCAGGCTCTGACAATTACCGCTCTCGTACAAAAGGCGGTCCGATGAAACCACAAACTGCCTTCTGTCTCTCCGCCCCTGACGTCAGCGCCACGTCAGCGCTATGTCACCTCTGTGTCGACCCCCCCACTGCTACGTGTCACTGCCACCGCATTTGCCTCCGACCCTGCCACGTCACCCTGCCGTACTGCCATGTCACCCTGCCACGTCACTGCCGTACCGGGACCCACCGCTGACGTCATGCTGACGTCATCACCGAAAAAGGCGCGAAGGGCGAAAATCATAGCGAAGGATGCCCAGAATGAAAAACTGAGGTAGTTTTCGATAAATGCTCAAAATGTAAGGCCTCTCATTGCTCGGCTACCAGCAGGCCCGAAAATTCGCAATCTGACAGGATTTCTTCATGTAGGTTCAGAAACGGGGCGATTTGACAGTTTCAAGCATATCAAGGGAGAAAAGGTGGCCCGATTCAACTATGAAAGAGTATCAGGGGAAAGATAAAGCCCAAATTAAATCAAAGAGTATCAGTGAAGCGGCAAAGAGTATCAGATCGGCAATATCAAAGTAGGTGAACATTAAAGGCCCCCAAGCAAAGTCAAAGAAAGCGGTGAAGCCATTTAAGGCTCTCAGATCACAGTGAATGCACATCAAAACCACTCAAGAGCAAGGGATCAAAGCCCAAAGCACAGTTATGGCTAAATGAACAACACAGAGCCATAAGGACAGATATTAACTCATTTTGATATAGCTGCCTCCAGGACAGCTCAAATAAATATCTTTGTGCATTAATTCCAGGACAAGATTAGATTAAAGAACTCATTTCCCTCAGATCTGTTTTAGGTCTGCTGTAATAGATATTTTTGGATATTTTCCCTATATAAACCACCCTAATTCATTGTTTAAAGGGTTGGTTGGTTGATAATACTCATTCTGGACTTGCGTTGTATTCTTTGAGAAGCTCTGTAATCAAAGGCTGCTGGAATGCTTTGGATGAAGAACTGACTGTTGTGTTATTTAATGGCCAAAGAGTGACTGTGGAATTCCTGTGCTACTACATGGCTCAATAAGTGTTTTCCTATCTCTGTTTACAGTTTACATATGTTTATGCACCACTGTGTTACTGTCTAAATAGCAAGAAAGAATAATAGCTTAGGTTTTGCTTGACTGCACCCTATGCGTTCTTGTTATTTCTATATGTTTTCTTCAGAAACGGTTATGAACGTGCATACTTAAATGATCATGTTTACTCTGTTTCTTTCACATATGACTATTATTTAGGAATTCTTGACTGCTCCTAGACAAACTTTCATTCACCTTCCCTCTCTGTTAGCTAAAGAAAGATTCTTAGTTGCCTTTCATCTCTGACTTTCATTCCATCTTTATTCCAGCTTGATATTGTTCTATGTGTAGCTATCCTGCTCTGTATTCCTCTTGTGACCAAGAAAACACAACAGCAAGCCCTAATCCATGACTCCATGCCCAATGGTTTGAACTTCTCACACTGTACATCCCAACTCTGCTTGAAAACATCTCCTTCCCACCAAAATCAAAACAAAACCCATGTACACCATAACTAGCCTAAAATCAACCAGAAACAAAGATAAATTTTAAAGAGAGAGCCCTCTCTGACTACAGGTAAGCTAGGACCTGCAGTCCAAAGATTGTTTTGTGGTTACCTCGGTCGTATCCCTTAAGGAGCCAAGGGACAACCTGAGTGATAACATCATTGGCGACTCCACTAGGGACCTTATTCAAAAAATTCCAAAAAACAAGTTAGAAGCTGGCTCCCAAGAAGAAAACATATAATACTAGGTCAAATCCAGACCCAAATCCACTAGCTGTTTTTGAGAATCCCAATTTAATTTCTAGAAGCCTTAGCAAACAAAAACAAGAAGTGTTTGTTGATTCTAGTCCTGAAACAGTTTAGCCAAGCTGTTTTCCAACCGCTGTTAAGGTTTTGTTTCGTTCAAACCCTACTTCCCCTTGTTTATCATCCACCTCTCCAAGCACCTTTTCCACACCTCCATTCACTGCGTATACTACCACCACCACCCCTGTTACTACAACTGTTCCAGTCGTTCCACTTATCCCTGTAAATATGGCTAACAGATATGCACCTTTACAGTTACCTGCAAATCCAAGGGCTATGCCTCAGGACTATCAAACTAAAATCACATACTTTGATGCTACTAGATCTGGCACAGCCCTGCAACATACCAAGAAAATGCAGGACTATTTTGAGAGTTATGAAATAGATGATGATAGTGTAAGAAAGAAGATTTTTGTCCAAAGTTTAACAGGAGATGTAAGGCCTTGGTTTAGAGCACTTGTTGCAAATTCCATAGCTGACCCAGAGGCCCTTTACCAAGCATTTCTTAACAGATGGGAGAAGAAGAAGGACCCTCTGCACATATTATCCGAGTATGACACTATCAAAAGAGGCCCTCAAGAAGTTGTCTTAGACTATTGTGCCAGGTTTAACCATGTTTATAACGCTATTCCACAAAACCTTAGACCTCCACTTGATTTTGCTTTATACAAATTCCCTGATGGATTTGATTCAGACATGGCTTATCAGTTAAGGGAAATAGCCCCTCAGACCTTAGCAGACATGTAGAATGTAGCTGTTAGTGTGGAGGCAAATCTGATTGCCAAGCGAAATAGAGCAAGAGCTGAGAGAAGAACTACTTTCAAAGATGAACCTTCAGCCTTTGAGCAAAAATTGGACACAATCATCAAAGGTATGGACAGCTTTGAAAATAGAATGGGAACTATTGAAAGAAAAGCCTCATGGGAAGGACAGCAAAACAATCCTATCAGAAATCCAAACTTTAGAAAAAATCAGAACCCAAACATTGGAAGGGCAAGTCCTGACCATGATATAAGACCTCCTTTTCATGAAAACTATGCTGAAGCATCCACATCTAGTGAGCAGATAGAGGACATTCACATAAACCTGATGGGTTTGAAAAGTGAACAACAAGTATTTCTAACCCAAGAAGACCAACATGACCATGATATAAATCAATTTCAGACCAAGTCTGGAGAGTCCTTTGACTTCAAACAAGGCTATGATTCATCTGTCTACGAAGTTCATAAACAATACAAATTGAGAACAAGAACCATTGATGTGTCTGATCCCATCAAGCCAAAGGATGCCAAGCAAGCTAAGAAAGTAAAGGACAAGGCCGCTATCACAGAACCTGCTGATAAAACAGATCCAAAATTAAAGGAAGTGACCATAGAGGATGTATCTGACATGCAACCCTCTAATAACCAGCCTTTTGTATCCTCTCCCTCAAAAGACAATGTAAATAGCAATCCTCAAAGCCTTCCCAAAACAGAACAATCTCAAGAAATCACTCATAACCAAGAGAAGAACACTGAAAATACAATTGAAAAGGGAAAAATCTGCCAGTCACAATACTAAAACACAGACAGAAAAACCTTTTGATTTAGAAGCAGAAATTGTGTACAGATAGCAAATCAAAAGATCACTGCAAATGCCAGAGAACAGGGATGATGTTAATGTCTTAGATAATCAACCTGAATTACTTTTTGGTCCTGAAGTCAATGGTAAATCAGGACATGGAGCTGTTCTACCCTTTTATGTCAGTTTGCACATTCATGATAAAGTGTTGCACAATGCTATGTTTGATTCAGGTGCTTCACACAATCTAATGCCTAAAGCTGTAATGGAGAAGTTAAACCTTGATGTCACTAGACCCTACAAAGACTTATTCTCATTTGATTCTAGTCAGGTCAAGTGTTTAGGCTTAATCAAAGACCTTTGTGTGTCTTTAGTCCAATTTCCCAACAAAACGATCTTAATGGACGTGGTGGTTGTTGACATTCCACCAAAGTATGGCATGCTCTTATCAAGATCTTGGGGAGCAAAACTCCAAGGATCTCTCCAGCTAGACCTCTCCTATACCACTATTTCAGTCTTTGGGCAACCAAAGAGACTGTATAGAGAAACATTGATGAAGTATGTGGTAAGTAGTGAGGAAAAACCCCAAAACTTTCCCATTTACTCAATCCATTCTGATATGGATTCCTTTATATTGTTCAATGATGATAGCTGCCCTCCCACTGATAAGAAGCCTTTGCCTTTAGAACAAGAAACATGTATCAATCAAGAGTTGGTTGCCCATACCCATGAAACTGTTAAAACAATTAGTGCAACCAGCCTACAAGAAGAACCACATGAAGCACAAAACCTAGGTCCGCCCAATCCTAAAATCACTGAAACTCTTAATACTAACCACAAGCAAGAAATCACACGGTATTTAGAGTTTGATGGTTCTGTCAATAAGCTAGGAGCAGGGGCAGGAATATGGATTCACAATACACATAACAGCCATGCAGAGGGTCATGCTTACAGACTAAACTTCAAATGCACCAACAACATGGCAGAGTATGAGGCTTTCTTTTTAGGCTTTAAACTGCTCAAAGCTCTAGGAGCTGCAAAAGTGTCCATTCTAGGTGACTCCGATTTGATCATTCAACAGATGAAAGGTAACTTTGTTACTAATGACAATAGGCTAAGAGCTTATAGGTCTTCTGCCACAGAAATACTCAATTCCTTCACCGAATCCAAGCTTGCTAAGATTTCTAGAAACCATAACATGCATGCTCATAGTCTAGCTACTTTTGCTAACACTTGCAAGCTGCCCTTTGAGCCCAATTACCACTTTACTGCTGAAATAAAGCACATGCTTGTTGTCCCTAACAATATCAAAGATTGGCAAGTGTTTGAGGATGATGCTCAAATCAACAATTTTCTTACCTTACAGCAAGAATTCTCAAGCTTAAACATTGATGAAGATGCCATGAATGACCCACAATAGCAAATGAGCCAAAATAAGCAAACTATAACAGCTGAAGCAGCAAATCAAATGCTGCACCCAACCATTTTTGATGAGAAAAACATGCAAGAGCTGAGGCAAATGCATTTAGATGAAATAGCTGAAGCAGAGGTTGAAGTCATTGATTTAAAGGACAACTTTTTACCTGTTGGCCTCGCTCCATTAGAAGACATATTTGATTCAAACGATGTCCCCAAAAAGCCAAAGATGCAGCCCTTAAACGCTGTTGTGGAAGACTGTAATATTGGGATAGCAGAGAAGCCCAAAATGATTAAACTGTCCAAGTCTTTGCCTCCCGATCAAAAACCAAAATATGTTAATTTATTTAAAGAGTTTCAAGATGTATTTGCCTAGAGTTATGAGGACCTTAAGTCCTATGACACCTCTGTTATTCAGCATACCATTCCCTTAAAGCCGTAATCAAAAGCCCTTCAAACAGAAACTAAGGAGAATCAATCCTGTGCTTCTCCCTTTGATTGAGAAAGAAGTGAAAAGAATGTTTGAGGCTGGTATCATAGCACCCATTAGATTTTCAGAATGGGTATCCAATCTTGTTCCCACAAGGAAGAAAACAGGGGAGATTAGACTGTGTGTTGACTTAAGAAATCTGAACCAAGTCTCCCTTAAAGATCACTACCCACTGCCAAAAATGGACCACATTCTACAAAGAGTAGTGGGGTCTTCAAGAATTTCTTTGCTAGATGGCTTTTCAAGTTTTAATCAAATACTTGTTCACCCGGATGACCAAGACAAGACAACCTTTACAACACCGTGGGGAACATTTAAATATGTGAAGATGCCTTTCGGACTAAAGAATGCAAGTGCTACCTTTCAAAGGGCCATGGACATTGCATTTGCCAAGGAAACCCATGATTTCCTAGTGGTTTACCTTGATGACCTAACCCCTTTCTCAAAATCTGATCAAAAGCACCTAAAACATTTGAGACAAGTGTTCCTAACATGTAGGAAATATGGCATTTCCTTGAACCCAAAGAAGTCTTTATTTGGCCTAGAAGAAGGCAAATTGCTAGGCCATATCATTTCAAAAGATGGGATTAGAATTGATCCTGAAAAAATTCAAGCCATCCTTCAAATCCCTTATCCAAGAAACATCAAAGAATTGCAAGCATTCCTAGGAAAGATCAATTTCCTAAGGAGATTTATCCCAAACTTGGCCGAGCTGATAAGAATGCTAAATAAAATGTTAAAGAAGGATTCCAAGGTAAAATGGACTTTAGAGGCCAAGCAAGCCTTTGAGGGCATAAAATCTGCCTTAACCCAAGCCCCAGTCCTCACAAGTCCTCAATTTGATAAGGATTTCATCATTTTCTCATTTGCATCTGAACACACCATTGCTGTTGTCCTTTTGCAGAAAGATGATCAGGGAAATGAAAAGCCAATTGCATTTTTCAGCCGAGCCCTTAGAGATGCACCCTTGAAGTACCAAATCATGGAGAAGCAAGCATATGCCCTTGTTAAAGCAATCAAAGATTTCAGAATTTACATTTTATATTCACATGTGATTGCTTATGTGCCAAATGTTGTTGTAAAAGACATATTAACTCAGGAGGGCATAGAAGGCAAAAGAGGCAAATGGATTGCCAATATCCTTGAGTATGACATTGAGATAAAACCCACCAAGCTGATAAAGGGACAAGGTTTAGCCAAACTGATGTCCGAAACCAATTTTCAAGCCTTAGACATTAATCAACTGGACAATGAACAGGAGCTGGCGACTCCACAGATCAGTCAAGCTTTTTTGCAATCCCCATGGTATGCTGATATATGTTTTATATTGTTAAACCTGTGTGCTCCTCCAAGGTTGTCCAGAACCAAAAAGAGATTTTTAAAGATGAAAGCATCAAAGTTTTGTGTCTTAGATAGTGCCCTGTTTTGGAAAAATCATGAAGGAATATTGTTGAATTGTCTAACTATGAAAGAAACTGACAGTGTCATGAAAGAATTCCATGCAGGGGACTATGGAGGGCACTTATATTGGAAGTCCACTGCTGATAAAATACTAAGGGCTGGTTTCTATTGGCCCTCTTTGTTTGCTAATGTGAGAAAGTTTGTTGTTTCATGCCACAAATGCCAAATCTTTGAAGACAAAAGAAAGATTCTGCCTTTGCCCCTTAAGCCCATTTCAACCGAGAAGACTTTTCAACAATGGGGTCTTGACTTCATCGGAGAAATCCATCCATCCTCTTCTGGCCAGCATAAGTGGATTCTAACAACCACAGATTACTTTCCAAGTGGATTGAAGCCATCCCATGTAGGCAAGCCAATGACTCCACTATCATCCAATTCCTTGAAACCAACATTTTGTCCACGCTGCTGCCTTCAGATCCAAGAAAATGATCAGTTTTTGCCACAAATTCCACATTACCTTAGGTCACTCCACAGCCTATTACCTTCAAGGTAATGGCTTGGCCGAATCATCCAACAAGAGTCTGATTAACATCATTAAGAAAGTCTTGGAGGAGAACAAGAAGAACTGGCACAAAAAGCTTGTAAATGCCCTATGGGCAGACAGATTGTCAACCAAGAGATCCATTGGGATGAGCCCATATGAGTTAGTCTATGGCATGGAGGCCAAGTTCCCCTCTTCTTTGGGAATCCCTATTATCAAATTGCTGCAAGAGATCCATGCAGAGCCAAATGATATCCAAAGAAGAATAAACCAAACCATCCATTTGCAGCAAACAAGAGAGAAAGTGTATGATAGAGCTCAGATTTTACAAGAGAAGCTCAAGAAAATATTTGACAAAAGAACCAAGGCTGAAAATTTCTGCATAGGTAACAAAGTCTTAAGATGGGATTCAAGAAGAGAGGACAAAGGAAAGCATGGCAAGTTTGATTTCTTGTGGAAAGGCCCCTTTATTATTTCTGCTATTCAAGGCAACAACACATATTTTCTGAAGAGTTTGGATGGCAGCACAGCTGAAGAAGGCCCTGTCAATGGCCGAATGCTAAAGCACTATCATGATCCCTTTTTTTGAACGCAACACAGCTCTGTATACTATCTGTACATAAATATTTGTATTTTCAGCACTTTTTCTTATAGCAGGCTAATAAGAGGGAACAACGCAGCAAATTTTGAAGGAAAGATCAAAGAAAGCTCTATTTCAGATCTCTGTTTTTGAAATAATCCCAAAGAAGTTCTCAAGCAGATTTCAATATGTTTACAAGCACCCAAAAGGCAAGAAGCAGAGCTGTAATGTTTCTGCAATTCAACTCAAAAGGATACTGCATATCAGCTTAATTCAGTCAAAGGCATTGACAAGAAGGAGAATTTTAGTTTACAGCAACAAATGAAGATCAAGGCATTCTGACCTGCTGTTCATGGCTTTTCATCTTGAAAAACCATCCCCAAGTGGAGCCACTGTTAGCCTCCTATTGCAATAGGTTTCATATTTCATGATTGACTGTTTTACATGCCAAATATATCATCTTTTCATGCTGCAAGGTTCCATATTTCCAAGAAGTTCCATTTTTGAAGAATCATACCATTTTTGAAGAGTTTTACAGGTAAGGGAAAGCCAAACAGCTTAATCTTGGCTTCCTTAGGTTTAAATTTCTTGTTTTAGAAAATAGAGAATGAATATCTGTCCAAACAGCTTAAGCTTGGCAGATCAGTAGCTAGGTAGAGAAATGAAGGAGCCCAACTGCTTAATCTGGGCCCTTGGAAGAGATAAGGGTACACTTAGATAGGAGGGCAGTCAAAAGAAAAGAAGATAATCAGGGTCTGCAAGTCCAAGTGCACCCATGCAAAAAGAAGAAAAAATGCTAGGTAAGTAGGCTGAGTAAGTAGTTTTGTGGTTGCAGAATCAAACTATGTGATCCATTTCATGTTTTCAAGTGTTATATCTATTCAGATCAAAATTATGAGGTTGTTTTTCATTTGGAAGAGCTCAAGCGAGGCATGTCTAACTCCCCCTTCTTCTTATTCCCCAAATCACTCACTAACATCCCCTTGAGGACCTTGGGATCTGCCCAACTAGTCCTGTTACCACTTCATTTTTGTAAAATACTAAGTCAAGCTTTGACTTTCTTCAGTGAAAAGAAGCCACATTTCTTGTGTAAAAATCATTTCTCTGCAGTCCATTCACTTCCTATGTCTAAGTTTCAGTTCACAAACTTAGCCTCTCCCCTACACTTCACCTCACAAATTCATATTAACTCCTAACTCTATTATCTAGCTCCCTAGATCATTTCCTTATCCCCTATTATACAAAAAACTATATAAAATTCCAAAAATAATACATATCCCACCTTATAGCATTATAGCTATGTATATATGGTTTTGGGAAATGATAGTCCACCTGGGGCTACTATTAACCCATCCGCGTCCTAACCCTGGGATTAACTTAACATTTGGTTAAGTTAATAACCTCTTTCCTCACCCCTTTACCCATAACATTTCATCACTTTTACCCTCTCGCGCTCATCGTTTAAAGTTAGCGTTAAAATGTTTGAATAAACATTAAACACCACCAGCGCGTAATCCGCATTTCAAAGTTTTGACCCCCCCCACCACATAAATAAATCAAATAAATGGCGGGCCCCCACACATAAACCTGCCGCCAGCTCCGCGCTCCGTCAGCCCTCCGATCCACCCTCCCAGATCCAACGGCCCTCGGCGATTTCGGAGCCGCCCCGACATCCGACGGTGAGCCTCTGATAGGCTAGCGGTTTCTCCACCGTACAAAAGACGCGTGTCTCCACGTGATTGCATCGGGCAGACTCTAACAATTACCGCTCTCGTACAAAAGGCGATCCGATGAAACCACAAACTGCCTTCTGTCTCTCCGCCCCTGACATCAGTGCTACGTCACCTCTGCGTCGACCCCCCACTGCTATGTGTCACTGCCACCACATTTGCCTCCGACCCTGCCACGTCACCCTGCCGTACTGCCATGTCACCCTGCCACATCACTGTCGTACTGGGACCCACCGCTGACGCCATGCTGATGTCATCACCGAAAAAGGCGCAAAGGGTGAAAATCGCAGCGAAGGATGCCCAGAATGAAAAACTGAGGCAGTTTTCGATAAATGCTCAAAATGGAAGGCCTCTCATTGCTCGGCTACCAGCAGGCCCGAAAATTCGCAATCTGACAGGATTTCTTCATGTAGGTTCAGAAACGGGGCGATTTGACAGTTTCAAGCATATCAAGGGAGAAAAGGTGGCCCGATTCAACTGTGAAAGAGTATCAGAGGAAAGATAAAGCCCAGATTAAATCAAAGAGTATCAGTGAAGCGGCAAAGAGTATCAGATCGGCAATATCAAAGCAGGTGAACATTAAAGGCCCCAAGCAAAGTCAAAGAAAGCGGTGAAGCCATTTAAGGCTCTCAGATCACAGTTAATGCACATCAAAACCACTCAAGAGCAGGGGATCAAAGCCCAAAGCACAGTTATGGCTAAATGAACAGCACAGAGCCATAAGGACAGATATTAACTCATTTTGATACAGCTGCCTCCAAGACAGCTCAAATAAATATCTTCGTGCATTAATTCCAGGACAAGATTAGATTAAAGAACTCATTTCCCTCAGATCTGTTTTAGGTCTGTTGTAATAGATATTTTTGGATATTTTCTCTATATAAACCACCCTAATTCATTGTTTAAAGGGTTGGTTGGTTGATAATACTCATTCTGGACTTGCGTTGTATTCTTTGAGAAGCTCTGTAATCAAACACTGCTGGAATGCTTTGGATGAAGAACTGACTGTTGTGTTATTTAATGGCCAAAGAGTGACTGTGGAATTCCTGTGCTACTACATGGCTCAAGAAGTGTTTTCCTATCTCTGTTTACAGTTTACATATGTTTATGCACCACTATGTTACCGTCTAAATAGCAAGAAAGAATAATAGCTTAGGTTTTGCTTGACTGCACCCTATGCTCAGTTCTTGTTATTTCTATATGTTTTCTTTAGAAACGGTTATGAATGTGCATACTTAAATGATCATGTTTACCCTGTTTCTTTCACATACGATAGTTATTTAGGAATTCTTGACTGCTCCTAGACGAACTTTCATTTACCTTCCCTCTCTGTTAGCTAATGAAAGATTCTTAGTTGCCTTTCATCTCTGACTTTCATTCCATCTTTATTCCAGCCTGATATTGTTCTATGTGTAGCTATCCTACTCTGTATTCCTCTTGTGACCAAGAAAACGCAACAGCAAGCCCTAATCCATGACTCCATGCCCAATGGTTTGCACTTCTCACACTGTGCATCCCAACTCTGCTTGAAAACATCTCCTTCCCACGAAAACCAAAACAAAACCCATGTACACCATAACTAGCCTAAAATCAACCCGAAACAAAGATAAATTTTAAAGAGAGAGCCCTCTCTGACTGCAGGTAGGCTAGGACCTGCAGCCCAAAGATTGGTTTGTGGTTACCTCGGCCGTATCCCTTAAGGAGCCAAGGGACAACCTGAGTGATAACAGATAAACAATGGGTTATCTAAACCCAACCAAAAACAAAAAAAAAAACCAAAACAAAACACATAAATTTGGTGCCCATACTAGTTTGTCGGAGAAAATTGATCCTCTCCTCCTCAACTCTCAATCCACCAGGGTTTTCGAGTCGTTTTTATCCTCCAATCAGTGCCCAATCGACCAAGGTTTTTCTCCTAGGTCACTCCCAATCCACCGCTTTCGCTGTCTGTCCAGATGAATAAAAAAAAATTGTTTTTTGGTGTTATAAACCCGCTGTCCGCCAGCCCAATGATAACAACGCTATCGAATCACGATTTTTTCATTCGCGAAAAAAAAAATACGTTTAAAAATCAGGCGATAATACCGTTGAATTATAAAAATCGCGATAATCGTGATAAAATCGTGATTTTCGCATCACTGAAAAAAACAAAAGATAAGTTAGGGTTTTGGAGATGATAACTGAAAGGGAAGTTCAGATGCCTTTTTCTTGGGATATGGAGTCATCGATGCAACCTGAGATAGAATATTAGTGGTTAGGGGCTATTGATATACAATAAGACATTCTCTACAACTTCTCCTAATTTACTAGAGCAGTCCAGCCATCTCGAGGATCCTTGGATCCCAAACCCTAGTATCCTCATATGTCTTGAGAGTGGTAGCATATCTGTGCCAATCAAGAATGGGCAATGTGATCCACCATTTTGTGGGTGATATCCCTAAGAGAAATTTGTTTCTCTAAGATGGTCCTCATTCAGCAACAAGCAACCCCTTGCAGCCACCAACTAGCTCGTTGTGCCATTTCTCTGCCACCTGAGCCAGCCATGTGGTCCCTTACCCACTGCCATGATCGTATGTTTGAAGGTAGGCCTCCCGAATCTAAAGGTGTGCCTTGTCATTTGGTAATTGAGCATTGTAGTTTGTTTATCATGGACACTTTTCGGCATGGATTAATGAGGGGATTTGGCCGAAAGAATGGGCTAGGTTTGTTCTCTTGTCCCCTAGACCCCTTTTGGATATTAACCTTGGATTCTAGTCCTATGGGATCCCTTTTACTGACCAATTGGATTTAGGGATGGTATTTCACAGGAAACCCTAATTTTGGTTATGTGTGTTGATTTTTGTAGCATCAGACGTGTTCTAGCTACGAAACTTTGTGGAGAGGCTAGAATACATGTATCTCCAAAACCCAAAAATCGTTTCTAGAAATTCCACCTAGAGACTACTTAATTAAAATAATTAATCTTTTTTTTGAATGGTGCCTAAGTCTAAACTTAGGAAAATTGATTAATTAAAGGGTATTAATTAAGTCATGGTGAGAATCTTCTAGAAGAAGACATGGATCGATTTCTAGTTAATCTTAACCATCGATTATGTGTTAATCTTGGTCGTTGAAGCCTCAACGAGAGATTATAAGAAGAAATTCGATGGGGGTTGGAGAACACACTTGAGAGACAAGGAATTCAATTTTGCTGGGAAATTGAACTCCAGAGTAGCAGCAGTCAGTTGTCAGAGGTGATTCAGTGAAGTCGAAGCAGTGTGGGAGGGGCAGGGATAGTAAGGCCGGAAGGAAGTTTCTCTAGTCCAGTGAGTGCACAGCAGAGAGGCAGTGAGCGCCACAGAGAGGCAGCGCAAAGCAGAGAGCAACACAAAGCTTCAGAGGGAGATCTGTATTTTGCTAAGGAGAAGTCAAAATTCAGTGCCAGAAGTCAGAGTGGGAGCCTGGAGGCCAGGAAGATCGATTTTCCAGATAAAAGTTGATCAATTAGCGAGAGAGATGCTGGTTCGAGTTGTGGGACACAGATCTGCGTAGGCTGACGTAGAGGAAGCGCAGAGGCAACAAGGGGCAGCTCATCTTGAGCCAAGGTCAGTGTCGGATCACCGGTGGGAGTGAGATTTTTCTCACTAGATCTCCTGTCAGTTATTTCTCTGTACGAAAAGCTAGATTTCAGCTTCCATAGATTTGTACTCAGATTTACTACTACATATTAAATAAAACCCTCAGCTGCTTCACCAGTTTTCCCAAGTTGGGTTTTTCCAAGGACATTAGTACAAAAATAACAGTGTTATTTATGTGTGTGATTCTATTCTTCTAGTGATATTTTTCTTCTGCAGTATCGTATTTGTGAAGGTTGCAGTGTATATGTTTCGATATTTTCCGTAGAAAACTGCAAATAATTTGTTTAGTTAATTTAACAGATAGAAGAAATATTATCAGTTGTTGTAGTAGGATTCAGGGTTTTACGAATTTTCACATGGTATCAGAGCACAGATTGTAAGCCGAAGAGCTCAGTACCAGAAGGGGGGAGAATTTTGAATCTTTGCAGAGGCAACAGTTCGAAACCCTCTAGAGGCAGCGCAGTCCTTGGGCCAGGAGGGTCAGTTTTTGAGGACAATTTATTTCTCTGAGAGAGTTGACAGAGAAATTAGCTTTTTCAGATCAGAGCTTACCAGAGGCAGAGGGAGACGCAAGACTTTCCTTGCAGAGCGGATCTTAAGCTACGACGTAGTTATTTTGCAGCAGGTTTCTAGTGCAAAATAGCATCAGGAGGAAGGAAGAGCATACACTGAGGGAATTCTTTCTCGGGGGACTTCTAGCCCAGAAGTTCAAATTTTCCTAGCAGAGCAGCAGAAGTTGTGAGCAAATTTTCCCACTCCAGCAAGGAGTGCGAAAATCTAGTCATCAGTTGCACAGAGGAAAAGAGGAGGAATTCAACATTTTTGCAGAGATGGCATTAGCGGGGTTGAGAGATCGGGATCGATTAGAGGGAGCCTCCAACTATGTGATCTGGAAGGCAAGAATTTCCTTTCTTCTAGATGAGTACAATCTCAAAGCTTATATCAATGGCGTGGTAGTTGTACCCATAGATGCAGATCCACTTTAAGGCCTGTTGACCACTGGAGTGGCACTTGATGATTATATGAAGACTCCATACCCAAGGATGATCCAAAGAACACTTGTACCATCATATATCATTAGTCAACAGAATTTTTTAACACTACTTCTATCTTCTCATCATCTCTCTTGTACCTAGATTCCACACCCTACAGGGAATTGTAATAAGTGATACCAGTAATGATGAGTTTTTGAGTCTGTAATAGGCCTAGGATGTTGGGACTCGATCATCAAACAAGTACACTTTGGAGTGTTTTTTTTATCTAGTTAATTATCCCTTCTTTTTCAGAGGTGGATAATTTTCTCGGTTTTTCACTCACGTTTTACCCCAAAGCCGGAGTAACGGTTTGAAGGTTGAGCCTCTAACACTTGACATTGGAGCTCCATTCAACAAATTCGAATTTCTCTTTGGGATTGTCACCTTATGCCACTTGTTTAATCACTTCTACATTGGGATTGGCTCCAATGTGATTTGTCATTGTCATTCTTCATTGGGATTTTCTCCCAACTCTCTATATAATAGAACCATGGGCTCTCATATTGTACCATGTAATACGAGCTATCGTACTTGAGAAAACTCTGTGGGATTGCATTCACTACTTGCAATATAATACAACAGTCTCTGGGGTAAAGCGTGGTGGTGTTCTTCTCCTTGCATGTGTGGTAAATTCTTGACGACTTGTTATGCTTCTATTTACTTTCTCATGTCATTATTTCTTTCATGCTTGTTTCAAGTTATGTTAATATGCAGCTATCTCATATTAGCATAAGAATTAATTATTTGCTTTAGGAAAAGAAATCTTCTACTGGATTAAAGAAATCTTCTAGTGGATAATAGATGTATCTCTAGGAATTCTTTCCACTGCACTTATTTAATTTCATGTCGATTTAATGATTTGTGGTGAAGTTGGGTAGATGAATCATTATTTGGTCAAACTTTTCAAGCGTGAGGGGAAATTCTCGGAGGAATCAACCCATTCTTGAAAAATATTCAAGGAGAACCTGTATGTTTTGAATTCCAAAGTCTCATCTATATCTTATTTGTGTCTTGCAGGGATTCTTTCAAGTTTCTTAAAGCTTTTATTTTTTGCATCAAAATATCAAACTTGGAAAAACTTATTTTTTTACGTATTGTACTTCATTTATCAATATCTGATTATTTCAAAGAGCTAAGTCATGGCTAGTCAAATAGGAGAGTTTGCTCATACTCTTTGGCCTAGCCTCTTGTAGATTATTTTTGTAACATACTTGGTAGTTATCTTGAGCTAACATTTGTTGTTGTGGATTTTTTTTAACTTGTTCTCTTGCAGCTACTTGCGGGCATCATCAGAAAATTACTTACAAGTTTGTGTGCAGGACCTTGGGGCTCAGATTCACTGATTACTTCCACATTTAGGCCAGGTTCATCTTAGATAAGGCCGTGTTCTTCTTGAGGAAGGCCAAATTCATTTTGGCCATCTCTTTCTCTCTCTTGGTCATGGCCATAGAGGAGGCTTATCTTCTCTTCTTCAAAAAAAAATATGCATTTTGTTGAGCCTTTGTGGGCCTCAAATTGCAGAAATTTCCAGCGAGGAAAGGTCCATGGTTTGATGCCAATTTGTTAAGACTTTCCTTGGATTTCAGAGAAGACTTCATTGCCTTTTCTTTCTTGTAACAAATAATTTTTTTGATTTTGAAAGCGTGGGTTTTACCCATTGGTATCCCTATCTCTCCACCTTTTGGAGAGGCTTGGCGGTTTGACTTTGTTGGTTTATTTCATTTTGCATACGTATTCTCTAATTGAGAAATTAACACAACATGCATCACACTCATTTTTCATGCACTTTATTTTAACTTACTACATGTTTTAAATCCATAACAAGTTCATATTTTTTTTTGCATGCAAACACTTTTTACTTTATCTTATTTGGCTTGAACATCATTCCAAGTTTACTTATACTTCACCATTAAGCACATTTTACATGCATAAAGTATTTGGACAAATTTTCTCCATAAAGTAATATTTTATTTCATGTCAAGCAAGTACATTTCAAGTAGAAGTTAATTCTCATTGTTTGGTTAATTTATTTACATGCTCCAAGCATCACTAAAATTTACCTCCAACTTAAGTTTGTTGAATAGACTTTTAGGGACCCTCTACCTATATTGACTCTTCGATGTGAGATCGAAACACTTGGGCGAGGATGAGGTCTGAGGACTAGAGTTCAATTGTAACTTTGCCTTAGCACTAATTAATAAAATAAACCAATAACTCATTCCATCATATTTGTTTTGTTTGCAAAGTTCTAAAATTTCTTGCTATCTTGATGGTTTAAAGTCTAACATGCAAACCTTATTTCAAGAGGCACTTTGGATGCAAGCATTGTAATTCCTTTTAATTTTGCAACAAGTTTAATTTTTCTTGTACTTGAAAATTTACTCATGTTGTGGTTTAATTATTGTCATAAATGGTTGATTTCACTTTCAAGTATTATTATTTTGGGTTGCAAACTTAATTGCATGTTGTCATCTTGATCCAACATTTGAGTTATTTTTGTATCCTTTTGAGCAAGATAGTTTCCATGCTTTGATTTGTAGACTTATTTATCTTGAAATCATTTATTATATCTTGTGCTAACAATTTATTGTTTCACTTTTCAGCATTATTTTGGCTCCCCATTTGAAAACATTTCACTTCATTCTAAGCAAATACAATTTCATTTCTTAAGGAGAAATACTTTGAAGGCACTGGTTGTTTATGTATTTCATGCTTATCTTATGTATTTATGGTTATTGCTCATATCAGTTTTTCTTATAAATCTTAAAGAGATAATCTATTTAACTCTAACAATTCTCCTAGAAACTCACATCTTTTTTTAACTTAACTTTTCATTAGGGATCACCCCCTTTAGCTAACCTAGGAGATAGCTCAAACGGAGAGAGTCTGGATTAGTGTGACAACCCCTTCTCTGAGTTCCCTGCCACCAACCACACCTTGTGGGGTTGAAGACTTTTCTCACTGACTTGTAGGTAGGTGTAGGCGATAGGGTCAACAAGGCCTACAAGAAGGAGATGGCGAAGGCAAAGAGGTTGATTCTCGATGGAGTTCAAGATCACGTGGTGTCTCACATAGCTGGCAAAGATATTGCCCAGGAGATATGGAAGGCACTTGCTACGCTATATGAGGGATTTTTTGAGCAGTGGAAGATGTATCTTGAGGAGAAGCTGAGATGCACAAGGATGCAAAAAGGGGAGAACATAGACCCCTTCTTCACTAGGCTTCAATATATCCAAGATCAACTGTCTACTATAGGGTCAGCGCCTCAGCCTATTGAGTTGGTATGGTTTGCTCTAAACAGTGTTTTTGAAGAGTGGCAAGTCTTCGTCCAGAGTATTCTATGCAAAGAAAAGTTGCCAAACTAGGATCGTATGTGGGCTGATCTGTAGCAGGAGGAGATGACGCGAGATTTGGTGAAGACCACCATCACTGGCAGCAGCAGCAACAATGGGACGAAGCAAGTAAAGGAAGAGGAAGATGTGGCCCTACAACACTCAATGCCCTCTCAGAAAGAAGGACAAGGAGGAGAAGAAGGATCAATAGGCTGCGTCTGTGGAGATTGACAGGTTGTCCTCCAAATTGTAGGAAGAGTTTGCCATGATCACCGAGATACCTACAAGAGTGAGGTCGGGTGATTTGGACTTGTAGCCCCAAAGAGCTACAAGATCGACAGGATTCTTGAAGAGGTCCACCTCATGAATCAATACCTTGCTACGGGAGACCAAAACATGCAGTAGCAGGATGAATCAATGGAAGTTGGTGCATTTAGGTGCTAGAGTGACAGATGCAATGGCTAGCAGCGGTCAGATGCTAGGAAGCGCAGAGCAGAGTTGGCAGCAATGCAGTTGGCACAAAGCAGAGTTAGCTGCAGTGCAAAGGCTTCAGTGGTAGCGCAAAGTCTAGTAGCAATCAGGACTCAGGCAATAGATGCATCATACTTACCACAGTTGGTTTAGTATTTTGGATGCTTTTCCGTTGCAGTTGTTACAGTCGCAACAATAGCAGATGGAGAAGGAGTTGCAGTGCAGATGCAGTGTTGGAAGTAGTTCAGCAAGGCCAGCGGCAACACAGATGCAACGTTTATCAGAGTTGCACAGTACTTGGTGGATAGCAGAAGCCAGACATCAGCAGCATAATGGGAGGTGGTGCAGAGACAGGGTGTTGCTTCAGTGGGTTACAGCGCTAGAACACATTCCTCGCTAAGAGGGAGTGTTGATTTTTGTAGCATCGGATGTGTTCTAGCCACGAAACTTTGTGGAGAGGCTAGAATACATGTATTCTCCAAAACCCAGAAATCGTTTCTGGAAATTCCACCTAGAGATGACTTAATTAAAATAATTAATCTTTTTTTAATGGTGCCTATGTCTAAACTTGGGAAAACTGATAAATTAAAGGGTATTAATTAAGTCATGGTGAAAATATTCTAGAAGAAGACATGAATCGATTTCTAGTTAATCTTAGCCATCGATTATGTTTTAATCTTGGTTGTTGAAGCCTCAACGAGAGATTATAAGAAGAAATTCGATAGGGGTTGGAGAACACACTTGAAAGACAAGGAATTCGATTTTGCTGGGAAATCGAACTCCAGAGTAGCAGCAGTCAATTGCGGAGGTGATTCAATGAAGTCGAAGCAGTGAGAGAGGGGCAGGGATAGTAAGGCCGAAAGGAAGTTTCACTAGTCCGATGAGTGCATAGCAGAGACACAGTGAGTGCCACAGAGAGGCAATGCAAAGCTTCAGAGGGAGATTTGTATTTTGTTGAGGAGAAGTCGAAATTCAGTGCCAGAAGCCAAAGTGGGAGCCCGGAGGCCAGGAAGATCGATTTTCCAAATAGCAGTTGATCAGTTAGTGAGAGAGACGTTGGTCCGAGCTGTGGGACACAGATCTGCGTAGGCTAATGCAGAGGCAACATGGGGCAGCTCATCTTGAGCCAAGGTTAGTGTTGGATCACCAGTGGGAGTGAGATTTTTCTCGCTAGATCTTCTGTCAGTTATTTCTCTGTATGGAAAGCTAGATTTGAGTTTCCATAGATTTGTATTCATATTTATTACTGGATAATAAATAAAACCCTCAACCACTACACCAATTTTCCCAAGTTGGGTTTTTCCGGGGACATTAGTCCAAAAATAACAATGTTATTTATGTGTGTGCGATTCTATTCTTCCAACATTATTTTTCTTTCGCAGTATTGTATTTGTGAAGGTTGCATTGTATATGTTTCGATATTTGTCGTAGAAAACTGTAAATAATTTGTTTAGTTAATTTAACAAATAGAAGAAATATTATAAGTTGCTGCAGTAGGATTCGGGGTTTTCTAAATTTTCACAATGTGCTCCCAATCCCTTATCTGCATATATTACCCCCTTTCCACTCATTATTACCCCATTCATCATTTCTCCCACATGGGTCCACGTTCCTCCACTAGGTCCGCATAGGGTTAGCTTTCCCCTTCTCCTTGCCCACACCTTGGGTTAGGCCTGGAATGATGCCCTGGAGGTTGATACAGCTAACAACAAAGATAAAAGCATAATTGGCCACGTTCAACAGAGAAATATACCACAAAATGCAAAAGATGGTTCGAACAAACACATTTAGCATGTGGGCAAAAGCCAACACATGAGCTCTACCCCATCATCATATCCATCACTCCAGCTCCTACGGGTTTTATGAGTCTCCATCATATAGGAACCCATGATTGTCCCAACCCCCTCTGGACAATGAACCGCCCCACCTTAAGGGGGATATTCACTACTATATCTCACACATCATGTTCTTAACCCTTGAGCCCCGAGCAGTTGATCAAAGAAAAATCATAAAAGGCAAAAGGCATATAAAGAAGGGTGGAAAAAATTAAGGTCGAAGCACCTCATGTACCATGATTACTCCCTCCTATACATTACAAACCCAAGTGTGGGCTTCCCTTTTATTAGCTACCCTTGCACCCCAACATGTGGACTAAGGTTGACCCTTCTCATTCTCGACTTCATTCACCTATCTATCACATGCCACCACTTTTTAAAGGATGTACCTTGAGGCTTGAACATATTATCCCCTTTAGAAGTAGAAACCACCTAATAGGGTACTTGGTTAACCCCATTTGGAGTTTGGGAGATATTGGCACATCCCGAAGCCTTTTATGGAAGGGCAGATCATTATGATTTCCCCACCTGTGGTCCATGGTTGGTAATCTCATTTACTCAATTTCTCTAATGACTTGTTCTACTGGAAGGCTAGGGGACGCATTGGATCTTATGCAAGATTGCATATGGTTTCCATCTTGGGTTTGGTCTCCCTATACGGGGTCTTAATCTTTCAGAGGGCTACATTGGCACATGTAGGGTGTGCGTTGAGAGCCATGAGCCTCCACAGCAGTAGACAACACTCCATGGACGCCCGAGGAGGTTTAGAGATTGCTCAAGATTCACCGATTGGACGAGGAAGATGCACTTGGTTCACCTTTGCCTAGACAACCCCACAAATGTACCATGCACTTGCCAGCTGACCTAGGACTTGTAGGATGATGTGGCATCACCTACACCATCATCAAAGCCCTTGCAGAAAATCTACAAACATCTTTGACTCATTTGGAAACCCACGAGGTTATTATTGTGCCCCCACACCCACTGGGAGCAGCGCGGGTTTATTGTTTGGAGAACAAAGGGCCAACCCCTTGTCCATCACCTTTTGAGGGTCCTATTCTTCATTATGGAACCTATGGACCTCACCAGGCCTCTTAGAGGGCCCTACAACATGTATTATTCATCATCTGACCTCTTAAGAGGCTTATCATTTCATTTGTGAGCTAGTTTGGTGATCTTGTCACCAGAAGTTAGTTAATTTGCACATTATTTTATTTTAGGGGCTAATGTAGGCCCAATTAGGTAATTTGAACTCCTAATGAGTGTATAAATAGGAGTTAGATGAATTCACTTTGTATCATCACTTGGTTGGACTTGTATCTCTTGTGAGAACTTCACTATCCTTCTTGGAGGACGAAATTTTAAAGCATGGAATGAATTTTGATGTTTGGATCATTTTCTCTTGTATTGGAGCTTCTTGATTGGCAAAATTTTGATGGTTGGATATACTCTAGTACATGTAAGTGCAAATTTAATGCTATACATTTTCTATTTTTGTCACATACATTGTTGCTGGGTGTAATGTTCCTAAATAAGAATACTAGTGATATAAAGCAAATAATCTGTGCAACAAATTATAAAAACGAAATACACATTAAACACCCATAGAAATACTGCAAATATGGAACTGCTAAGCCATTTTATTACTTCTTTGAAGGAAAAATACAAATGATAATAGAATGGTGCACTTGGGCTTGTCTCAGTGGACAAGCATGACCAAACCTAGGTGAGAAAATCGTTGATGCATGTGAGAGAAATAATTCATGAGCTAAAATGTCTTGAGTGTTAGAAAAATAATTTATCCCCTCATATGTCGTAGGTCCTAGGTAAATTTAAATTTTCCAGAGATAAAATTCGTGGGTCCTTTAAAAAATTAAATCTTAACTGGTCCAAGGACTAAGGTTAGTTGATTATTTTGCTAAATTTTATATCTTAGGTCCCTGGGGTTAATTCAAAGTCAAATTTTGAGGAAATAAATGCAAAATTTTAATTTTTGAATATATTAAAAGGAATTAAATTGAAAATTTTGAAATTTCCTCAATATTTAAAATTTCGACGAATGAGATTAAAAGAAGTTTTGATCCTCATCAACGGTCAATATCACTTTGACAAGGATCACTCGAACTAGCCATTGGGAAATTTATCTTTAAATAGGGGGTCAATTGTCAATTGAGATCATTTGATCTTTGAGTCGTGTGCTAAGTGAAAGCTCTCTTGTAATTGTTTTTCAAGTGCAATAAAGAAAGACTTTGGGTTTAATTTCTGCTCGTGTTACTCTTCATGGGAATGTTGTAAGATGTGTTATTTTCATGGATAGATTTTCTTTTCAGCCATTAATAATAGCTTTCTAAAGAGTGATTTAAGCACAGGTATCTTGCTTGATCACTAGGTTTGAATGGTAATTTAATTTTTGGATATAATGGCAGGTATCTCTATTAGATCTGAAATTTATTATCGTTTTCTCGCTCTACGTTAATGGTTGAATTGAGTTGTGCAGGGAATCCTTGATTTTGAGATCATCGAGCGTTCGGGGAAGTTTTTAGTTGGACCAGCCAACTCCCGATTAGCATTTTTTTAAGGGCCCGGCCTGATTGAATCCCAGGCTTATCATTAGAACTTCCATTGTTGATGCATGAAGAGTTTGTTCTGAAGAACCTCACTTTAAAATTAAAATTTTTAAAATATGTGTGGCATAATGATAGATCTGGCTACTTAGAGCCTTCAACTTGTAATTACTGTAATTATTTAACTGGGCTTTTTGGCTTTTTTAATTTCATCATTGTATATATTCTTTCTGGATGCTTTGTTTTTGTCATCGCAGGTTGCAGATCTGAAGGGGAATTCTTGTTTGAAGCCAGACCTAGGCCCTGGAGGGTAAGATCCGGCGGCCTCAGAACCATCTCTTGCAAGGGAATTTATTTCAGATCTGGAAAATTTTTGTGGGGTTTTCATCAGGCAGATCTAAAGCAAGACGATTTAAATTTATTTTTTCTTCTAGAAAATTTCGAACGTTTCTGGGCCACCTGTCTGCTGCTGCCTGGGGTTTCATTGTTACAGGAAAATTTCGAATTTTTTTTAAAGGCAAACTATTTAAAACCCTATCCGCACTTGCCCATTCCTTCCTCACACAACTCTGTCAATTCCACACTGCAAGTCTATCCTCTCTGCGCTGCTTCATTTGCTACTCCTACCTGCGTGTACCCATATCCACTATTCAGCTCAACAAACACTATCCACAACCATATCCACGCATTTTCAAACCCTCACTTATCTGCAGCCCTCATCCAAGCAGCTCTTTGCCTGCGTCTTCCCTCCCATTGCTCCTTATTGCGCCCATCTCTCTGCTCGCCCCTTCCATCCATCCCTCAGCTCCATCCTCCCTCGCAGCCTTAAAGCCTCACACAATCACTCCCTCGCACGTGGTTTCCTCTCTGCCAGCAAGCCTCTGTCTCCACACGCTGTCTCTTCCTACTTGTGTACTCTCCTTCCCTCCACGTAGCCTTCACACTGTTCACCCTCGCTCTCCACGCAAACTTGCAAATGAACTGTCAAACGCAACTTCCCATCTCCCTTCATCTCCTTTCCGCTCCTCATCATCTGCATACCTGCACCAACAGCAAATGCAAACATACGATTTTCCCTTTTGTCTATGCGCTTGTGCTTTAGGTTAGATAGGTAAGTTTAGATTTTGGTTAGGTTTGATAATTTTATTTTCTTTTTATTTGGAATCTAAAGAAAATCATAAAAATATATATATAAAGGAAATTTTAAAAAAATAAAAAGAGTTAGATTTGAGCTTTCTTTTCATTTGTTTTGATTTTTATTTGTTTAGATTTAGAATTATTTTATTTTTATTAATTTAAGAGAGAAAAAAAATACCTTTGAAAAGGACTAATTGAAAATTCCTTTTGGTGACTTTTTGTGCTAAGGACAAGATATAGAGAAAAAAATTTGTGGTATTAACATTTTCATGCGCTTAAATTTTTATATCTGAAGATTAATTATTTGAAAGTGATAAATTTCCTGGATTTTGGATTTCTAAGCATAATCATTTAAATTCTAGGATCTAAATTGGTTAGCACTTAAATTTCGTGGTTATTTAAAGTATTTGTATCTCTTGAAATTTAATTGCTAAGACATTGTGCATCTAGTGAAATTAATCATTGCTTGAATTATTTGATGCTCATTACATGCTAGACACTTTGCAGATATTTTCAAGCGATTGTTAAAGTTTTTATTGCTGATAGATTTCATTTTCTTAAGCAACAGTAACTAATCAATTACTTGATTTTCATTTTACCGAGCAAGATCATTAACTTCGTAAGGCACTGGTATTAATCATCTAAAATCTAATCAAATTTTAAATCTTGCTAAGTCTTAATCAAGTGTTTGATTGCCTTGCTGTGTCTCCCGAACCAGTTGAATCCCGGTTGGTTCTCATTTATCCCATTTCTCCATAGGGTCTACCCCCCTTAGCTTGCTGTAGGGAGACAGCTTAAACGGAGAGATCGAGGATCAGGGTGACAGCCCCCGATCTGAGCGTTGACACGGTCCTAAGACACTCTGTGCGACAACACAACCCCAGTGTTTGCCCAATCTGGACTGCATCAGCCCTTCTCTGTCTCACGCTGGCCCTGCGTCAACCTTTCTTGGCCCGCGTCAACCTCAGGAGGCCCTGCGTCAGCTTTCTGGGCCTCTACGTCAAACACACTGGCCTCTCTGGTGGTTTGCGCAACACTTGGCTGCCTCTACATGGCCCTACGTGAGCCCTTGCTAGCTCTGCGTCACTCTCCCTAGCTGCTACGCTGCTCTCCTGGAATAATCTTTGCCTTCTCTATTTCTTTGTACTCAATGCCCCTCAGTTGCTCTCCCGATCACTGATTCTATCTATCTTAGCAAACCCCGCTCTAGATAATAGAATGACTGATCATTTGGTGTGCTCTCCAAGTGACCCTCAAGCCTCCTCTTATGCTTTTCCTGTTGACGATTCAACAGCCGAGATTAAGTCCCTAATCAACGGCTAAGATTAGATCTGGCTTGATCCATGTCTTTTGGACCACTCTAGCACAGATTCATATTAATACACATTAATATTTTATTTTCCCTAAGTTTAGACTTAGGGACTCCATTAAAAATATTAATTATTTTAATATCTCTTGATCTGTTTAGAATCTGCCCAAACCCTTTCTGGGTATTGGAGATTTCATGTGCCCCAACCTCTCCGCCAAATTTCGTGGATAAAGCACATCCGATGCTATCCCAAATCAACACTCCCTCTTAGCAAGGATTGTGCTCTAGCAATACTCCTCACTGAGTATTACTCTGATCATCCGGCATCGGTACCTATGTTGATGCTAGGCCATCCTGCCCATCATCCTCTGCACTGCTGCATCCTGTACTACAACCCATGGTTCTGCCACTGCCACTGTTGCAACTATACGACAACTCCCTCTGCATCCGTGCTGTTGCTGGTCCTTTCTCCCAGCACTGCATCCGCACTGCACCTCCTCTCATCATGTTGCATCGTGTTGCCCACTACTGCACTGCAACTCAGTTACTGAGAAGTAAGTAACTGATCCTCCAACTGACCTCCCTGTTGGGCTAGAAACACCCACTGATGCTGAAGCTCCCTCTACCGCCGACAAGTGCTCCCTCTTTGACTTCTGCGCTGCTGCAACAACTCCCTACATCTCGCACCGTTGCACACCTCTCTGTGCCATCCTGCACTGGTGCAACACTCCTGTCCCTCTCGCACTGTTGCAGCCTGCTAGCTTTGCACTGTCTCGAGACTCCTGCACTGTAGCTCTCTCTATCGCTCCATCCGCATCCGTCCCTACCCACCCAGCCAGTCCTGCTACTCATCGTCGAGGCTCCCGTAGCAAGGTCTAATCCAAGAGGCTGGGTACCTCGAGGATCCTGCCCCTCATCGCCTGTAGTCTGCCTGACTACAGCTCAATGTCTCACCACTTCCACTCAAGTGGTGTGTGTGCACTCATGGCACAGTCATCGTCTGTCAAAACTTCCTTCTCTGCCCGTGCTGGCACTGCCTTAGTCTCGGAAGACTCTCCCTTACTTTTCTTCCTTGGGCACTGGGTCGCATAATGACCATCTCTCCACAGTGGAAGCACTTGATCTTGGAGAGATCTTTCTTTCTCTGCTTCTCCTGCTTTCCCTCAGATGCTAGGGCCACATCCTCCTCCTCCTCCTTGACCTTGATCCCTTTGCTGCTGCTACTTGTGTTCGATTGTCGTCTGATCTCTTCCTGGCGAAGAGCTGCCCACATCTTGTCCCAAGGTAGGAGAGTCCCTCAGCCCAGGATTCTCTGGACAAACACTTCCCACTCTTCTGAGATAGCATTCAGGGCTGTCCTCACCATAAGCTCGTGATCCGGAGTCGCTCCTATAGCAGTCAACTAGTCTCGAATCTCATTCAGTCCTCCGAGGAAGGTGTCAATCGATTGACCCTTCTTCATCTGATACGACCTCATCTAGTTCTCGAGCAGCATTCTTCTCTGTACAGAATTATGCTGGTACAGGTTCTTGAGAACCTCCCACATCTCAATTGTCGTTTCCTTCTCGGCTATATGTGGCACCACATGATCCTTGACCCTGTCAAGAATAATGCACTTGGCCCTCGCCATCGCCTCCTCGTACTTTTCGTTATCATTAGGGTCGACTAGGATAGCTATAACCTTCAACGCGAAGTTCTTGACACGATTCCTATCAAGCACTAATAAGATTCTAGCCTTCCAGACTGCGAAGTTCGATGCTCAATCCAGTCTATCCTGGTCTCTTACCCCGTGTAGTGCCATGACGCTCCTCTACTTCCCTCCTGGAAGTTCTCTGTTCGACTCTTCTGAGTATCTACTTCCCGTCTGGAAGTTCTCTTCTAGACTCCCTCTGAGTTCTGATTTCCCTCCTGGAAATCCTTCTGCCGCTTGTCGAGATGCCCCTACTAGGATCGTCTTGTGCAACTGCACTGCAGATCTGGGTTCCTCAACTAGAAACCCTCGGTAACAACTCCTCTGGCCTTGCTCTATTAGGTACTATTCTGACTATAGTACCTCACCAACTCCACTCTGCAATATTCCTGCAGCCTTCTAGCCCCCAGCAACTGCCTCTCTGTGAACTGCGTCAGCCACTCTGTGCCTCACGCTGGATCTGCGTCACCCTGGATGGGTCTGCGTCATCCCTGGGATGCCCTGCGTCAGCCCTCTGGCCCTCTGCTTCAGCAACACTGGCCTCTCTGAGGCTCTTCGCAGTTCCCAACTTCTTCTGCGTGGCTCTGGTTGGCTATGCGTCACACTTCCTTGGCTTCTACGTTGCTAGAAACAACTTTTGTTACCTCGGGACAGTTGTTTTCTGTTGTTATTGCTTCGCTCGGCTGATGTCTTATAGTCCTCCCGTGATTTGCAATCACGCTCTGATACCATGTTGAAGTTTCTATGTTTACTTAGTTTAGAAACCCTTCATGCACTTTTTCTGATTTATTCCTACCTACTTGTTTTTTTCTTTAACAAGTTATTTACAAAGTAAATACTGAAAATAAACACCAGTGCATGCTCAACATATTAAAGATCAGCAAATAAAATAATCAAGAACAAACACACCACATGACACCATTATTTTTGGACCAATGTCCCCGGAAAAACCCAATGCGGGAAAATCGGTGCAACTATCTGAGGGTTTTCTTATTAAGCAATATCAGAGTACAATTTCGGTGCCGAAACTAGCCTACCCAACAGAGAATTTCCTTAGCAGCTATACCTCATAGTTTGAGAGAAATCTCCTGGCTGAAACCCCGGAAAATCCTTCCGGCAGCTCCACAGCGCCAAACTGCTCTGCAACCCCAGCGTCTACCCAATCTGGACTGCGTCAGCCCCTTTCTGTCTCACATTGGCCCTACGTCAGCCTTTCTTGGCCTGCATCAGCCTCAGGAGGCCCTACGTCAGACACGCTGGCCTCTCTAGTGCTCTGCGCAACACTTGGCTGCCTCTACGTGGCCCTACGTGAGCCCTTGCTGGCTCTACGTCACTTTCCCTGGCTGCTGCGCTGCTCTCCCGGCACAATCTCTGCCTTCTCTGTTTCTCTGTACTTAATGCCCCTCAGCTGCTCTCTCGATCACTGATTCTATCTCTCTTAGCAAACCCCGCTCTAGAGAATAGAATGACTGATCATCTGGTGTGTTCTCCAAGTGACCCTCAAGCCTCCTCTTATACTTTTCTTGTTGACTATTCAACGGCCAAGATTAAGTCCCTAATCAATGGCTAAGATTAGATCTGGCTTGATCCATGTCTTTTGGACCACTCTAACACAGATTCATATTAATACAAATTAATATTTTATTTTCCCTAAGTTTAGACTCAGGGACTCTATTAAGAATATTAATTATTTTAATATCTCCTTATCTGTTTAGAATCTGCCCAAGCCCTTTCTGGGTATTGGAGATCTCACGTGCCCCAACCTCTCCACCAAATTTCGTGGATAGAGCACATCCGATGCTACCCCAAATCAACAGATACAAGAATGCTTTCCTCATGGTTATGGTATTGAACATGAGGTAGATGGATTCGTCAACATAGCTGAGCTCATTCAACCTTTTTCTTGGGGAGGAGAAATTTTATTCATCATATGTACATTTGTGGAAGTCAAGGAGAAATACCTCCCTAGCTAAAAGATGGATTGTTAAAAATATGTAGCTATGGTCGGTATTTAAGTCAACAAAGTCAAAGGGAAACAAAATTATATCTTATTGTTTATATAGGCTCCAAAAATTGGTAGGTCGGCCCCACCACTTGAAGGGGTTTGAGACCCTTAGTCAAAACCCACATGATTGGAAATGTATATATTGACATTTGACCCTCCTCATTTGGACATCATCTTAACAACTTGGATCATAAAGAAGACTTCTATTCACACGTGGGAAGAAAGAAGAAAACTATAGTTGATCACCAAAATTTTTGGGTTGAAGTTTGACTCGCTGACCAGCATTGACTTGGCATTTTCTAGGCTGCTTTGACTGAATCTTTGACTGGCTATTGGACCGAATCTCTTGGGATCTTTGACTGAACAGTTGACCAAATTTCTGGGCAAAGAATTGGATGTTGACCGAACTCTTTGACTAGAGTTGACCACAGGTCAATTGTGGAAGTTTGACCAAATTTTTCTGAGTTGCTGAGCCGAAATTCGGCCTCCTTGACTTCAGTTGACCAGGAGAAGCAGAGGCCAAAGTTCAGCCTGTTGACCAAGTTTGACTTGCTGAACAAAAGTTTGACTCTATATATCCTTTGACCAGATTTGACATGGAAAGTGGTATGGTTAATTTGACAATATTTGACTGGAAATTTAGATGTACAAATTGATTGAATTAGACAATTCTCCTAAGAAAAGGTTGTTGGGTTTTTCCCCTGGTTTGGGGTATTCACAAGGTAAATTTTGTCTCTTCTGCATCTTTATTTTACTGTGATCTCTACTGCCCTATTATATTTATGGTTAAAAATTTCTGAAGTGTAATTGCTTCATGATCGGAAATGTCTAAGAAGATAAATTGTATCATTGGAAATAGTTATCTGTCAGAAAATTGTGTTTTTCTTAATTGCACTTAAAAATCAACATTTCCTATGTTACTAGACAAATTAAAATTCTAACAGAATCCATAATCCAAGACAAAAAAATATATGGGATCATTTCCTATGTTACCAGAACAATTAAATATTCCAATAGAATGCATAACCCACAACATAGAAAATACTCGGGGCACTTAGGCTCATTCCTAGAAGCATAAAGCACATTTACATGCAGAAATGTCCAAATATTGTATCAAAAGTAAAAGCAGGAAACAAAGGTGGATCTCTATAGAAAATATACTACAATTGGGCACATCTCATCCCATATCTATGCATGTTTTTTAATAGATAATATTTAGATATCCTGATGAAATAAATGCTTAGCATAATTAGCTATACTGAAAGTACAAGATGAATCTAATGTCCTTGAGAGTACCTTTTTGGCATCTTTCTCATAAACTGCATAAAACATTTGGAGCAACCTGTCCTTCGTAAATGATTTAATTTCACCCATCATTCCAAAATCATAGTAAATAAGGGATCCATCCACATCAATTGCTAGATTTCCTGGATGTGGATCAGCATGGAAAAAACCGGTCTTCAAAATCTGCAAACAAACACAGCAAAGGATGAACCTGACAATGCCAACTCTTACTGCCATTAGATTGCTACTGGAAGTAAGGATCATATTATCCACAGTAAACTGAATTATTTAGTTCTCACAATAAGAAATAAACTTCTTCTATTCACATTGTGGTTAACAGGACGTTTCAGTGCTGGTATCATTGTGGGATATCTCATTCTTGACTCTTCTTTTACCCTCTAATCATAGGCCAGTAGATGCATCCAACAGAGTTAAGGTCTGTCACTTCCTACTGGAGGGAATTGGCTTGGAACAGTCTAAAAGGTCCCATTAACAGATAGTATCACTGCAGTCAGAAAGATATTGGGATGATTCCTTGGCTTAAAAAATCACTGAAGAGTGACACCCTTCAAAATGTTCTATAAAAGAAATGCATCATAGAATATCTCACAAAACCCAAGGAGACCCAACAACTTGTCAAATAATCTGACGTGAGTAAATCCCACACAATTTCTTCTGTATAATATTTTAACAAACATTGCCCAGTTCAAAGCATCTTGAATTTGATACCAAGAAGGATCATTATATATATATAGGACCTGGGACTTAAAATAAATGTCCTTTCATAACTACAACACTGACTAACCTGAATCGAATAGGACTCAATAGCTCGTCTAGCAATCTGAGAGCAATCATAGGTCCTATATACATATATATAGGACCTGGGACTTAAAATAAATGTCCTTTCATAATTACAACACTGACTAACCTGAATCAAATAGGACTCAATAGCTCGTCTAGCAATCTGAGAGCGATCATAGTTGCCAGCGTCAAGGAGATCCAAATTGTTTATCTTGATACCTATACAAGGTACTAGAATTAAAGAACTTCTAAAACATGATTTCATGAACTAGCTTCACCATAAGATCAGCATCTTGATCAGTAGGAAGCCAATCCTTTAAAACGTCTCACAAAAAATATTCTAGACCAATGTGGTATTCTTTCTTTGAAACGTTCACTTGCAGTAAATACTGTGCCCTCTAAAAGTTACCTGGGACATATTCCAGTGTCAGTATCTTTTCAGTTGCGTAATCCCAATATATTTCCTGTAAAATAAGTATGAGATTTTATAAGATATCAAGCCTCCTTGAACGTTTCTGATCCTAATGCAAGTTCATCCATATATTTTATATAAGTTTTGTTGTCTAACTGACAAGTACCAGTGCAAAACTAAAGATAAACATGTACAGCACTTGGAAGATGTTTAAAATGTTAACTGGGCTTCAGTTAGTTTAAATGAGAAAAATATGAAAGGCTTCAATAGGAGGAAACATACAGGCACCCGAACCCACTTGATGTTACGGAAGTCTCGCCTGAACCTATCAGCATTCCGCCCTTCCTTGATATAATTAATTTCTTGATAAAGAATCCTACATATCAATTAGGTCAAATATCAGATTTTATTGAAACCATTTACCTTGGCATTCCAAATTTCACTTCCAAGTGTTCTATAACAGAAACATAATCAACTAAGCATAGGCACACATGTTCTATCCAAAACCATAGTGCTTATGGCATATGCTGATTCTTACTATTATATCAGATGGCACTTAAGCACAGGAAGTGGAATATTTTAAAGACAGAAAACAATTGTGTACTTAAGTAATGCCAAAGATCCAGCAACAGGATAGTCTCAAGCTTACAAAGATCCCACATATATAGATAGATCTTTCTGAATCTAATGTAAACAAGCCCAAATTTTTCAAAGGATTAATCAGATAGGGGACTAAACAGATGAAGCTGTGACTGAGATTTAAAGAAGACCAGCTGTAACCACTGCAGTTATCATAAACAGATTTTTTGCTAGGATTGTTGTATGAGAATCCTGTTTTATGTTTACTATGCTTTCATCCTGAACAAATTCATTGTCCCCTTTAATCTTCACCACAATTGATTAAAAAATGAAGGACAAAAATAGCTGAAGAAGAAGCTTAAAGTAAGGAAAAAGGAGCGTAGCAAGATTGTCGAATTTTCTTGAACATACTAGCAAATAATTTACACAGCAGTCTATCAGTATTAGTGTCCCAATTTGAGTTTTCTCATATGAAATGGGGGAAATCCTCTTAACCAACTTTGGCTTTTTTAAATGACTTGTTAATAAACAGGGCCTTCATATGAACATAGTTCTCATTACTAAATAAATATTACTTCTTGGATGGACTTGTTTTATATGGCATTGATTGTACTGAATTAAATAAGAAAAAAAAACTAGGAAAAAATTTACACACCAGTGCTATTAATATTATCGTCCCAATTTGAGTTTCCTCAAATGAAACAGGGAAAGTCCTCTTGGCCAATCTTGCATTTTTTAATGATTTGTTAATAAGTAGGGCCTGCATATGAACATAGTTCTTATTAATACTTAACACACATGACTTCTTGGATGGACTTGTATTTATATGGCAATGATAGTGTCAATATTAAATCAGCAAAGCAAACAAGGAAATGCAAAACATAAACTAGGAATTTCGCCAAATCAGTTAATTCACCACAATAAATCCTGGCTTGTCATTTTTAGATGTGTAAATGGTCCAAGAAAGGAAATCAAACTATATTAATGTCCACTCATAACCAACAAAAGGTCAATGGGACCACAGTATGGTTGGTATACGTAGCAAAATACGGAGTGCCGAAAACCTCTCCTAAGTAAGTAAATAAGTTTAGGCTAACAACAATGTAGGAAGATAATTAAAGAATTAAACCAATTAACGAAAACACTGTATATGACAAGGCAGACAAAGGATGGACTGAACACACAATGTCACAACAAACCAATCATCTGCAAACAGTGGTGAAGGTGCAGCAACTGTAAATTACTCAAGTAGTCTGTCGAATTCCCTAATGTCAAGAGTTCACAAAGAATTTTGGATAGTGGAGACTCGAAAGAACCCAGAATCTTAGAACTCCAAAAAGGCTTAATCATAGGCTCTGATAACAATTTTTATGTGCACAAAGGTAAAAATAAGAATGCAATAATGCAAAAGGAGCAACCAGCAACCTTCAACCCAGTGTTGATAATATCGCCGATATCTCGGCGATATTCGTAAATATCGCGCTATTTTCTGCGAAACGAGATATCGGCCCTAAAATATCGCGATATTTTCCAACTTTGAAAATCGCGCGAGAAATCCGAAATATCGGCGATATATTCCAAAATATCGCGCGACAATGGTAAATATCGCGGCTGGCTGTTAAAAAATTTCCGCGCGGGCTGTATAAAGGGTTTTTGCGCTTGGTGTTAAGTCATTTTAGTTTTTAACTTTTGTTTGAGCGCTGGAAGGTTGCTGCGAAGGAGGCCCGAGGGTTTGAGGGGTGCTTTCCAGTTTCCATTCGTTCAAAGTTCATACTGATACAGGTACCGTAACAGAGTTTTCAGTGACAGTGTCCATCGTAGACAGACATTGAAGTTATAGATGGGTTTGTGATAGTGTCTATTTTCAATGCATTCAATACGCCTTTGATGTGCATATCAATACGCCTTGATATTCGTCATGGTTTAGATTTTAATGATATTGTGCAGGAAATTAATTAAGTGTTGGGATTAATGTCCCACCCCGCAATCTTTCAACTTCGTATTACACTACTTTGTGTTAAATTAATTTTTGAGGTTGGCCAATAATTAACATTGATAGCTACCCAGTGTTTCGACCACCGTGTACCGTTTGTTTTCCTAGCCACCATCGATTTGGGATGATCATTGGTCTATGATTGGCACACCTATTAGCACTATGTTCAACTTTCTGCCTAGGACACATGGATGTATATGCTTTGTTGATCACTCCGACCTCTCATTGATCGGTTCAGGTTACTTCGTATGGTTTTAGGGTAACGGCTACCCCACCAGGCACTCCCACCGGCTTTGTCATTTGCCTTACCACCTTCTGTTCTTTGCAAATGGCTACATAGGTTTCAAAGTTTGTTCCAGGTTCGCAATTAAGTTCTTCGCTACAACTTATGATGCTTTCATACCTCCAGTATTATATTGGCCCTCTGCCAACCATCCGTGCTTAAGAAATGTTTTATTGTTTTATTTTTTAAGGATTTTAGAACAACTTTGATGTGCATATCAAGCCGAGTCTTAGATGAATCTGTGTCGGTGTCCATATTCAATCTGAATCAACCAATGCACCGCTACACATGCACATAGTGTTTAAGGCTGAGACAGTGAGGAGGATATCACTGTAATATTACCCCAAACTAGTTTGAAGTTTGAACTGTGATCAAAGTTACACCTTAAAAGTTAAATTAATGCTGCTCTAATGATGGTTCCAAACCGCATATAAAATTAAATATCAGTCCATATAAAATTAACAACACAGGGAAGCATATAAAATTAAATATCAGTCCATATATTTGAGTTTGTAAGGTTTAGTTCACTGAGGAGTTTTCATAAACAGTTTGCAGGCAATGTACAGTGATCAACAAGAAAGCAAGAAAGCAATCTATGTCACTGTCATCATGAGTCATAACAGTTATATATTTTTAATTTTTTACACTACACTTCAACAGTCAACTTGTATTACACTTCAACAGTCAACTTGTATTACACTTCTATTCAAGAATCAACAGTCAAGTTAAAAGCAAAGCTAGGTATTACACTTTAATATTTAATATTAACAGTGGAGATTACAAATAAGAATGCACCAGGTGGAATTTGAATAAGAATGCACCACTTGTATAACTTATTGCTTTATATGTTTAAAAATCTGAAAAAAATGAATATATTATGCATTTTTTATGCTTGCCGATATTTGCCGATATTTTGCCGATATTTTCGCCGATATTGCCGATAAGATATTTTCTGGACCCTCGCCGATATTTTCCCGATACCGATATTATCAACACTGCTTCAACCTGTTACACCTGATTTTGAGATAAGGGTACTCATGGTGAAATTTTCACTACTCCTGCCCGCCAGGGGTAGCCCAAATGGTTGGGACTTGTTATCCACCAAAATGTGGGTAACCCCTGTTGTCGCGCGGATTGACACGACAACGCTCAGACCGGGGGCTGTCACTCTGATCCCCGATCCCTCCGTTTAAGCCTGTCTCCCGCGGCTAAGGGGGGTAGTCCCTGTGAGATGATGAGACCAACTGTCGACCAGTTGGTTGGGAGACACGAGATACGATATAAAAAGCACTAAAATGATTTGATTAATTGAGCAGACCAGTGCCTTAAGAGATTATTGTTAAAATGATTACTTGTTAGATATAGAAAAATAAACCGTGAACAACAATCATTTGTCATCAAAAGGTATCAGCGAAATCACATAACCAAACGATATCCAACGACTGAGAATTTTGAAAAAAAGATAAATGCTTTAAACCACCACGAGAATCCTAGACCATTAACTAGATATCATTTTCGCATCTCGACTTGAAAAATTCAGATCTTAAGATATAACATGAAAAACAACTGAAACTGGCAAAAATGATTTTCCAAATTTTTTATGTGATAAAATGAAACCTAAAAACCCTAAACCCTGATAAAAACTGCATAAAGAAAAAAAATTGAAACCCTAGATCAGAGAAAATTGAAACCCTAAAACAATTGATTAATTTACAGATTTGGCCCCTTAACAGCCAGATTCAGCAATAAGAACGGAAATATTTTAACGAAACGAAAATTTCAGATTTGTCACTGTGAAGAACTTCAGAAAATTTCTCATGCAAATCAAATAAATAAACCGAATGATAGACCCAGGATCAAATCCAACTGGGCTCAGCAAAAAATGCTTGCGGGAGTTGGCTGGTTCAGCCGAGAACTTCCCCGAACGCCCACAAAATTCCTTCAGAAAATGTTTTCTACACAGCTCAAAACAACCGTCAACAAAGAGGGCAAAAATGCTGCTAGATCTCAAACAGTAATGGAGATACCTGCCATTACTTCAGAAACCCTAACAGCACCCAAACCCCAGCAAGTGAACAAGATACCTGTGCTCACAATACTCTATAAGAAGCTAATATTAATGGCTGAAAATAACATATGCAAAAAATGAAATGATCTCACAGCATTCCAAGAGAGTAACACCAGCAAGATATGGACCCCAAAGTCTTCCTTTATTAACCAGAAACAGATTTACAAGAGAGCTTCTTCAGTCTTAGACTCACAGATCGAATCTATCTGAAATGACCACCTAAGACTCTATATAAAGGAAATGATCCCAATGGCTAGTTCGAATGATCCATGTAGAAATGATCTCGACCGTTGATGAGGATCAAGACATCTCTTGATCTCATCCGTCGATTTATTCACTTAAAATATTATTATTTTTTAAATTTTTAAAATTTTTATTATTTTTTATTTATTTCATTTTTAAAATTTTTAAATTTTTAAATTTTTAAATTTTTTATTATTTTTTATTAAATTTTCAAATTTTTAAATTTTTTTTTATTATTTTTTTATTTATTTCATTTTTTTAAATTTTTAAATTTTTTAAATTTTTTTATTATTTATTATTTTATTATTATTTTTTAAATTTTTTAAATTTTAATTTTTTTTTCTTATTTTTTATTTATTTCATTTTTTTAAATTTTTAAATTTTTTAAATTTTTTATTATTTATTATTTTATTATTATTTTTTAAATTTTTAAATTTTTTTTTATTATTTTTTATTTATTTCATTTTTTTAAATTTTTTTATTTATTTTATTATTTTATTTCATTTTTTAAATGGATCATCGAACTAAACCTTTGGAAACATCACCCAGGACCTACGACTTAGGACTCACGAGGGGATTTAAAACATTTTTCGACCCTCAAGACACATTACATCATGACTTTTACAACTTACATCTCAAGGGGACAAGCCCACTTAACACAGACCCTCATAAATCACCCAGTTATGCGACACAACTATAATCTAGCAGATTAACACACTAGGATTCTCCTAAAGTTCTAATGACAAAATCCATCCCGGCTTTGGGGTCAGGTTTGAAGGAAAACTCTGCCGATCCATGGATCGGTGAGACGAAAAACCTTCCGGGACATAGATTATCATAGAAAGTTAGGTCCACCTAGGCAATTTTACATACATGACTCTAATCTGCTTAGATTATTTACAATTCATACATGCAGACTGGGTTTACAATTGAAATGATCAAGCTGCTGATGACTGTAGGCTGGCACGGACACGTTGTTCAGGTGCTACCCCTTTCTGCCAAGAAAAGAGGGTGTACTGCATGGGAAGTTGACCAGTAGAGGTCAACAACCCCTAGGAGAAAAAATTTCTCCTCTTTGGACATCCAGCCAACCAACAGCCCTATATGATCAGCACATAACATGATGCCAGCATCCTCCACTTATTACTACAGTCAGATTTATCTCACATCTATCATTGCTTCTTGAAAGAGGGTTGGTGATCCATCAGTAGGTACTTCAACAATTTTTGCAGTCATGTGCTTTCATTTAATGTTATTGACATACTAATATGGATCACGGAAAAAATTGGATAATTGACTGATCTCGATTGTATTATTGTTTCCTTACTTCACCTAGGAGGCTTGTCTTTGACTCTAATCCAACAGGACCTGTAATATTCCTTTTTATTTATTTAGCTATAAATTCCCAAAAAAAATTACAGCATAATTTTTTTCTGGAAATATTAATAAAATGCAACACAGATCCATAGAAAGTGTAGACAATAATTAATGCAAGAAACCCAATTTCTATTAATAATTTCCAGAAAGAGACACATCGAAAACATGGAAGATACACTGGGTTTCTAGTTCTCAAACTTTTGCAATTTGATCTTCAACAACTCGGTCCACCAACTCGACCCTTCTGAAATATGGTTATTTGGTCCTCTGAAAGCACAATAACTCGACCCACTTTCTGGATGGATGAAGTAACTCTTTGCTCGACCAATTCGAACTCCTTGGAAGATTAATGGTTAGCTAGGGTGGCTTTACAGCCACTGAAACCAATTGCCACCAGCTAGGGTGTAAATTTCAACACCAAAACTGAGAAATATATCGAGGGTTTCTCCCTCACATTGTAAGTTGCTAAAGCTATCAGAACAATTATCAAAACATCAATACTCATTCATACCCCAAATGAACTCCCATCTTCCTTTTTATAACTTTTCCTCTTCAAATATCATGGATCGCTGAAATACAAAGGTGAATACCATGGGTCATCAAAATACCATGGATTTTCGTTTTACAACACTTAATTTAATTATTCATTTCACCTTTTAATGTTACTTTTCCTCTCCAAGTGAAAATAAGCAATTAAATTGATTTTCTTGGAAAGGGACATTACAGTCCTCCCTATTACCCAACACTTTGTGGGTGATATCCCTAGGAGAATTTATTTTCTCCATGATGAGCCTCAGCCGGCAGCCAACAGCCCCTTGATGCCTCCTGCTAGCTCATTGTGCCATTTTTCTGCCACCTTAGCCATCCATGTGATCCCTCACTCACCTGTATTGATCGTATGTTTGAAGGTGGGCCTCCGGAATCTAAAGGTATGTCTTGTCATTTGATAATTGATATTGGGTTTACTTATCATGGATACTTCTGGGTATGGATTGATGGGGGAATTCGGTGGAAAGAGTGGGCTTAGTTTATACTCTTGTCTCCTTGATCTATTTTGGTTGTTACCCTTGAATCTTAGTCCCATGGGATCTCCTTTATTGACCATTTGGTTATAGGGTGGTACTACTTGGGAAACCCCAACTTTGGATGCACGGTCCCACTCCTTTATGTTGATTTCTATAGCATCGGATGTGCTCTAGCCTCAAGATTTTGCAGAGAAGCTAAGGCACATGCATTCTCCAAGACCCAGAAAACATTTGGGAATTCCACATAGAGATGGTTTAATTAAAATAGTTAATCATTTTTAATGTATTCCTAAGTCTAAACTTAAGAAATGTGATTAATTAAAGGGTATTAATTAAATCTAGTGTGAATCTTCTAGAAGAAGACAAGGATCAACTCCCAGTTAATCTTAGCCTTGATTATGATTTAATCTTGGTCGTTGGATTATAAGAAGGAGCTTGATGGGCACTTGGAGAACACATCGAGATAGTGAGATCTAGAGATCAAATTTCTCAAGAGTAGCAACGTTGAGTTTCCGGAGAGAGATCAAGTGATCTCCTTGCAATGAGGGGCAAGGATAGTAGACCGGAGGGGATTTTTCCAATTCCGGAGAGTGCAAGGTAGAGAAGGCAACGAGAGATTTAGAGAGGCAGTGTAGTGCCACAAAGAGGCAGCGCAATGCTTCAGAGGGAGTCCGTAATTTTGTTGGGAGCAGTCGAGATCTAGTGCCGGAAGCCGAGGTGTGAGACCAGAGGGCCAGAGAGTCGAGTTCCAGCCAGCAAATCGATCAACTGGAAGGGTGACACAGCTCCTAGAAGTTGTGGCGCAAAGGGAGCAGGAGCCCATGCAGACTTCGCAGAGGCAGTGTGGGGTTAGCCATCCAGAGCCTGGATCAAAGTCGAATTGCCAGTGACAGTGTGAGAATATTTCTCACTACCTCTTTGCCAATTTATTCTCTGTATCAAATTGCCAATTTGGGCATCTAAAGTTTTGTACTCAGAAACTACTACATAATAATAAAACCCTCAGCTGCTGCACCGGTTTTTCTAAGTTGGGTTTTTCCGAGGATGTTTGTCCAAAAACAACGGTGTATTTGTATGTGTTTATTTCTTTCCTGTGCAATATTTTGTTTCCGTAGTATTTTATGTTGTGAATGTTGAAATTTCTATGTCTAACCCGTTAGAAACCCTTCATGTACTTTCTGATTTATTCCTACCTACTTGTTCTATTAATTAACAAGTTATTTACCATGTAAATACTGGAAATAAATACAAGTACATGCTCAACACATTACAGATCATCAACTGAAGGAAATAGAAACAAGCACAAAAGTGACACTGTTGTTTTTGGACTAATGTCCCCCGAAAAACCCAATGTGGGAAAATCGGTGCACCTATCTGAGGGTTTGATTTATTAAGCAGTTTCAGAATACAATTTGGGTGCCAAATCCGGCTCACCCAATAGAGAAAAATCTCAGCAGTAGGACCTCCCTACTCAGAAGCAGATATTCCCGCTGAAAACCCGAATAAACACTCTGACAGCTCCAATCTGCCCCGCGAAACCCCAGCGTCAGTCTCTAGGGACTGTGTCAGCCTCTCTCTAGCTCAACGTTAGCCCAATGTCACTTTGTCTTGGCCTGCATCAGCCTCTGGAGGCACTACGTCAGTCCTTTGGCCCTCTGCGTCACCCACACTGGCCCTCTGAGGCACTGTGTAGCTCCTAGCTGCCTCTGCGTGAGCCCTAGCTAGCTCTGCATGAACCCTTGGCTACTCCTGCATGAACCCTTGGCTACTCCTGCGTGAACCCTTGGCTACTTCTACGTCCCTCTCTCCGGACACTACGCTGATCCTCCGATGCTATCTCTGCCTCTCTGCTTCTGTATTCACTGCCCCTCAGCTGCAACTCTGATCACTCTCTCAACTTTCTTAGCAAACCCAGCCCCAAAAAGTCGAAATCTTGATCTCTTGGTGTGTTCTCCAAGTGACCCTCAAGCCTCCTCTTATACTTTTCTCGTTGACAAATCAATGGCCGAGATTAAGTCCCTAATCAATGACTAAGATTAGATCTGGCTTGATCCATGACTTTTGGACCATTCTAACACAGTTTTATATTAATTCACATTAATATTTTAATTTCCCTAAGTTTAGACTTAGGGACTCCATTAAAAATATTAATTATTTTAATATTTCCCAAACTGTTTAGAATCTACCCAAACCCTTTTTGGGTATTGGAGATCTCATGTGCCTTAGCCTCTCCACCAATTTTCATGGCTAGAGCACATCTGATGCTACCCCAAATCAACACTCCCTCTTAGCAAGGATTGTTCTCTAGTAATACTCCTCGGTGAGCATCACTCTGATCATTCGGCATCGGTCCCTGTGCTGATGCTAGGCCTGCTACCCAACATCCTCTGCACTGTTGCATCCTGTACTGCTACCCATGGCCCTGCCACTGCCATTGCTGCATCTGCACTGCAACCCCTCTCATCATGTTGCATCATATTGCCCATAGCACTAACACTACTAACTGTTGCACTGCAACTCAATTACTGAGAAGTAAGTAACTGATCTCCCAACTCTGACATCTCCGTCAGACTGGAAACACCCTCGATGTTGAAGCTTCCTCTGTCACTGACAAGTGCTCCCTCTCTGACCTCTACCCTGCTGCAACAACTCCATGCATCTCGCACCGTTGCACACCTCTCTGTGCCATCCTGCACTGATGCAACACTCCCGTGCCTCTCGCACTATTGTAGCCTGCTAGCCTCGCGCTGTCCTGGGAATCCTGCACTGTAGCTCCCTCTGTCGCTCCATCTGCATCTGTCTCTACTGACATTACCAAAACTGTTACTCCTCTTCGAGGCTCCCGTACCAAGGTCTAATCCAAGAGGCTGGGTACCTTGAGGATCCTACCCCTCATTGCCTGTAGTCCTCCTGACTACAGCTCGATGTCTCCCCACTTCTTCTGAAGTGGCACATGAGCACTCATGGCACAATCATCGTCTGTCTCCACTTCCTTCTCTGCCCTTGTTGGCGCTGCCTTGGTCTCGGAGACCTCTCCCTTACTCTTCTTCCTTAGACACTGGGTCGCATAATGACCCAGCTCCCCACAGTGGAAGCATTTAACCTTGGAGAGGTCCTTCTTCTTCCGTTTCTCCTGCTTTCCCTCAGATGCTAGGGCAACATGCTCCTCTTACTACTTGATTCTAATCCCCTTGCCGCTGCTTCCCGCCTTGCTCAGCCTTCTAATCTCTTCTTGGCGAAGAGCAGCCCACATTTCCTCCCAATCTGGAAGGGTCGCCCTGCCCAGTATATTCTGGACAAACACTTCACAGTCTTTTGAGACTGCGTTTAGGGCTATTCTCACCATCAATTCTGGTCTGGCATTGCTCCTATGGAAGTCAATTGACCCCAAATCTCCTTCAATCGACAGAGGAATGGGTCGATCTGTTCTCCCTTCTTCATCCGGTATGATCGCAGCTAATTTTCTAGTAGCATATTCCCCTGCACGGAAGTATGCTAATACAACTTGGTTAGGGCCTCCCACATCCCCTGTGCCGTGTTCTTCTCAGCAATATGTGGTACTATATGATCCTTGATCCCGTCAAGGATGATACTCTTATCCCTCGCCATTGCATCCTCGTACCTGTCGTTATCAGCTAGATCAACTGGGATAGCTATCTTCCTCAAGGCGAAGTGCTTGACACGATTCCTGTCTAGTACGGAAAAGATTATGGCCTTCCAGACTACGAAGTTTGAGGCTCCGTCCAGTCTGTCCTGGTCTCTTACTCTGTGTAGTGCCATTTCGCTACTCCTCTACTCCCCTCCTGGAATTTTTTGGCATGACTCCCTCTGAGCCTCGATTTCCCTCCTGGAAATCCTTCTACAATAGTCAAGATGCCCCTCTCCAATTGTCTGTGCAACTGCAACACTGATCCAGATTCCTTGGCTAGAAATCCGCCTCGACAACAACTCCCTCTACCATGGCCTTGCCCTGTTAAGTACTACTCTGACTACAGTACCCCACCAATTCCACTCTGCAACTTACCCACAGCCTCCTAAACCCCAGCAAACTGAAGGTTAGAGCTCCTAGGCTCTGCACCCGACACCGGCAAATCAGCCTCCTCAGCCAACTGCGTCAGCCCTCTTGTCCTCTGTGTGAGCTTGCTTTTGCCTCCCTCAGCCTTTGCGCTACCTCTTCCTGGCTAAGTCTTGAAGACGCAGGCACTGCGTCACCCCTTGCTTACTCTGCTAGGAACAACTTTTGTCACTCAGGACAGTTGTTTTTTGCTGCTACTGGTCTGTTCGGCTAATGTCCTCAGTTCTCCTGTGATCTGCAACCATGCTCTAATACCATCTTGGAATTTCTAAGTCTAACCTATTAGAAACCCTTCATGTACTTTCTGATTTATTCCTACCTACTTGTTATGTTAATTAACAAGTTATTTACCATGTAAATACTGGAAATAAATACAAGTACATGCTCAACACATTACAGATCATCAACTGAAGGAAATAAAAACAAGCACACAAGTGACACCATTGTTTTTGGACTAATGTCTCCAGAAAAACCCAATGCGGGAAAACCGGTGCAACTATCTGAGGGTTTGATTTATTAAGCAATTTCATAATACAATCTGGGTGCCAAATCTGGCTCACCCAACAGAGAAAAATTTCGGCAGTAGTACCTCTCTACTTGGACGCAGATATTCCAGCTGAAACCTTAGATAAACACTCTGGCAGCTCCATAGCTCCAATCTGCCCCACAAAACCCCAGTGTCAGCCTCTAGGGACTGCTTCAGCCTCTACCTAGCTCAGCATTAGCCCAACGTCACTCTAGCTTGGCCTGCGTCAGCCTCTGGAGGCACTGCGTCAGTCCTCTAGCCCTCTTTGTCACCCACGCTGGCCCTCTGAGGCACTGCGCAGCTCCTGGCTGCCTCTGCGTTAGCCCTAGCTGGCTCTGCATGAACCCTTGGTTGCTTCTGCGTCCCTCTCTCTGGCCACTACGCTGATCCTCTAGTGCTATATCTGCCTCTCTGCTTCTATATTCACTGCCCCTTAGCTGCAACTCTGATCACTCTCTCAACTTTCTCAACAAACCCAGCCCCAGAAAGTCCAAATCTTGATCTCTTGGTGTGTTCTCCAAGTGACCCTCAAGCCTCCTCTTATACTTTTCTCGTTGACAAATCAACGACTGAGATTAAGTCCCTAATCAACTGCTAAGATTAGATCTGCTTTGATTCATGACTTTTGGAACATTCTAACACAGGTTTATATTAATTCACATTAATATTTTAATTTCCCTAAGTTTAGACTTAGGGACTCCATTAAAAATATTAATTATTTTAATATCTCCCAAACTGTTTAAAATCTGCCCAAACACTTGTTGGGTATTGGAAATCTCATGTGCTTTAGCCTCTCCACCAATTTTCATGGCTAGAGCACATCCAATGCTACCCCAAATCAACAATGAAGTCTGCAGTAGATTGCATTTCAAGGTTTACTGTGTAACACTGTAAATAACATGATTTAGAAATTAACAAGTAGGAGAAATTTAATCAGTTGTTGCATTGGGGATTCAGGTAACCGATTTTTCACATGGTTCAAAGCACAATTGAAGCTGAGAAGAGTTCAGTTGCAGGTGGAAGAGGGAGTTCGAAAACATTGGGTAGGTAACATTTCAAAACCCCAGAGTGGCTGCGCAGTCCATTGGCCAAAAGGGCTAATTTTCGTGGAAAATTACTTATCTGAGTGAGTCGACAAAGAGTAAATTTCACAGATCGAAGATTTGCAGAGGAAGAGGAAGCAGCGTAGAGCAGATCTTTAGTTGGGACACAGTCATTTTGCAGTAGTTGTTGGAAAAATAACGTCGAAAGGAAAGAAGAGCACACATTGAGGAATTATTTCCTCAGGGGACTTCTAGCCAAGAAGTTCGAATTTTCCTAGCAGAGCAACAATAGTTGTGTGGAGAGTTTCACTCCAGAAGGGAGTGCGAATAACTGAGCAGCAGCTGCGCAGAGGAGAAGAGGAGGAATTTGACATTTTCAGAGAGGGCATCAGCTAGGTTGAGAGATCAAGATCGGTTGGACGAAGCCTCCAACTATGTGATCTCAAAGGCTAGAATTTCCTGCCTTCTAGATGAGTTTGATCTCAAAACTTATATCGATAGTGTGGTAGCTGAACCCGTAGATGCAGATCCACTTAAGAAGTACAAGAAGGGGATGGCGAAAGCTAAGAGGTTGATTCTTGATGGGTTCAAGATCACGTGATATCTCGCATAGCAGGCAAAGATACTGCCCAACAGATGTGGGAAGCACTAGCTACATTGTACGAAGGATCTTCCGAGCAACGAAATATGTATCTTGAGGAGAAGTTGAGATGCACGAGGATGACCTTACTAGGCTTCAAGATGTCCGGGACCATCTAGATTTAGTAGGGTCCGCACCCTAGCCTACAGAGTTTGTATGATTAGCTCTGAACAACGTTTCCGAAGAATGGAAAGTTTTCGTCCAGAGTATTGTGGACAGAGAAAAACTGCCAGATTGTGAACGTATGTGGGTTGATCTGTAGTAGGAGGAGATGACGTGAGATCTGGTGAAGAGCACCATCAGCATTGCTAGCAGCAATGGTGGGACGAAGCAAGTAGGAAGATGTGGTCCTCACATCTAAGGGGCAGCGGGAGCAGCGCAGGAGAAAGAAGGACATTTCCAAGATCAAGTGCTTCAGGTGTGGTGAGCTTGGCCACTACAACACTCAATTTCCTCTCAGAAAGAAGGACAAAGAGGAGAAGCAGGATCAATAGGCTGCATCCGCTGAGATCGACAGGTTGTTCTCTAGATTGGAGGAAGTGTTTGCCATGATCACCGAGATACCTCCAGGAGAGAGGTGGGGTGATTTGGTTTTGTAGCCCCAGAGAGCTACAAGATGGGCAGGATTCTTGAGGATATCCACCTCATGAATCAATACCTTACTACGAGAGCCGAAAACATATAGTAGCAAGAAGAATTAGTGGAAGTTGGTGCAGTCAGGTGCCAAAGTGACAAATGCAGTAGCTAGTAGCAGGTCAAATACTGGGTAGCGTAGTTCAGAGTTGGCAGCAGTGAAGATGGCACAAAGCAGAGTCAACAGCAGCGCAAAGGAAACAGTGACAGCACAGAGTCTAGCAGGAGTCAGGACTCAGGTGATAGATGCATCATACTGACCACAGTTGGTTCAGTGTTTTGAATGCTTTTCCATTGCAATTGTTGCAGTTGCAGTAGCAGCAATGGGAGAGGGTTGCAGTTCAGATGCAGTGTTGGTAGCAGTTCAGCAGGGCTAGCAGCAGCATGGATGCAGCAATCAAAGTTGCGCAATAGTTGATGGGCAACAGGGCAAGACATCAGCAGCGCAACAGGAGATGATGCAAAGAAAGAGTGATGCTGCAGTGGGTTGCAGCACTAGTGCACATTCCTCGCTATGAGGGAGTGCTGATTTCTGTACCATCGAATGTGCTCTAGTCTCGAGATTTTGCAGAGAGGCTAAGGCACATGCATTCTCCCAGACCCGTAATTGTTTCGGAAAATTCCACCTAGAGATGGTTTAATTAAAATAATTAATCATTTTTAATGTATTCCTAAATCTAAACTTAGGAAATGTGATTAATTAAAGGGTATTAATTAAATCTAGTGTGAATCTTCTAGAAGAAGACAAGGATCAACTCCCAGTTAATCTTAGCCCTTGATTATGATTTAATCTTGGTCGTTGGTGCTCCAAAGAGAGATTATAAGAAGGAGCTTGATGGGCACTTAGAGAACACACCGAGATAGTGAGATCTATAGATCGAATTTCTCAAGAGTAGCAGTGCTGAGTTGTCGGAGAGAGATCGAGTGATCTTCTTGCAGTGAGGGGCAAGGATAGTAGACTGGAGGGGATTTTTCCAGTTCTGGAGAGTGCAAGGCAGAGAAGGCAACACTAGGGCGATTCTGTGGGGCAGAGAAGGAGCAGATCAGCAATATCGAATTTCTAAGCAAGGGAGGCTCACTGTCGGGGTGACACAACTCCTAGAGGAGTGATGCGGTGTTTGGATCAGCCATCACTATCCAGCGCAAACAAGGAATCACTGCCTTGACAGATTTCTAGCCAAGAAATCTAGATCCGAGTTGCAGCAGCAAAGGAGGATTGGAGAGGAGTGATTTGACAATTGATCGATGAATTTCCGAGAGGGAATTCAGGACTCAAACGGATTCTAGAGAAAAGGAGCAGATATGGCAGTGAACGGATTGAGGGATCAGGACAGATTGGACGAAACTTCCAATTTTGTCATCTGGAAGGCCAGGATCCTGGCAATCCTGGATAAACATTGCATCAAGGGCTATGCCTTAAAAGTAATAGTTGTCCCAGTTGATGCTAATGCAGCTGAGAAGTATGAGAAGGCCCAGGCGAAGGCGAAATGCATGATCCTAGACGGGGTCAAGGATCATGTCATACCACATATTGCTGAGAAGACAACAACAAAGGAGATGTGGGACACCCTGACCACCTTATACCAGGGATCTTCCGTGCAGCAGAAGATGTTATTGGAGAATCAACTGAGGTCATATCAAATGTAGAAGGGAGAGGAGATAGATCCCTTCCTTCTCGGGTTGCAAGGGATTCGCGACCAGTTTACTTCCATAGGGTCTACACCGGATCCAGAGTTCATGGTCAGGACTGCCCTGAATGCAGTCACAGAGGACTGGGAGACATTTTTCCAAAGCATCTTGGGCAGAGCGACTCTGCCCAGTTGGGAGGATATGTGGGAAACTCTTCGACAAGAAGAGCTCAAGAGGTTGACCAAGGCAGGGAGTAGCGACAAGGGAGTCTGAATCAAAAAGGAGGAGGAGGAGGACGTAGCTCTCGCATCAGCAGGACAACAGGGACTACAGAAGAGGAAGAAAAAGGACATCTCCAAGATCAAGCACTTCAGCTATGGGGAACTGGGACATTATGCCTCTCAGTGCCCCAGGAAGAAAGGCAAGGGAGAGGCTTTCGACTCAAAGGTTACTCCAACAAAGGCGGAGAAGGATGTCCAGGATGATGACAATTGTGCCATGAGTGTTCATGCGCCTCTAGATAAGAGGTGGGGAGACATGGAGTTGTAGTCGAGAGGACTACATAAGGGGGCAGGATCCTTGAGGTGCCCAAACTCTTGGATCACATATGTCTACGGGAGCCCTTAACGACAGTAGCAAAATGACGGGTGTCGGTTGGAGCAAGGTGTGATGGAGCAACAATGGCAAAGCTAGAGTGCCAAAATGTGAGGCAGCGCAGTGGATGTTGTAGCAGTGTGAGAGGCACAAAGCAGTTGCAACAATGCAATAGCAACAAAGGGTGAGCACTGATTAGCAGTAGAGGTAGCTTCAGCATCATGAGGCATCCATACTGACCAAGATGTCAGTTTTTGCGTGAAGTCAGTTACTTACTTCTTGGTAACTGAGTTGCAGTGCAGCAGTTAGCAATGGAAGTGCTATGGGCAGCATGAGGCAGCATGTTGAGAGGGAGCTGCAGTACAGATGTAGCAGTGGCACTGTCATGGGCAACAGTACAGGAATCAACAATGCAGTGGATGAAGGGCATCAGGCCAAGCATCAGCAGCACAGAGGAGCGATGCAGAGGATCAGAGTAATGCTTCGATGATGAAGTATTGCTAGAGCACATTCCTCGCTAAGAGGGAGTGTTGATTTTGGGTAGCATCGGATGTGATGTAGCTCCGAAATTTGGTGGAGGGGTTAGAATACATGAGATCTCCAAGACCCTGAAATCGTTTGGAGAAATTCCACCCGGATGAGGAGTTACTAAAATAATTAATATTTTTAATGGGTTCCTAAGTCTAAACTTAGGAAAATAAAAATATTAATGGGTATTAATAAAATAAGGGTGAGAAAGTTCTAAGTGACAAGGATCAAGTCAGTTCTAATCTTAGCTGTTGATTAGGAACTTAATCTCGATCGTTGATTCATTAACAGGAAAGAGGAGGCTTAAGGGTCAGTTGGAGACACACGAAAAGAGATCAGTCAGTTCTATTTTTTGGGGCGAGGTTTACTGAGGAAATCGAGCAAGTGATCAGTTGCAGTGAGGGGCAGTGTGGCAAGGGATTTTCATCTGAGGCCGAAGAATACATAGCAAAGAGGCAGAGCAACGCCGGGAGAGACAACGCAGGCCCCAGAAGGGCTGACACATAGGCCGTAGAAGCTGACGCAGAGGACGCAAAGGGCTGACGCCCGTGACGCAGAAGCCATAGAGGCTGACGCAAACCCTTAGAGGCAACATTGGGGAGATTTTGTGGGGCAGAGAAGGAGCAGATCAGCAGTATCGAATTTCTGAGCAAGGGAGGCTCACTGTTAGGGTGATGCAGCTCCTAGAGGAGTGACGCAGTTCCAGTGCAATGTTTGGATCAGCCATTGTTGTCCAGCACAGGGAACAACCAGAGTCATGGGGTTTGATCATCTGTTTGTTGAATTTGCCGGAATATCAGTCTCCGAATAAAGGTACTACTGCCAAGGATATTCTCTATTGGGTGAGCCATTTCTGGCACCCTAGTTGTATTCACGAATCTGCTTAATAATACAAACCCTCTATATGTTGCACCGGTTTTTCCGAATTGGGTTTTTTCGGCGACGATTGTCCAAAAATAATGGTGTCCCTTGTGTTATTGTCTCAGTTTATTTCATTTCATGATCTGTATATTTGTGTAGGTTCCAATAGTGTTTACATCGATGTTTATGTAATTAAATAACTTGTTAATGCAAAGAACAAGTAGGAGATTATAAACCAGTAACTGCAGTAGGGGTTTTTGATGTGTTATATTCAGGAATTTTCATAGTTCATCTAGTTTGAAAAGGGCTTTCCCTGTGACCCTCATGTGCTTTAAATTTGTCCCAAGTGCAAAGATTTTGTGTCTTATTTCCTGCCCATTATGCACATCTTAGGGTTATTCTTTCTGAAGAAAAGCATAGACTCCCTTTGTGAAAGGTCTGTTGTTTCATTTCTTTATTTGGTCTATATTACAGTTCATTGAGGTACTATTGTGTTGGTGTATAACGCATTTGAGAAACTCCATTATTCAGCAAGCATCATAACTCACTTAGTCACACAAGATATATCAACAATGACAGTACAAGGCACATGACAATGTGTGACAACAATATAAATTTGCCAGTATCAACTCCTACAACATACTACAAATAGGCTCCAAACAATTAATGCAACTGTAATACAAACTCAATATTTACACTCTTAACATTTGCTTGACTGAAGATAAGGAAACTTAAGGAATAATAACATCTGGCATATATATTGTCCCAGAGAGTTCCAGCTAACAACCAGCTCCAACAAATGCCATCACCAGTGATTAGAATCAGTTACACCATGATCTGTACAGGGTTAGTATTTAGATGGCAGCCAACAAGAATATACATGCATCTAATATAACACAGGCAAAAAGATATCTCGGCATGAGTGTGAGGAAAACTCTGCCCAGTATCAAGCCTTGTGCTAGATATGATAGCACGTCCCCAACAACAGTCAACGTAAGGGTATCACAGCTGTTAGGACATCATGACTGCAACACCTCCCATATCATCAGCAATGGCTCAAAACTCTCACGCAGTCAACATATGTCTCAAAACGAGCCTCTCCTAGGAGAAATACAACCCCACGCTACAGGAACAATGGCAACTTCAACAATAACGCTTTCACGTTACAGCACTGTCAACAACACAGATTACTCTGACCAAATTTTCATCTTTCAGTCATGCACGAAGGTACAGGGGACCCACAATACATGCTCAAATCGCTAACAGACCTCCCAACTATCCTTTTTCATCCAACGCACTTTGATGATCATACAGTCACTCATCACACAAAATCTGAATTGACGAATGCAAAATGTACGTAGGTTCATCTTGGCTTTGTCTCTACAATAAACAATTATGCCTCCGATAGTGCTCACGCCCTCTGATTGTTCTTCCAAGTATAGGCTACAACCAAGACACCTTTGCGCATAGGATTCTGAGCCGACACCAATCGATTTACTCCTCTGCGCAGGAAGAATTCAACCCAACACCAATTTTTGTACTATGAAACAATAGAAACCGAACTCCAGGGTGATGATTACATGCAACCAATTTGACCAACAACGTGATCTATGATTCGGTCACAACTACTAACGATGCGCATTTACCGGAAGGAGAAAAAAAGTCGGCTTCAAAATGATACGACACTTCAATAATTGCAACAAATTAATCATTTTATATGTTGGCATCCACACAACCATTAATCGATCTGATGCTAACTCCAATCAAACTCAGTCTCTAAGATGAGAGGAACTTGGTCTTTTGACTTCAATGATAGGTGACTCTCGATTTGATGTGGGCTTCGCTCCATCCCAGAAATAAACAATGCAATTCGTGACTATGCCAGAATTAGGAGGCTCCGCTCCAGCACCTCTGTCATCGATCCAATAGTCCATTCTCTGTCACCATGCAACGATAGTCCAACACTCCATATGGCCGCTACATGGTTAAAGTAGTTGGTGTTGATTACCCGCGAATGCTTGGCTCCTCCACATATGACTCCTATGTACAAGACTATTACAATGCTAATCGACAGCGACCATAATTATTCCATTACTGTCGCGCCAAACTTAACTAAGTGTCTAACCAATTCTTGGGCAAATGTTGAGAGCGAATGTTCTCCTTGTAAATCCACACACCAAGTTCAATATACCCGACGACTCCAATCAACCATAGTGTTGTCGCCCAAAGAAACTCGGCTCCGAAGTTGCACCAAAAATGCGGCTTGCAACTATATCTCCGCCTCGCCAAATGAAATTTTACACAACTCTCGGCTCTTTTAATTGATAAATTTGTGCTGACTTTATGAATCAGCCAATCTTTAGTCAAAAATTTAAACTTTGGCCTCCACCTTTTTAATGTCAAACTAGTACTTTGATACAACCCTTAATTCTGAGTTGGCTTATAAACAATCCCGATCAATCGCACTACGTCCACCAGACTCGATCTTCAAGAAATCTTGATCTTTTTCTAGTGTTGAATCCCAGTTGCTAATACCAAAAAATAAAATGAAGCTAGTAAATGGATTCGACTCTTGGGCGTGATAATTACTAAAAACCCCTTCACAATTCAATAATAAAATCAGCTTCCTTTTAGTTGATTTGACAACAGCCTTCTGAAGATAAACCTTCAACAATTATGATTTCACCTTTGGCTTATAATTCTTGGCCCGATCAAGATTTGATCCACCGCTTTTAGAGTTTTTGAACATTGGATGCAATTTGTCGAAAGATTACTACTTATTAGACAATTTGCTTATGGGACAATAAATTTGTCGAGCACATGACATGCAACCTTCGCAGATCCAATAATGCCTGCAAAAATAATAAACTTTCGAACAATTTGCAGTCAAGACCCTCAGGCTGGCAGGAACACCAGCTCTGATATCACTGTAATATCCCAAATGGGATATTTGACGGATTTTGCAAAAATTTAACCCAACCAAAATTTCTCCATAAATTAACCTTTCACTTAACAGATGATTTCCATGTAAAATAGAACAAATATAATGCATGCAATTCAATCATACAATGAGCAAAAATAATCTCAGCTTTTATTATAATATATAAACTGAGGTTTACATGCTGATATAACAAAATAACTGATATAGCTGAGCTGAGATAAAACTGACCTCAAGGATCTGCTCCAATGCTACACGGGCCCTCCACCAAAACTGAATTGAACTGCCACCGCTAAGCTCTCCTGTGAATTATGGATTAATTCACCAAGGGGAGATGGGTACTCGCCCAATCTCACTAAATCACTCAAGGGTTTCTGTCATGTGGTTACCAATGAGGTAGAGAACTAGGTTCCCAACCTCTCATACAAGAAGAAATATCCAATCCAAGATGTCATTTAATGGCCTCCTCCTCCTCTTTTTGTAGATCTGATGAACCCCTCTAGAACCTCCCATTTTATTATTATTTTAATCATTGAGCACTTTTCCCTCTTTTATTCCATTAAAATATTCTTTTTAATGTGGGAAAATGGTAAATTGGCCTCCATTGCTCCTCAAGTAACTGAAAATCACTTCTAACCATCCCATCCTATAGATCTTCTCATTTTGGTTCCAACAAGCTATTACACTAAAGTGTTCCGTCAAGTATTCCTCTGGGAATGCCACCTTAAGCGTAATTAATTGAATTAGGTCCAATAATAACCTTGTTTTTTGAAAGTTGTCGGAATGCAACAGAATGAAAAGCAAGTAGTGCAGATGATGGAATGCGCCAAGTGAATGCCATCATATCCAATAGAAACTCCTCAAAACCCCATGAAACATCTCCAAAAGCCCCTTGGCCCACTGATGAAGTAAACTGACACCTATGACCTATCTATAATATTCCTAGGGAATTTTTACTATAAATAACAAAGAAAACATAGACATAAAACCATAAAAATCAAACACATGAGCCAGACCATGAAATTTCACCAAAATCTATGCTTCTGAGTCATTTTATTATAATAAGAAGGTACAATGAGGTGTTGGAAAGAGTGCACCTGGGCTTGCTCAAGGCAAACTAGCTAAGCCCAAATGAACAATAAGAAATCCCTCTCAATTTTTTTGTTGCTCTCTTCTAGCTCTGCGTTGAAACTACCCCGCAAATATGTTGTTGGCTGCAAAGAACTACTGCTAGGGCCTCCTCAGGTACTCAGAAAATTCTGGGAAATTAACCCTGGGCTCTCCACCAATAACCCACAAAGGAATTGGCCAAATGTTGACCTTGGAATTTCAGCTCAATTTTCCCCTAGCTCCTCTAGTTGCTAGTTGAGTTGGGAACCTTGTTTGGCCCCTCAAATCTGCCCAAAAAATTCTGCCAAATTAATCTTGGCCTCTCCTCAATAAACCCAGAAAAGGTTTGTCCTAGTTTTGATGCTCTAAAATTGGCCCCCAAATGTTATGCCCTCCTCCAGAAGTAGAAGATGTAACCTGTAGAAAATGTTGTGTTTGTTGCTCCGCCAAAATGTTGCAAAAGCCCCCACAACACTTCTCCATAATCCACCTCAAGTTTCAGCCCCTAACTCCCTTCACTCCCTGTATTCTTGCTACCAATTCTCTCCACAAACTCGCACTCCTACTGCAGGTACGAAGTAGTATAGGTAGGACTCCCTCCTTGGGCTGGCACTCGAAGTCCACCGAAGCAAGGGTTGAGATCTTCACTCAGAGATACTTGTGTGCTAAACAACACTGCAAACTTAGCTTCAACTCAAGTGTGCTATCTCAAAGACACAATTTTTGAATAGATGAATCAATGACCAAATGAGTGCCTCTTGCTTTATTTATCAAAGAGCCTCCAAGATGCCCATGTGGGCCCATATCAACTTTCCCCACCAACTTCGCTCCAATGAGAGTGTCTTCCACATGTGGGCCGTAATTCTCCATGTGGTGGTCCCCACGCTCCACTAGAGCCGCAATATTTCCCTTCCTTCCTAATGTTTGGGCCCCCACTTAATCCCAAAATTCAAGTGGGACCTATGAACCCACATCTCCTAAGTGCAAACATGAAATAAGACAAAATTGGGCAAGATTGATATTTCCCTTAGCAATATTGCTAAGTGGGAATATCACATTCCTCCTCGCCAAAACATTGCTTGTCCTCAAGCAACTGCCGAATAACGCTCTCTCTAGTTGTTGCTCCCCATTATCACTACAAAAATGTGCAAGGTCCCAGATGCGCCACCGATTCGTCCCTGACCTCTGCACTATCCTAACATGAAAGAATCCCTCAATGCCAGGATTCCAAGCCATCTTGTCCTACCTGAAGCTCCCCTCACTCCACTCACTATCATACCTAGTATAAGTACCATAAGTCCCATGTATACCATCAATGAGTAGGGGACATGATAATGTGGCACTATGCCCAACTCCTCGTGAAGTTGTCCTACCACGTAGGCCATCCCATGCACTCCAAGAGTATACTCTTGAAGATACCACTCAATCCCTACAGAGATAAAAACTCGCTCACGTGAGCTTCTCCTGATATCATCTTGCTAGACCACCTGCCATGCTAATGAAGTCCCCCATGCCATCAGTGAGTTACCAAAGCCCAATGGAAGATCTGAATAATCTTCCCTTGTAGAAATTAGCTCATCCCCAAGGGTAGTTGTACTATCGAGTCCTATGATGCCTGGATCCCTACTAGTCTAAAAAGGGTGCCACTAAGTTGTCGTTGCACAACTCTGATCATGACAGTTTGCCCCTCATGCTCATGTTGTATCCACCCCTCCTGGGACCTGATGGAAAAACATCTATGGAGTCCCAACGCATCTGGACCAAGCACCTCAATGATGTCACCTCCTACCCATCCAACACTCACCCTAATCCGTAGAGATAATAAGGAAAAATGTAATGTTCCTAAGTAGGAATCTAAGTAATATTAAGCAAATAAACTATGCAGCAGCATAAAAAAATAAAACACACATTAAACATCCATGAAAATGCTGCCAATAAGGAACTGTTGAGCCATATTATTAAAAACTTGCAGGCTAGATACAATATGAAATGGAATGGTGCACCTGGGCTTGTCCCAATGAACAAGCAAGACCAACCCCAGGTGGGAAAATAGTTGAGTTGAAGGCTGCCCAACTGTTGCACCACTCTGCACTGCGCTGCCCTAGTAAACTGTTGCCCTGCTGAACTTCGACTAGCTGGAAGGTGCTCAAAAATTGCCCAGAAAATTGTGTGCTTTTAACCCTAGACTCCTTGGACAAAACCCAGAAAAACCCAGAAGGGAATTTAGTTGGTTTTGACTTCAGATTTTCGACCCCCTTGGAGCCTCTCCCCAGCTTCGACTGCCAATTTCGACTTGCAGGAAACAGCCTACAAATCCCTCTGCAAACTCCTCCAAAATGTTGGTTTTACCTGTGCTATCCAACTCCTAGCTCCCCAGATGGCTCTTGGCCAAGATCAACTGCTCCCCAAGTCCCCACGAATTGTTGCTAGATGGCCTCTGCGTTGTCCCTCTGTCCAGAAATATGATTGGCTGATGTGCTGCTCTCTCTAGCTGCAAACTCCAACAAAAATGCCTTCACTATGCTGCCTCCTCAGTTCCCGGATCTCCCAACAAGCGATGAATTCCCTTGCTAGCCTCCAACCCCTCCTGCATGTTTTCTGGCTACCCAAGAATACACAGTTCCCTCTCTGCGTTGATGGTTGAAGTGTGTTGTTGTCCCTGACTCCCTAAAACTCTTGTAGAACAAACTCCCTAGGGCAGGCACGGATGGTCCCTCGAAGTACAGGTTGAATCTCCCGCGTGAGATATTCATGACTAAACAGCCGGTAGACTTGCTAAACAACAAAGTGTACAAGTGAGTGTTTGTTTGCAAATGTAGAAGATGAAAACAAAATGAGAGTCGATCTCTCTTTATAACTCCTTGGGCCCCCTTAACCTCATGTGGGCCCCTCCATCCACCCATACGATTTTCCCTCCAAACATATTGAATGGCGAATTCGAACTCCTATGTGGGTGGCCCCCTCATTCCACTAGCAACTAAATAAAGTCGATTTGGCCCTTAAGTCCTTAAGTCAAAAGTGTGGGCCCTATTCCTTAGTAAAAAATGTGCAAACTTGTGTAGCAACACCCTGTTACTAATGTGTTTGAGAAGGGACATGACAATCCTCGCCTCCCAAATGTTGCTTGCCCTCAAGCAACCTCAAATCTGGGTGCTCAAAAATATGCTCATCCTCCCAGGTGGCATCCACATCTGGCAAGTTCTTCCAATGCACCAAACATTGCTTGTCCTCAAGCAATGCCTAAACAAACACCCTCTCTGACTGTGGACCCCCACTATCACTACAAACTTCAGCAAGGTCCCAAATGTGCCGTTGGATCGTCCCTGATCGTTGTACTATCCTATAGTGAAGGAGTCCCTCGATACCAGGATCCCAATCCTACCTAATGAACGTGAAGCCCCCCTTACTCCACTCACTATTCTGTCAGATATGGGCATTAGAACCCCTGTGTCTATCACCAATAAGTAGAGAATCCTGACGATGTAAAACTCTGCCCAAATCCTCATGAAGCTGCTCTACCGAATAGTCCACCCCATGCACTCTGATTGTGGGCCCTTGAAGATACAACTCAATCCCTATGCAAATGAAGCCTCTCCTGCATGAGCTCCTCCTGAAATCCTCTTGCTGGCCATCTTGCCATGTTGATGAAGTCTCCCACGCCCTTATCGAATCACTGAAACCCGATGGAGAATCTTGATGACCCTCCCCTATAGAAACCAACTCACCCCTATGGGTATTTGAACTGCTAAGTACTATGACACTAGGGTTCCATGCCCAATGCAGCAAGAAATTGTCCTGCTCACCCCGCAACACCATGGTCATCACTAACTGTCTAACATGCTCGTACCAAAGCCTCTTCTCGCATAGGTCTCGGCCACAATCTATGCGATGATCGTGGTTAGGCCCTGTTGACCACTACGTGTCAACAATCCATAGTAGTACAATCCCTTTTTCACAAAAGGGATAGCACCTGATCGATATGTCCACGTCGTCCTGCTATCATCATCAGCTTGGTTGTCATGTTATAATGTAAACCCATTCTGCATATATATGATGTAAATAATCTCAGCAGATCTGTGTCATGTATGTAATTGCCTAGGTAAACCTATTTTTCTGGTAACAATCTACATTCCGGGAGGTTTTTTGTCTCACCGATCCATTCTAGGATGGCTGGCAGAGTTTTCCTTCAGCCTTACCCCAAAGCCGAAATGAATTTTGTCACTAGGATCTTAGGGGAGTCCTAGTGTTATAGATCGAATCTCTATAAAAGTGATTTGGGAATAGTCCTAACTATTTGGTTAGGTTATTTTATTACAAGTTGCTTAGTCTGCTGGATTATATTTGTGTCGCAGAAATGGGTAGTCTGTGAGGGTCTTTTTCAAATGGGTTTTCCCCCTTGAGATGTAAAAAATGTAAAAAATCATGATGTAAAGTGTCTTGAGGGTTAGAAAAATAATTTATCCCCTTATAGGTCCTAGGTCCTAGGTAGATTTAAATTTTCCAGAGGCAAAATTTGTGGGTCCTTTAAAAAATTAAATCTTAACAAGTCTAGGGACTAAGGTTAATTGATTATTTTGCTAAATTTTATGCTTTGGGTCCCTGGGGTTAAGACAAAGTCAAAATTTTGAGGAAATTAATTCAAAATTTTAATTTTTGAATTAATTAAAAAGTATTTAATTAAAAAATTCAAAATTTCCTCAATATTTAAAATTTCGACGGATGAGATTAAAACAAATTTTGATCCTCATCAACGGTCGAGATCACTTTGACAAGGATCACTCGAACTAGCCGTTGGAAGATTTATCTTTAAATAGGAGGTCAGTTGTCAGTTGAGATCATTCGATCTTTGAGTCATGTGGTAAGTGAAAGCTCTATTGTAATCTTTTTTTTTGTGAGCAATAAAGGAAGACTTTGGGGTTAATTTCTGCTAGTGTTACTCTTCGTGGAAACGTTGTAAGATGTGTTATTTTCATGCACAGATTTCCTTTTATCCACTGATGATAGCTTTATGAAGAGTGATTTAAGCACAGGTATCTTGCTTGATCACTGGGGTTTGAATGGTAATTTAAGTTCTAAATATAATGGAAGGTATCTCTATTAAATCTGAATTTTATTATCGTTTTCTCGCTCTACGTTAATAGTTGAATCAAGTTGTGCAGGGAATTCTTGATTTTTTTAGATCATCAGGCGTTCGGGGAAGTTTTCAGTTGGATCAGCCAACTCCCGATTAGTATTTTCTGAAGAGCCCAACTTAATTGAATCCCGGGCTTATCATAACAAGTTTCATTATTGATGCATGAAGGGTTTTGGGCAAAGCACCTCCGTTTAAATTTAAAATTTAAAAAAAAAATTGTGCTAAATTGATAAATCTGGCTTTTAAGAGCCTCAGATTGTCAGATCTGGGAGCGGAGTTGGACTCACACTCACCAAATCTGGTATATCTACTACTCCTGTGCATAGATCTGTAATTTTTTTTTTTTTTTGACTAAGGGTTTCTGGGTGTTTGTGTTTTCAAGAACAGGTTGCAAATCTGAAGGTGAAGTTTGATTTTGAAGCCAAATCTAGGCCCTAGAGGGTAAGATCTGGCCTCAAAACCATCTCTTGCAGGGGCATTATTTCTGCAGTCTAGGGTTATAAAAAAAAAATTATCTGGAGACTATTTTACAGGGGTTTTAAAGCAGAACATATAAATTTTATTCAGAAATCTCTGTGAAATTTTTAAGGGTTTATTAGGCTGCTATTTTCTTTTCCTGTCTGCTGCCTGGGATCTTCAATTTTTTTGTTGCCTAAAAAATTTCGAATTTTTTTTTGGGTTTCACTATCGTGTGTTTGAGCCTGCCTCCCTCAACGCTACAGTCTCAACCCCATTGGAAAATTCGCAACCTTTCCCCTTCATCGTGCTCCCCTTGCATCGTTCCTCTTGTGTCACCGCTGCTCCATTTCAGCGTTTCTTCTCCCGCGTCCAAAGCCTGCAACAACTTCACGCAGTTCTCCTACACAGCTCTTTTCCACTCCCTTTTTCTTCATATCCACGCAGCTCCCTTCTCTTTACATGTGTCCTCCCCCTCAGTGTTTCTGACCTGCATGGTTCTCCCCCATCGCAGCTCCAACTCATCTTCTCTCCACGCAAATCTGCCATATACCCGTTGCTAACTCCACGTCCCTCATCCATTGCTCGTTGCCTGTCATTTCTCCCTTGCCCTCCTCACGTGGTCTTCTTAACCTGCTAAACCCTCCATCGTAACCCTTCCACGCTGCCGTAGACTTGCAAATCATTCCACGCTACCGTCGTCCTGCTCTTCATCTCCGCCGTCGCACCTGCACACCACAATCCCATTGGAGTTTTTTTTTTTTTTTGAAACTTATGCATTCATAGTTAGATAGGATAGCTTAGGTTAGATAGGTAGCATATATTTTTTTTTGTTGTTGTATGAAGTGTGTTTTGTTTTGATTTCATAAATTAAAAACAAAAAAATTCAAAATCGATTTTTGTTTTCATTTAGATTTTAGTTTATTTTTTCTTTTTGTTTTGTTTTGACTTTGATATAAAAAACATAAATAAAAAATTTAAAAACAAAAAAAAATCTAAACATTAAAAATCTAAAAAGAAAACTTAAAAAACCCTTAAAAGTTTATTTGGTAAATCGAAATAAATTTTCACACTTACAGATTTGAAAAAAAAAGAAGAAAAGTATGTGGCCTTTGGCCCATTAAAAAATTTAAAAAACTATTAAGCGAGTTCGATATGCTCTGGTCACATTAAAAGAAAATCTTTATTAATCATTTACCACATTAAGTCTTGTTTAGCATATTGAGAAAAAGATTTCCTAAAGGACTAACTAAATTTGTCAAATTTCTAATTCCTTCTTGGTGTCTTTTGTGCTAAGGACAAAATCTAAAGGTGAACTTTTGTGGTAGTGGTATTTGTCATTTCTCTATAGTTAAATGTGCTTAAATTTTTATATCTAAAGATTAACTATTGGAAAGTGGTGAATTTCCTAGATTTGGGTCACTAAGCATAATCATTTAAATTCTAGGATCTAAACTGGTTAGCATTTAAATTACATGGTTATTTAAAGTATTTGTATCTCTTGAAATTTAATTGCTAAGACATTGCGCATCTAGTGAAATTGATAGTTATTGCTTGGATTATTTAATGCTCATTACATGCTCGATATTTTGCAAATATTTTCAAGCGATTGTTAAAGATTTTTATTGTGGAATTACAAATAGATTTCATTTTCCTAAGCAACGGTAGCTAATCAATTACTTGGTTTTCATTTTACCTAGCAAGATCATTAACTCCATAAGGCACTGGTATTAATCATTTAAAATCTAAATCAAATCTCAAGTCTTGCTGAATCTTAATCAAGTATTTGACTGCCTCGCTGTGTCTCCTGAACCGGTTGATTCCTAGATAGTTCTTCTTTATCCCAATTTTCCATAGGGTCTACCCCCCTTAGCCTGCTGTAGGGAAACAGCTTAAACGGAGAGATTAGGGATCAAGGTGACAGCCCCCAATCTGAGTGTTGTCGCGGTGCATAGACATTATGTGCAACAACAGGCCCAGCGTGCCAAAGCGATCCAATAGTGTCAGCGCCTATCCCTCCATAGATGGCCCCAATCTTGAGCAACAATCTACCTCGCCCTATGGTGAGGGCTTTGGTGATTCCCCATGTGTCTGCCTATGAATGAATCAATTCGCCTGTTATCCTGCCCATGCTCACTGAGGAGTGGAGTATCCCACCAATCCACTGGATCCATGGATTCCATAACCACACTAGAGGTCCACAACCCCCAATCCTCTCTGCATATCGTTGTGATATGCTACTAGTTGTTGGGACTCCTCCGCACCCCGTCTTTGACTCTTGTAAGTATCCAATAGGTAGGCACCGAGCATCAAGAACCCTTGTTGCGACTAACCAACTACTCCGCGCCTGCTAAATCACACAGCAATATTTACTATCCCAACTCCTAATGATGTGCCCAAGTCCTGCTGGAAGCCTAGACATCAACCTGCCAACAAGGGTTGCCATCCCTCGCACCTCATGCTCACCTAATGTCTCAAGTTGTCGAGCTGGAAAAGCACCATACAACTCCCTATCGGTCACCTCCCCAAGTGTGAGCTGAGGGGTGGAACATATATTACCTTGACAATCAACCATGCTATCCCTAAGCCTGTATATGTCAACTCGTGCACCTAGCAAGTGTCTCAACTGGAGAGTCTCCTCCCAGCCCATCACACGCGGTGTCTCATCCAACTGCCTAGGGTGAGCCTCCCATGCCCTGCTGCCTGAAGGGAGAGTGTCAAGGGGCAACAACCAAACATTATGTGACTGTAAGCAACACCAGAAGAGGATGGGTGGGTATGTCCCGAAGGGTATGATCAAGAGTCTGCCAGAATGCTCAAGAGTAATCCTACAGACGTCCCCATCTCTGCCTCGAATCTGCTGACAACCCCCCCCCCCAAGGCCCTCTCTCCGCCAAACATGGTGTCACCAAATGCTCAACCATGTCCTCATCGATCCTAGGTGAGATGCATCCAATGGTACACCTACTACCCCTGTCCATAAGTCTCCTTGGAGGTAACGCTCCAAGTGCCCACTGCACTGCATCATCTGCCACTGCATACCACCCAGTATCACTGCACTCGTCGACATGCCACTGTATACCGCAACCTATCTCTGTACACCATTGAATACCCCCAGCTACAGCCATACCATCCTGTATCGTCCTGCCTGTGTTAATGCACCTGTCACTCCCCACATGTCCTCAATTGGATGCGAGTCACTCCTACCCCACAGTGTCAACCGACTTGCTGTGGTATACCACCATGTATCTCCATGCTCCTCTGCAGGCCACTGCTCCTCGATACATAGCCCTGTACACCACTAGGTGCTATGGCCTAGAATTGGGTCTGTATGCATCAGGCCACATCCCTCATCCCTCTATATAACACTGGATGCTACGACCTGACTCTGTGCAGTCTTGTGTACCACTGCCTAGTATCATACCACCCTATAACATATGGTATCCTGTATGTGCCAAAGTGTCTGCCACTCTGATAGTGACCCCACCATGACACGCGTCATGTCCCCTCGTCCATCCTGGTAGACCTGAGCACCCTAACTCCACTCCTGCTAGGGGGGATATCTCTGCTGTGCTAATCCTCTGTGATCCCCGAGTCCTAAACCTCAATGGCAAAACATCGTCTCCATACAATATCTGGTCTGGTGGCATACCCATGCCACCTCCTCCAACCAGCTCCTGCCAAAGAATGCTAATCATCTTGTGCCCCCATGCGCAACCAACATGCCAAAACAACCAATGGAGTCTACTCACAAACCACCTGGCCACTAGCATCAACTGGAACTCCCCTAAGGAATGCATGCGCTCAGGCACGGGGTTGACTACCTCATCAATGCCATAGCCATCCCGCATGTCTAATATCGGATAGGAAGCCCTGCCTGGATCCCAATGCCAACCTGAGCCTCCAGCGCCCTCAATGTCTGAGAGCTCCCACTGAGCTTTACTCCGGACTACGACCATCTCCATGAGTCTAGCCCACTCCACCGGGTACCGACTTAGAATCTCTCACCATCCAACACCAAGAGAGGGATCGAATGCAGAAACTCTAGCACATAGAACAAGCCCTCCATATTGTGAATGTTGCACCCTGTGCAACTCATGTCGCCTCAACTAACCATCCTAGTCAACACATAAAATTTGTCGGGGAGTCTCTGCATCTCTCTCTCCATGTTGCAAAGGTAGTCTAGCAATGTTGCAAGCCCCATCTATATAAGCCTAGAGAGAGCTATTATCTGGAAGTACTGCAACTCTGTTGACGGTCTGTGCATCTAACAGCTCTAAGTCAATGGTTGGCCCCAAAGAAGATTGCTTGTCCTCCTCCACCAAGGGCTCAACATGCGTCACGAACTGCCCCTCCATGACTAGCTCATGCCCCTCTATGTGCTTTCCATGTTGTTGTAGGTGGCTGTCATCCCGCAACTCTATCGTAGATCTGGGTGCCTCTGTACCTATCAGCTCCTCATCAAGGGTGGTGATGTCTCTCAGCACCTCATCATCCTGTCATGTGCTGCTATCACCTGAAAACTTGGTCACGACCCCGGATATCTCAACAACGAATGTCACCTTCTCAACGGTGGACATGTTTGTGTCTCCTGGCACCTCATCAATGGATGGTCCTATGGGTGTATGCTCTACTCTCTCCCCCAAGGTGTCAACTGGTGCTATCAAAGAGGCCTCCAACAATGGTGACTCTTGGGCCACATTGGGTATACCAATGTGATCCTCACACTCTCGTGTGTCCTCTGCCTCATGTTCAATCTCCTCCTCAGGCCCCTGATGTCTAAAACCAGGTCTCCACCAGCAATATCATCTCCTTGACTCATCCTCTAACTGTCTCTGGCTACCTGCTCCTTTTCAGGAGATCTGGTGCCCTGATTCTGTCAGTATTCCCCACACAGTGTAGATGGTTGTACTCCCACGGCTTATGCACCTCTAGTGTCTCTGTTGTAAGGACAAGGATGGATCGGGTCTGACACCTTCCTCAACTGAGCCAACCTCTCTTCATTCCAGCGGATTCCACCCCAGATTTCCTGCATACCGAATCTCCCTTGAGCCATGGGTAGCATACAGTGTAATTATGCATACATGCCCAAATCTCCCATGATGTTACTGGTTACCCACAGCTGGGCCAAGATCATGCTAGGATACCACTATAATGTTCCTAAGTAAGAATGTAAGTCATATTAAGCAAAAAAATTGTGCAGCAACATAAAAAAAATAAAACACACATTAAACATCCATGAAAATGCTACCAATAAGGAACTGTTGTGTAATATTCCTAATTAGGCATGGCTAAGTGGAATATTCGATTTTGCCCAGTTTTTGCCTTCTATAGTTACTTATAAATAAAAAAAGTGAGGATGGGGGAGATAACTCACTTTAAGAATAAAAAAAGTCATTTCCTAGTAGCACAACGTTGTGACTTAAGGAGGAGCCAAGGGGGCCAAAGGGAGACGCAGAAATGGGGCCCACGCAAACATATGGAGGGACTGCACAAGAGGGAAGAACACATGTCAAGAGGGGAATCACGCAGGAGGAGGTGAGCCTAGGGATTGTGTGAGGCAGAGGCTATAAAATAGAGAGGAGCCCCCTCATTTTAGATCATTCAATTATGAGCATTTTGAGCTAGTCGTTTCGACTTCTGAGCACGTTGGCTGTTTAGCTAGTCTGCAGCACTGTTTAGTGCATTGAGTGTCTCCGTTTGGAGATCTCACCCTTAGCCCCGGGGGACTTCGAGTGCCTGCTCGGGCAAGGTATTTCTATTGGCATTTCAGCAGTAGATACATCAGCATTTCAGCAGCAGTAGTGGCAGCATTTTGGAGGACTGCGCAGCACTAGGAGAGGGACGCAGTTCTGAAGGACTGCGCAGTACTGTGAGAGGGACGCAGTTCTGGTTTGGGGGTTTGCAGGGTGTGTTGTGCTGAGAGATAGATCAGGGGATCAGCCCTTGCAGCTGGAGAGTTTTTGGCAGGAGTTTCAGGCATATTTCTGGAGGGTTGCATTCAGTGGCAGCGCAGAGCACTGAGAGACTGCGCAGAACCCCAAGGGGGTGATTTTCGAGGGTCGGCCATTCCAGGAAAGCTTTCTGGGTTTTTCTGGGTTTCTTGAGTAGAGCCCGAATCCAGAGTTTCAGCTTTTTTCGAGGAGGGGAGCAGCCCCAAATCATCATTTGTTTTCTAGCAGCAGCAGCATCCACGCAGAGAGGCCATTCTTGTCATTCTGAGAGTATTTCTTCACTTGCCTTGTGCAAGTCGAGGTGCCATCTGTCTAATCACCTCTTGTACTCATTTTATTGCTCAGTATAATAAAATGGCTTAGTATTTCTCGCTGCATTTCTTGTGTATCTGCTTATATTTCCAGTTTACATTATTATATGTTGTTCCACTGTTATTTTATCACTTCTGGGTTATTATATCATTTGCACATATTTGGTTGGAGTTTTTGCTAGGGTTTGAGGAATATTCTGGGTAAGGGATATTACATGTTGAGCCATATTATTAAAAATTTGTAGGCTAGATACAATATGAAATGTAATGGTGCACGGCTTGTCCCAATAAACAAGCAAGACCAAGCCCAGGTGGGAAAATAGCTGAACTGGAGGTTGCCCAGCTGTTGCACCACTCTGCACTGCGCTGCCCCAGTAAACGGTTGCCCTGTTGAACTTCGACTAGCTAGAAGGTGCTCAAAAATTGCCCAGAAAATTGCGTGCTTTTAACCCTGGACTCCTTAGACAAAACTCAAAAAAATCCAAAAGGGATTTTAGATGGTTTCGACTTCAGATTTTCGGCCTCCTTGGAGCCAATCCCCAACTTTGACTGCCAATTTCAACTCGCAGGAAGTAGCCTGCAAATCCCTCTGCAAACTCCTCCAAAATGATGGTTTTACCTGTGTTATCCAACTCCTAGTTGGAAAATACTGAGATGGGGGGGTGAATCAGTATTCCTTAGCAATTAGCACTTTTAAATCATTTCAGAGCATTAGTTAATCTTCAATTATCATTAATGTTTATGTAGTAACAACAGTGAATAAAAGAACACAGGAGGCACAAAAAATTTAGGTGGAAAACCCCCTTCGGGTTAAAAACCACCGAACGCTTTTCTAATAATTCTTTAATCTTCAACTCCAATTGAAAAGAAAGCTCCAACTTCCTAGAATCTAGAAAAGCATTCTTCTCCAACTCCCACTGGATGGACGCTCCAACGCCCGAGATTCTTCAGTAGTCAACTGAACGGATGCCCCAACACCCAATGAGCTACAACTCACCCTAGCACCACCCTATCACCCTGAAGTTTTCATAGGCTTGACCCTATTGGTGACTTCATGCACCACCCTACCACCACCTTACAACCCTATAGAAGAATAAAAGAAGAATGGACTCCCGTACCAGGTAAAATGGTCCACTTTACAATGATATAGAATGATGTAGAAGAAGAAGACACACTAAACCATAACCCCAACTATGACACAACCACCTAATGATGATCCTAGACCTCCCAACACTGCCTCTTCAACTCTTGGCAGATAGACACTTGTACAACTTTTACAAAGATGCTTTTACAATGACTCTGTACAATGATACTTTTACAATGTCTGTATGCAGTGCTACCCACTTGAAGACTTCATGTGGTGAACTTCTTGTTGTTGTTCTGCACCTTGATTGCTGCTCTTGTCATGCTACCCTTTCTCACTCTTCAAAACATTAGATTATGCATTGAGTCTTCTCTTGATGAATATATAATACCTACAAAAAGTCTTCAAGGAAATACCCATGACATGATAATGGCAAAACTTACCTCATCCTGAAAAGCATATGTCAGTGCTAAACAAAAACAACAAATTAGAATACAAAGAACCTAATGCAATTAAGAGATGAACATGCATATACAGAAGATACTTACCTGTAGCTTACCTCTATTGCATCATTTTGCTGCACCTTTCTCTTTGCTGCACTAGAAATTCTAGTCCTTTGCACCCCTTGACAACACTTGATCTAGTTTTTCTTGCCTTCTAGGAGCACGATATTTAATCTGATGTATCTTTGCGATTTCAGATCCTCAACATGTGATCTTCAGTCCTGTAGAATCCCTCTGTGTCTTCTTTCCAATGCCACAAGTCTGACCTGATCTGGACTCTTCAAGTCAAAGTTATGCCCAATCTCTCACAATGACCTAATTATGGACTAGTTCAGTAGAGTGAACTTGTACAACGTGCCATGTGTCATTGTTTCCTCCTTCGGCTCTAAAATTGATACACAAAAAACTACAGTCCATGCACTATCCGCCACTTTTTACAGAATTCCAATCCTCTTCTTAGAGAGAGAGTTATGGTGATTTTTCCAAGGTCACTTCTTTGAGATGAAATTCGACAACCTGCAAAAACCCTAACTTCCACAGATCATATCTCCGAAAATATAGTGAACCAAGATCTGAAATTCAATCACGATGTTCACCAGGATTGCGAATCAAATGGGTTTTAATTTCAGAATCTAAGACTTAGCGGAAATGAAGTTATAGCGAAAAATCCATGATCACTCCATTTGGAGGATATATGAGATTTCTTTTTATAGAGTCGAGAGGGGCTACTATAGAGAATGTTGGAGGGATTTTAGGAGCTTAAAAAATTATTAATTAATGACTATTCAATGACCAAAACCAACTATGAGTGCCATTCCACAACCCCATAGGGTTTTAGCCCACTAACTAGGGTTACTAACTTCAAACATGAATATCTCTCAAACCATGAAGAATTACTTGGCGTGCCATATATCAACGGAAACATCTCGACAAATAGAATCTATCTAGAAGATCCTTGAATCAAAATAGAGTAAGTTGTCAAGTCAAAATTCCCTTGCAAGATCAGGGTAGCCCCTGGTACTCCTTGGGTTCACATCAATGACAACTTCAGATCATCTTTAGATCAACACTCCTAACTCCCCGGATGGCTCTTAGCCAAAATCAACTGCTCCCCAAGTCCCCACGAATCGCTGCTAGATGGCCTCTGCGTTGTCCCTCTGTCCAGAAATACGACTGGCTGATGTGTTGCTCTCTCTAGCTGCAAACTCCAACGAAAATGCCTTCACTATGCTGCCTCCTCAGTTCCCGAATCTCCCAACAAGCGATGAATTCCTTTACTAGTCTCCAACCCCTCCTGCATGTTTTTTGGCTACCCAAGAATACACAATTCCCTCTCTGCATTGATGGCTGAAGTGTGTTGTTGTCCCTGACTCCCTGAAACTCCTGTAGAACAGCCTCCCTAGGGCGGCCACGGATGTTCCCCCAAAGTAGAGGTTGAATATCCCACGTGAGAGATTCGTGGCTAAACAGCGGGTAGACTTGCTAAACAGCAAAGCGTACAAGTGAGTGTTTGTTTGCAAATCTAGAAGATGAAAACAAAATGAGAGTTGATCTCTCTTTATAACTCCTTGGGCCCCCTTAGCCTCATGTGGGCCCCTCCATCCACCCATTCGATTTTCCCGCCAAGCATATCGAATGGCTAATTCAAATTCCTATGTGGATGGCCCCCTCATTCCACTAGCGGCTAAATAAAGTCGATTTGGCCCTTAAGTCCCTAAGTCGAAAGAGTGGGGCCCTCTTCCTTAGTCAAAAATGTGCAAACTTGTGTAGCAGCACCCTATTACTAATGTATTTGAGAAGAGACATGAAAAAAACCAACCTTGCCATGCGATTAAGGCCTCAACGCTCCCCCACATGTCAAACCAAGGGTGAGCTGGGTCATCCCCGTCCTAATCCCACTCACCACGAAGCAGAATGTCCAATTGACCAACCAAACCCCTGAATCCCATAGCCAGAATGACTGTGGCATAGTTCTGACGGCTGATGGAACCAACCTGTACCATGTCTCAGGTCCCTGCGTGCAATCAATATATGAATTCCATACATCACAAACAAATCTAGTATGTGCAACAAAACCCTGCGCCGACCATATCACATAGTGATATCTGTCATCCTGCCTCCTAAAAGTGCTCCCAAATACTGCCGAGAGTCTAAACATCTGCTTGTAAGCAAGGTCTACCAACCACTGTAGATTCTCTACAGACACCTGGGAATGTCTCACCTGGGCTCAATGGTGGCGCAAGTGCTACCTCTACGGAAGATCGGACTACCCCCGAGCCTGCATCCACCAACTCGCGTCCTGACCATATGCCACAACTGGAAAGCCTCTCTCCCAATGCATTGTGTCCCATCCAACTGTCTCAGATGAACCTCACGGGTCCTGTTGCTTGTGATGAGAACATCAAGAGATGATATGCAAGTCCCCTGTGTCAGTGTGCAATGTTGGAGAGTGATAAATGTAAGCTCACGGTGGGCCCTATCATCAACTTGCTCTCCAAATCTAAGTGTGCCAAACCTAATGGTGTGATTGATTCCCTCATCAGGATATCTCTCTGGCAGCAATACTTTGACAACCTGTGGTGCATCATCTTGCTCGGCTGCACACAAGTACGTACCCCTACACACCTCTGCATAGTACTGAACTCCGTGGCATAACTCCATGCACCCCTGGATACCAATGCTCAATGTCATGCCCCCATGTACCGTAGGGAATCCCATATGTGCGCATGCAACCACCATGCTGCAAGTACACCTGCCATGAAGTGATCTACACCTCCTCATCTGCCCTAGTAGACCTGAGCGGCCTAACTCAACACCTGCTAGAGGGGATATCTCTATTGTGCCGATCCTCGATGACCCCTGTTCCCAATACCCCAATGGGAGAACATCATCTCCATACAATACTCGGTCTGGTGTCCTACCCATTCCACCTCCTCCTACAAGCTCCAGATAGAGAATGTTAATCATCTTGCGACCCCATGCACAATCAACATGCCAATACAATCCATGGAGCCTACTCACAAACCACTTGTCTGCTAATGTCGACTGGAATTCCCCTGGGGAATGTATGTGTCGTCACTGGGTCGACTACCTCATCAATGTCATAGCCATACCGCATGTCTGATATCGGATAGGGAGCTCCACCTGGATCCCAATGCCAACCTGGGCCTCCAGTGCCCTCGGTGTCTAAGAGCTCCCACTAAGCTTTACTCTAGACTATGACCATCTCCATGAGTCCAATCCACTCCACCAGGTACCAACTCAAAATCTCTCGTCATCCAACCCCAAGAGAGAGATCGAATGCACGAACACTCGCACATAGTACAACCCCAACATGCTGGTGTTGCACCTTACGCAACTCCAATCGTCTCATCCCACTATCATGGTTAACACGAGGTCTGACTAGGTATCTCTATCTCCCTCTCCAATGGGAAAAGGTGACCCAACAGTGTTGCTAACCTGGTCATCCCCTCTCGTATGTATAGAAAACTCTGCCTCCCTCAACCCAATGCATAAAGGTGGGCTAATGACGTTCTAGATCCTATCAGAGTACCTCTGAAGCGAACTGTGTTGAAATCCCAATGTGTGGTCTCTATGTTTCCCCTCATCAATGGATAGCACAAAGGATGGCTACACATCCTCCTCCATCATGGACTCAACATGAGCCTCCGCTACTCCATAGACAATCCAACTGTTGAAATTTCTAAGTATTACCCGTTAGAAATTTTATCTGTATTCTTTTGGTTTATTTCTCCTACTTGTTAATTACGAACAAGTTATTTAAACATATAAATATCGAAATAAACACAATACAATCTCAACCATCTATAGATCAACAGCTGAAAGAAATAGCAAACACATAAGTGACATCGTTATTTTTGGACAACTCATCCCTGGAAAAAAACCCAACTTGGGAAAATTGGTGCAACAATTTAGAGGGTATTTTATTATACAGTCTTTCCTTGAGTACAACTGGGTGCCAAACTGGCTCACCCAATAGAGAAAATAATCTGGTAGTAATACCTCTCTATTCGAAAGCAGATTGAAACCCTCTCCAACACACTCTAAAGCTCATCGTCAACCCACCTGACCTCAGCGTCAGCCTGGAACCTTCTGTATCAATCCTCTGAGGCACTGTGTAGCCTCTATGGCCCTCTGCGCCACTCTTTCATCCTCTGCATGGATGACGCAGGCCCTTCTGACCTCTGCGTTGTCTCTGTTAAGCTCTGCGTGCTCCCTCTGGCTCAACGTCTGCCTCTCTCTGCTTTTGTGCTGGTCTCTCGGCACTATCTCTGCCTCTCTGTCTCGTACTCACTGCCCCTCGCTACAACTGATCACTAATTAGACTTTTGTTTGCAAACCCCGCTCTAAAAAATCGAATGATTGATCACTCTGGTGTATTCTCCAACTGACCCTCAAGCCTCCTCTTATACTTTTCCTGTTGGTCCTTCAATGGCCGAGATTACATCTCTAATCAACGGCTAAGATTAGATTTGGCTTGATCCATGTCTTTTGGAACCTTCTAACCCAGTTTTATATTAATACCCATTAATATTTTATTTTTCCTAAGTTTAGACTTAGGAACTCCATTAAAAATATTAATTATTTTAATATCTCCTAAATCGGGTAGAATCTACCCAAACCATTTATGGGTCTTGGAGATATCATGTGCCTTAGCCTCTCCACCAATTTTCATGGCTAGAGCACATCTGATGCTACCCCAAATCAACACTCCCTCTTAGCAAGGACTGTGCTCTAGTAATACTCCATACTAAGCATCACTCTGATTATATGGCACCGGTACCTGTGTTGATGCTAGGCCTCCCCGCCCAACATCCTCTGCACTGCTGCATCCTGTACTGCTGCCCATGGCTCTGCCACTGCCACTGCTGCATCTGTACGACAGCTCCCTTTGCATCCGTGCTGCTGCTAGTCTTTTCTCCCAACACTACATCTGCACTGCAACCCCCTCTCATAATGTTGCATCGTGCTACTGCTAACTGCTACTGCAATGCAACTCTGTTACTGAGAAGTAAGTAATTGATCCACCCAACTACTGACATCCCTGTCATACTAGAAACACTCTCGATGTTGAAGCTCTCTCTGTCGCTATCAAGTGCTCCATCTACTACCTCTGCGCTGCTGCAACAACTCCCTGCCTCTCGCACTGCTGCAACCCTCTCTATGCCATTTTTCACTGTTGCAACCTCCTTTGTGCCTCTCGCATTGCTGCAGCCTGCTAGCTCTGCGCTACCCGGGACTCCTACGCTGTAGCACTCTCTGTCACTTCATCCGCATCCGTTTCTACCGACATCCGCCAATCGTGCTACTCTCTCTTCGGAGCTCCCGTAGCAAGGTATAATCCAAGAGTTTGGGTACCTCAAGGATCCTGCCCCTCATCGCCTGTAGTCCTCCAGACTATAGCTCAATGTCTCCCCACCTCTTCTCTAGAGGTACATGAGCAATCATGGCACAATCGTCATCCTCCTCTACCTCCTTTTCCGCCTTCATTGACGCTGCCTTGGAGTCAGACGCCTCTCCCTTGTTCTTCTTCCTTGAACACTGGTTCGCATAATGACCCAGTTCCCCACAGTTGATTCACTTAACCTTGGAGAGGTCCTTTTTCTTCCTCTTCTCCTACTTCCCTGCAGATGCCAGAGGTGCATCCTCTTCCTCTTCCTTCTTGATCCAGACTCCTTTGCTGCTACTTCCGGTCTTGCTTAGCTGTCTGATCTCTTCTTGGCGAAGAGCCGCCCAAAATTCTTCCCAATCTGGAAGATTCGCCCTGCCCAGAATGCTCCAGAAGAATGTCTCCCACTCCTCGGAGACTGCATTTAGAGCAGTCCTTACCATCAACTCCTGATCTGGCAAGGCTCCTATGGAAGTTAGTTGGTCCTGGATCTCCTCCAATCTATCGAGGAAGCGATCTATCTGCTCCCCTTTCTGCATCTGGTATGACCGCAGTTGATTCTCAAGTAACATCTTCCTCTGTACGGAAGTATGCTAGTACAATGTCTTCAAGGTGTCCCACATTTCCTTTGTCGTACCCTTCTCGGTAATATGTTGGACCACATGATCCTTGACTCCATCAAGGATGATGCAATTCGCCTTGGCCATTACCTCCTTGTGCTTTTCATTACCAGCCGAGTCAACTGGGATAGCCACTATTCTCAAGGCGAAGGCCTTGATGCGATGTCTATCTAGAATGGACAGGATCCTGGCCTTCCAAACCACAAAGTTGGACGCCCCGTCCAGCCTGTCCTAATCCCTCAGTCCATTCATGGCCATCTCTCTGCTCTTCTTTTTGACTCCTCCGAGTCTCTACTTCCCTCTAGAAGTTCTCTCTTCGACTCCCTCTAAGTCGCTACTTCTCGTCTGGAAGTTCTCTGCTAGACTCCCTCTGAGTCTCGATTTCCCTCCTGGAAATCCGCTTGCCAACCGTCGAGTCGCACCTCTTCGATCTCCTATGCTCCTACAACACTGGTCTAGATTTCTTGGCTAGAAATCCGCCTAGGTAGTGACTCCCTCTACATTGGTTTTCTCGTTAGGTATTGTTCTGACTTGGCAGCAACAACACCCCACCAACTTCACTCCCCGCAATCTACCCACAGCATCCTATGCCCCAGCAACTGAAGAACTGAGCCTCTAGGCTCTGCGCAATCTCGGCACTGGCTAAAATGCTCCTCTAGCCAACTGCGTCAACCCTCCTGGTCTCTACATAGCTCTTCGTGAGCCTTTTTATGCCCTCCTGAGCCTCTACGCTAGCCTCTCTCTGGCCCGAACTGATGACGCAGTCCCTCTTTGTCAACCCTTCTCTGTCGCTTTCTGCAAGGAATAGCTTCTGTCACTTGGGATAGCTGTCTCTGCTGCAAATGCTCTGCTTCAGCTAGTGCCTTCATCTCTCATGTGATCTGCAACCACCCTCTAATACCATGTTGAAATTTCTAAGTATTACCCTTTAGAAATTTTATCTGTATTCTTCTGGTTTATTTCTCCTACTTGTTAATTACGAACAAGTTATTTAAACAAATAAATATTGAAATAAACACAATACAGTCTCAACCATCTACAGATCAACAGCTGAAAGAAATAGCAAACACACAAGTGACACCGTTATTTTTGGACAACTCGTCCCCGGGAAAAAAACCCAACTTGGTAAAACCGTGCAGTAATTCAGACGGTTATTTTATTATGCAGTCTTTCCTTGAATACAACTGGTTGCCAAACCGGCTCACCCGACAAAGAAAATAATATGGCAGTAATATCTCTCTATTTGGAAGCAAATATTCAGAAAATCTGCCCCACGAAACCCTCTCTAGCACACTCTGAAGCTCAACGTCAGCCCACCTAGCCTAAGTGTCAGCCTGGAACCTTCTGCATTAGCCCTCTGAGGCACTACGCAGCCTCTACGGCTCTCTGCGCCACTCCTGCAGCCTCTGCGTGGATGACGCAGGCCCTTATGTCCTCTGCGTTGTCTCTACTGGACTCTGCGTATTCACTCTGGCTCAGTGTCTGCCTCTCTCTGCTTCTGTGCTGGTCTCTCGACACTATCTCTGCCTCTCTGTCTCGTACTCATTGCCCCTCGCTGCAACTAATCACTTATTAAACTTTTCTTAGCAAACCCCGCTCTAGAAAATCGAATGACTGATCACTCTGGTGTATTCTCCAACTAACCCTCAAGCCTCCTCTTATACTTTTCCTGTTGGTCCTTCAATGGCCGAGATTACATCTCTAATCAATGGCTAAGATTAGATTTGGCTTGATCCATGTCTTTTGGAACCTCCTAACTCAGTTTTATATTAATACCTATTAATATTTTTAATACCTATTAAAAATATTAATTATTTTAATATCTCCTAAACCAAGTAGAATCTACCTGAACCATTTTTGCGTCTTGGAGACCTCATGTGCTTTAGCCTCTCCACCAATTTTCATGGCTAGAGCACATACGATGCTACCCCAAATCAACACCAACATGCAAGACATGCTTACCAGTTAGCTGTAGGTGACTGTCGTCCGACAACTCTGTCATAGATCTAGATGCCTTTGTACCTATTGGCTCCTCATCAACAGTGGATCTGTCTCCTGTCAACTCATCAACCTGTGGTGCGCTACTATCACCTGAGAACTCGATGACAACCCAGGAGACCTCACCAATGGATACCTCAACAATGAATGGCATCTCATCAACGAGTGTAAGCTCAACTATCTCCTTTCCAACCATGGCCCCTCGAACTACTCTCTCGTCTTTTTCCTTAATCTTCCTCATCATCCTAGCATAATTCCACTAAATCTCCATTGGTTTGTGCATGCCTCTTAGTTCACAGAACTCCCAAAAAGAGAGTGACACCTGAATGCCATGACCCAATGATTGTTATGCCCTCCAATTTGTTTCCAATAACTCCACATCAGTTGCTATCATGTCTTGCCATCTTGATGCATTACCCATAATTTTGGGCATAGTGGATTTGTTGTATAATTGAGAATGGTCCTGATTCCCAATTGCGGAATGAATCAACTTCTCCCCCACATCAATCGTCATTTGTTGCATCCTAATCACCTCATTCAAGGTTACTTCCATGTTGTTTGATTCTAATATTTCCTTGGATCCCATGATTTCTTCGCTTTTTATTCTGGTCTTGTCATAGAACGAAGGGTTTCCCACAGGCTGAGCCAAGATTATGGCTCTGATACCACTGTAATATTCCTAGGGAATTATTACAGTAAATAACAAAGCAAACATAGACATAAAACCACGAAAATCAAACAAATGAGTCAGAGCATGAAATTTCACCAAAATTTGCACTACTGAGCCATTTTATATAATAAGAAGAGGGTATAATGAGGTGCTGGAAGGAATGCACTCGGCCTTGCTCAAGGCAAGCTAGCTAAGCCCAAATGAACAATAAGAAATCCCTCTCAAATATATTGTTTCTATCTCCTAGCTCTATGCTAAAACTACGCCACAAATATGTTGCTCGCTGAGTTGGGACCCATGTTTGACCCCTCAAATCTGCCCAAAAAATTCTGGCAAATTAAACTTGGCCTCTTCTCAATAAACCCAAAAAGGGTTTGTCCTAGTTTTGAGGCTCCAAAATTGACCCGCAAATGCTTGGTCTTCCTCCACAAGTAGAGGATGTAACCTATAGCAAATGTTGTGTTTGTTGCTCCGCCAAAATGCTGGAAAAGCCCCCACAACACTTCCCCAGACTCCACCTCAAGTTTCAGCCCCTAACTCCCTTCACTCCACAACCTCCAAGCATGCCTCCTCCAAGAGCTGTGCAGTCCCTATATTGTTGCTACCAATTCTCTCCACAAACTCGCACTCCCTGCTACTAGTACGAACTAGTATAGGTAGGACTCCCTCCTTGGGCTGGCACTCAAAGTCCACCGAAGCAAGGGTTGAGATCTCCGCTCAAAGACACTCGTGTGCTAAACAACACTGCAAACTTGGCTTTAGCTCAAGCGTGCTATGTCAAAGACACAATTTCTAAATAGATGAATGAATGACCAAAATGAGTGCCTCTTGCTCTATTTATCAAAGAGCCTCCAAGATGCCCATGTGGGCCCAACTCGACTTTTCCCACCAACTTCGCTCCAATGAGAGTGTCTTCCACACGTGAACCATAATTCTCCATGGGGTGGTCCCCACGCTCCACTAGAGCCACAATATGTCCCTTCCTTTCTAATGTTTGGGCCCCCACTTAATCTCAAAATTCATGTGGGGCCTCTGAACCCACATCTCCTAAGTGCAAACATGAAATAAGACAAAATTGGGCAAGATTGATATTTCCCTTAGCAATATTGCTAAGTGGGAATATCACACTGTCTGCCCACAACCCTGAAAGTCCATCCATAAGGAACACCAAAAAAAGGAACATCACACAGATTCACTCGTTTAAATATTTACAAAGAACCACAAAGGGAAAATGCACCACAAATATTACACTACCACTTTAAAAGAACATATATAGCTCATAATAAATCATTTGCATCATTATGAATGAGGTCAATTGTAGGTTGTAATTAATGAAAGTTCTAGAAAAGGAATATGGTATAGCATGGGAGATTAAATAGAAATTATCACTTACGTTCGACATTCTTCATATACTCCAACCCAGTCCCTTGTTGGGCCACCTAGAGTTTCACTGTTTTGAAAGAATTCTGCAATCAACTTTAAATTTTCTGCAAAATATTAAACCCATAGTTACCAACATATATGTCTCGTGGAAATCTGGCAAGATATATCATATTTCACTTTGAACTTCAAAAAAATTTAGAACCAGGTCAAATGAACGTCCTGATTCCCACGCATCATTATGGGCAACAGTTCTGCAAAGACAATTTAAGTAAAGAACACAAAAACTGATAGATGAACACAGGCAGTATATGTGATAGAGAATCCATAAAACAGATAAGATTTAAATAATTCCAGAGTATAAAGCATGTTATTTAATCCTTTTCTGAATGACAGCCATTTATGGTTTTTATGGAAGTGTTTCAAAATAATCGTCTGAAAATGTTTCTGTTGCCAAATATTTTAGTGAACTGCTAAAGCGAACAAAGAAGCATACATGGTGCAAGCAAGTTTACGTCATGCCAAAAAGGTAGTGATAACATATATCCACTTCTCGGTCCCGCATAAGATTTACTTTGATTTTCATTTGATGCTATAACCTGTCTGAACTTGAAGTGACTAGAACAACGATCTTCCACAATTTTTATGTGGATAGAGCCTATTCCATTCAAAGACATTCACTAAAATTTTCAACATTAAAATTGATGCAAACGTTAGCATTACACTCTAGGATTTAGAAAATTAATCAAGTTGGGTTCTACGTTGCATGGGAGCAGCCCCACCAACAAGCAAAGAAAAAAAGAAAAAGAAAACATCTACTCCAAAGTTGTGCTTCAAGCAAGAAAACCCCAGAAGTGTCCTCAAAAGTGTGCTTCTAGGTTGCCCGGGAGCGCTTTTAGGGAGTGCACTCCCTGGTTCTGTGGGAGTGCACTCACGTGCTAGGGTTTTGAATGGGCTTCTTGCTAGTTATTGAGGAGCAGAATTGTCAGAGCTTGGAAGGGAGATTGAAGGCTGCTATAATTACATTTAAATGCTATAAGAGAACCAAAGACATAAGCTCTAATCCCATTCTTGCTTGTTCCTTTCCATGTGTATACTTTCTATGTTGAGTGCACTCTTCTCCTATTCTTTCCCATTCCTTCTCAAGATGCATGATGGGTATGTGGTTTAATATTATGCTTCCTATTTTATGATAATGGTGTCAATGGGAAACCAAAATACCAATGATGAGGAAGAAGTAGAGTATGGCAATGACCCATAACATGTAGCGGTGAAAGAAAAATAAGGAGATGAAGGGGATGATGAAACTACCATTGATGATGGAAATAAACCCAAAGAGATTTCATGTAATATTCCTTACTAAAATATGCTAGCACAGCCTGCCAAAATTTTCAACTTTCTCTTTTGTGAATTTAGACAAATAGTTTGTATGCAAGCATTTCTTTGAACACTTTGTGTGCTAATAAAATAAAACATCTACAGTAGTGTTATTTCTTCAAACATTTTTCAGAAAATAAACATGGGGTCCTCAATGAAATTTCCCCGGCACAGCCCAAATATTATTAGATTTAATCAGGGGGTTACATGCAAATATCAATTTCTGGAACCTGAACACTTCTCCACCAAAATAGCTTGATCTCTCCCAGATTAATTCGGCCTTCAAGAATGGTGAACTCGACCTCCAGTAAACTCGGCCCTAGTAGATAAATTCGGCTCTGGCAAATAAACTAGGCCCAACAACAACAATTCCACCTCAATAATTTGATCTCATCAATAAACTCGATCTCTCTGCAAATAAAAGATTGCGGCCCTCTGAAGTTGATCCTGTAATTACAATAATCAAAGCTCAGAAAATCAACCCTTTAGCCAAGTTTTATCCTCTAGAAAATCCACTGCAAGCACCTACAAATTCTCTTTTTTGCACAAGTGGAACATTTGAGGTAATCTCCCCAAGATCCAACTAGGGCGGCACTCAAAGTCCACTGAAATCAGCTGAGCCAACTATGGTGGCACTCCAAGTCCACCAAAATCAGTTGAAGAGTTCCTCTTGAAACCCTTGCACCAAAATCACTTGAGCCAAATCAGCTCTCCAGAAATAATAGACAAAATAGAATGCTTGAGAAGTGATCCTCTCTCCCCTTTTAAAGATTTGTTGGATCTTTCTCCATTCTTCTAGAAGCACCTTATTATTTTATTTTTAATTGATAAAGTCACTAAGTGGGTTTTCCTTATTTTCTCCAAGTGACTTTTGCCCCCCTTTTTGCCTTTTCACCAATTAAATAATAATAAATACTTTTCCCTCTTTTATTTACTAAAGTGGCTTTTTATTAACTAATTAAAATCACTTTTAATCACGAGAAATGCTTATTTTGCCACCGTGATCATACTGACCACCCAAAAGCCTTATTTCATCATCCTTCCTCGTAGATCTTTTTGTCTTGATTTCAGCGAGCTGTTACACTAAGGACTTCCTCCAGATAATCAACCCCAAATAGCACCTTAAGCATAAAGAATTAAAATATGCCGGATAACAATCTCGTTTTACGAGAATCGTCAAAATCCAATGGAAGCAAGATCAAACTATGCAGAACTAATCCTACTGATGAAATATGGTAAGCGAAATTAAAATCACTTTTAATCACGATAAATGCTTATTTTGCCACCATGATCATACTGGCCACCCAAAAGCCCTATTTCATCATCCTTCCTTGTAGATATTTTTGTCTTGATTCCAACAAGCTATTACACTAAGGACTTCCTCCAGAGAATCAACCCCAAATAGCACCTTAAGCATAAAGAATTAAAATATGCCGAATAATAATCTCGTTTTATGGGCATCGTCAAAATGCAATGGAAGCAAGATCGAACTATGCGGAACTAATCCTACTGATGAAATATGGCAAGCGATCCCAATTGGACCCCCATAAAACTCCTCTAAAACCCTCCAAGCCCACCAATGGTGTAATCCTACTCCTATGACCTGGCTAACACAACCTCTGGAAATATCCCCTAACGCCATCACAAAGGAAACCAAAAATGGGGATATTACATTTCAACACCTTTGTGGAAGTGTATGGGATTGCATGAGGGAGGTAAAGGGGGCATAACCACTAGATGGGCACACACAAGGCAAAGACCCACTATCACCCTGGCAAAAGCCCTTGCTATTTAGGCCCAACACCCCCTAAATGGCCAAGGAAGGAGCCCCTGAATTAACCCCCAATAACCCTCAATAAAACTAGTGCCTTAGATAGAGTCACCTAGGGTGGAGGTGTTTTCTTAGATGAGTTGTGGCTGTAAAATGTGTCATTGTAATAGCTGAAAACTAAGCAAAAAATATTAGTAGCCAAAAATCATTGAAAGTATATCATGCAACATATGGATTTTTGTCTGCATTAAAAATCCTAACCAAAAATGCGATTATATTTTGAATTGGGTCACTAGCTAAGCATTTATCACTTAAAAGAATATTAGAAAAAATAAAATAAAATAAGATATATTGTAATGTTCCTAAATAGGAATACAAGTGATATAAAGCAAATAATCTATGCAGCAGAATATAAAAACAAATTACACATTAAACACCCATGGAAATGCTACAAATAAGGAATTGTTGAGCCATTTTATTACTATTCTGAAGGCAAAATACAATGGATAATAAGATGGTGCACTTGGGCTTGGCTCAATGGAAAAGCATGACCAAACCCAAGTGAGAAAATCGTTAAACTGAAGGCTACCCAACTGCTGCACCAATCTGCACTGCGCTGCCCAGAAAATTGCCTGTTAGCTGAAAAGGAACAGCAAGAAACTCTACTTCCGAATCTTAGAAAATGCTGCCGATTTAACCTTGAGCTCTCCACCGAAAACCCAGAAAAGCCCAAAAAGGGTTTGTCGTATCTCCAAGCCAAAGTCAAACCCACAAAATGGTGCAAATTCCTCGGCTAAATAGCAATTCACCCTGCTATAAGAATTAGGATTTCAAGTCCGAATATTGCCCGAAAAATTCTGTAAAATTAGCCATAGACTCCTCTCAATAAACCTACAAAAAACCCAGAAAGGGTTTTGGTTGAATCCACCAATCCTCGGTGACCCCCAATAAGTGCAAATTGCCCAATTTGGCCAGAAAACACCCCACAAAACTAATACTGTTGAATTAAGGCCAAATCCACCACTGGAGATCTCTCCCAACTTTGGCTAAATTCTCCCCTGAGGAATACCTCCAATCTCCAACCTTTATCTCTCCTCAACCTCTATTCCTCCAACCCCCGTGCACTTCCAAAAATGTAGAATTTTGGCCCCAAGAATTCTCTCAACTCAGCCCTGCTAATCACCACAAAATCTCCGGCTAAATTAGGGGAAAAACCCTACAAATCCTTCGGTGTTCTACTTCTTCGTAATTGATCTCCCCACAAGCAATTTGAACCACTTCTGCACCCTGGAAGAAAAATGTACCAACTGAAATAGCTTGCAAATATGCCTAATGGAAACTCTGAATTGAGGCCCCCAAATTACCTCACTAGGGAGACACTCGAAGTGCTCCGAAATGAGGGTGGAATTCCCACTCGGAAATTCCTTGTCTTGACCAGCGTGGTTGTCTTGGCTAAGTAGCTCAAGAGCACAAATGTTGAATTGTCAAATGATCAAAAATACCAAATGGAGACCCCCAAGCTCTATTTATAATTGCTAGACCTCTCCCTTGTTGGTCCACACCTTCCACTAATAGAATATTACTTTGTCGCCATTCTTCATTAAAATAATAATTTCCATTTTTCTCCCACAAAATAATATTTTCTCCTTTTTATTTAATATCACCAAAAATTGGCAAAACTCCTTAGTGAATTTTGCACTCACAAAAATTGGGAACATTACAAGCCTCCCCACCAAAAATTGCTTGTCCTCAAGCAATATCCTGCTGCTCCAAACGTTGGCCTAGCCAATGCCAGGGTCCCAAATGTGCCACTGAACCACTCCTCATTGTTGAACATCCTACCATACTAGTGACGATCCCCATGTCAACAGCGAATCACCAAATTCCAATGGAATATCTGAATGATCTCCCCCTGTAGAAAGCAACTCACCCTTGAGGGTAGATGAACCGCCAAATCCTGTTGTACCTGGATCCCATGCTAGTCTCAGAAGGGTGCCACCATGCTGACGCTGCACCACTCTAACTATGACAAACTTCCCATCATGCTCAGACTGTATCCTCCCCTCTCGAAACTTGATGGTGGGATATCTGTGAAGGCCAAGCTTATCCTGCCCAGGCATCTCCATGATGTCAATGTCTACCCATCCACTGTCAATCTCAATCCTGAGTAGCAACAGGATAAATCTACCTCGCCATACAATGGAGGTTTCAACAATCTCCCATGCGTCACACCCAAGGTGAACTAGATCACTCTCTCCCATGAACCTACTCATCATAGAATGGAGTGTCCTATCAATCAACTCAATCCCTGGATCCCATAGCCAGACCTGCTGCGGCATAGCTCTAACAACTGTTGGAATCTGTCTATTCCTCATCCCTAATCCCTGCATGAAACCGACATATAGGCCCCATATATCATGAACTAATCTGATGCATGCTAAACTGCCCTGTGCCTGCCACTGTGTAGTACCAATGACTGTTGGAAGCCACATGTGCCAAATAACTACCCCCTGAAGGCAACCAATAGATGGGTATCTGTTAAAATTGGCAACCAAGGCAAAACTTCATGTGGGTCATCTTATTCATGGCTAATAATATTTTTATTAGATTCCTCTTGTCGAGAGGTTTAGGATTGATATAAAGATCATCCAATTCCGATAAGTATTCATGGAGATATGAATTTATTTTGATTATGGAATTATTATCAAGCCGACCTACAACTCATGTAGGCTCAGAAGCCCAACAGTCGCATCTATTCACCAACCAACGTTGTGTATAAATATAAGAGGACTTTTCCTCATTTAGACTCACTCATCTCATCACATCTTGTGTCTCTTGTCTTGGCTTGTTTTCTGTCGATCGTTTAATGTTCTATCTGCACTTTACTTTATGTACATGGGATTGCTAATCGGTGGAATATAATAAGAAAAAGAAGTAAACTGTTATAAGCATAGAACATACCATAACTTAACATGGTATCAAAGCTGAGGTGAAGACAAAGCCCAAGCAAGAGCAAGAGCAATCATTGAAGAGAAGATTGGCAAGGCTATCCTAAAAGAACTATGGGCTCCTCAATACTCTTTCCTACCGAAGACAAGCTCCGTGAGAAAGCTGACTATCACGGATGGAAGATGTCTATCGATCTAACCCTTGAAGATCAAGGAGTGCTGGACCATGTAAGAGGCAATATTGTTGAGCCTTCATCAAATGCATCTACTGCTGCCTGGAACAAATGGAAAAATGGAGAAGTCAAAACAAAGAAGATCATCCGGGACTCTATCGACAAGCGCTTGGTGGCCTACATCTCTGATCTAGACACCTCCAAGGAAATCTACGACAGACTGGGAAATGGCACTCACGACTCTTGGAGGACTACCATCCGAATGGTACGTGTTCAGGACTACTCTTCTGAACTATAATGTAATTCTTGGTTTCGAGGAATTAATGGCTAGATGCATTCAAGAAGAAACAAGGGAAGAAGTGCAAGAAATGCCCATGCCTAAAGGTCCTCCTGCTGCCTTTTCTTCTCATGCAAAGAGAAGAAAGGACTCACACCGGGACGATGATCAAAATCCCTCTGATGGCAAATCAAAGGAATGACAAATTCATGGAATCAAGGAAGAGGGCAAGCACTCAAGAAGACTAGAAATTCTAGGATGTATTAAATGCACCTGACCTCAAAAGGAACCTAGTGTCCATCTTGGCAATGGAAGACAGAGGCTACAAGGTAACCTTCAGCAATGGCAAGGTATGTATATGGAAAAATAATGTTAAAGATGCCTTTACTCTTGGGTTTAGTGTTGATTCATTATATCAGGTCGATGGAAGTCCGCTAGGTGTCATGTCTTGTGACACAACTCTTTAGTCCGAACTTTGGCATCGGAGGTTTGCCCACCTTCATTACAAAGCTCTACCCGATGCAAGACAGATGGTAAGAGGGATGCCTGAATTCCAAGTAGAGAAAGAAGGTGTATGTCCGGGATGTGCCGAAGGAAAGCTCAAAAGGGGACCATTCCCCTCAAGCCCAAGCAAGACCTCCGATATATTACAATTGGTTTACTCAGGCATACCTGAGGTTGGCATTAAGAGGGAGACTTCTACACCACATACTACTGAGCAGAATGGTGTGGTGGGAAGGAAGAACCACATGATGATGGAAGCTGTCCGGGCCATGCTACATGAGCAAAGACTTCCAAAGTTTCTATGGGCTGAAGCTGCAAACACTGTCGTATATGTACAAAATCGATGCCCTCATCAAGCATTGGGTTCCAAGACTCCTGAAGAAAAATTCACCGGTAAGAAACCTGATGTTTCTCATTTTAAAAATTTTGGAAGCCCTGTATACTTTCATGTGCCGAAAGAGAAAAGAAATAAATTGGGAGCATCTGGAAAGAAGGGAATTTTTGTGGGCTATGGTGAAAATGCTAAAGGCTATAGAATCTATGTAGTCGGTCAAAGGGAAGTCATAATTAGTCATGATGTCACCTTTGACGAAGATATGGCTCTCAGCAAGGTGATCAATCTTCCGACTTTGAGGAGCTCTCAAGAAGCCGACACTAGGGAACCGAAAGAAAAGGATGATGAATCAATGCCTGATGTAGAAGAACCCATGGATCCGATTGATCCTCATCCACATGAGCCTTCCTCTTCTAGGAAGAGGCCTTCATGGCTTAGGGGGATACTTGATGATGCTGAAGGACATGCTGCACCCTGAGGAACCTTCCATCAAAGTAAGGAACTTAACAGGTATCAGGGATACCTGACCATCATGAGCACGATCATACAAAATGAACCTTCATCATTCTCAGATGTCATCAAGCATTAACTATGGAAGGATGCTATGACCATAGAATATGAGTCTATTATGGAGAATGATGTCTGGGAAGTAGTTCCCAGACCCTAGACAAGACAATTGTTACTTCAAAATGGCTTTACAAGATAAAGTATGCAGCAAATGGAAGTATGGAAAAGTATAAGGCTCGTTTTGTTGCTCATGGTTTCTCCCAGAAGGAAGGTATAGACTATGATGTGATATTTGCACCTGTTTCCGGATATACGACCATCCGCTCGATCATAGCCCTTGCCACTTCACAAGCATGGAACCTACATCAGATGGATGTCAAGACTGCATTCTTGCACGGTTTGATCAAAGAAGAGGTCTACGTGGAGCAACCCGAAGGATTTGAGATTTATGATTGAAAATCTCATGTATGCAGGTTGAAGAAGGCTCTCTATGGGCTGAAGCAAGCACCCCGAGCATGGTATGAGAGCATCGATAGCTACTTGATGAAGCTGGGATTCACTAGGAGTGAAGTCGATCCTAACCTTTACTTTAAGGTTGAAGATGACAAGTCTCTCATACTGGTGTTGTATGTGGATGACCTCTTTCTAACAGGTGCAGACCCTCTCATTCAAATGTTAGAGGGAGACGGCTTCTGAATTTGAAATGAAAGACCTAGGACTGATGCACTACTTCCTAGGACTTGAAGTGTGGCAGAAGCCAAGGGAAATTTTCCTATCTCAAGGAAAATATGTGGTAAATATATTGGAAAGATTCGGTATGATGGACTGCAAGCCTGTGACTACCTCGAGGATCTTAACTTTTAGAAGTTATATGGTAGTGATGTCGGACCAGACTTGGGAAATGCCTCTGAGTTTCAAAAACTCATTCGCATTGATGTTCTTGGTGAACCTCCGTCCGAACATATGTTTTGCAGTTAGCATTGTGAGCTCATATTTGGTTGAGCCTCACTGGATTGATGACAGGAATCTTCTGAGATGTCTTCAAGAAACAATCTCTCATGGATTAAGATACACTGTTGGAGATGTGAGACTACTTGGATATACTGATGTTGATTGGGCAGGCAGTGTGGTGGACCGTAAGAGCACTTCCGGGTGCTGTTTCACCTTGGGATCCGCTTCGATATCCTGGATGAGCAGGAAGCAGAAGTCGGTGGCTTTGAGCACCATCGAAGCAGGATATATTGTTGCTAGCATAACCTCGTGTGAGGTAGTCTGGTTGCGAAAGCTCTTCAGTGAGCTGTTTGGATTTACATTGGATACCACTGTGATTCTCTGTAACAACCAGAGGTGGGATTCGATTATTGAGGAATCCCGTATTCGTCGATTGCTCCAGCAGATAGACATCATCTTAGATATGGTAAGTTGATGAGCAAGGAGGCTCCATCGCATTAAGATGATGTACAGGTCGATACACCTTGTCAAAGCCCCGAGGAAAGATCTAATCTGTGATTTTCCCAAACGACTTGGAGTCGGTAAGAAACCCTTGTACAAGGGTCCTGCATGTTGCATACATTGAGCTCTGGGAGCTCTGAGGGCTTGCGGTTATTACTGGAGCAACATACGACCACAGGGTGACTCACCCTCCCCTGGTGGTGCACACTGGAACAAGATGATTCGCTCTCTTGTGGGACAAGATGATTCGCTCTCTTGTGGAACAGGATGATTCGCTCTCCTGTGTAGCAGGATGATTAGTTCTCCTGTGAGGCCTGGATTGATGTGTTCTCCATGGCGATTGTAGCAGGATTGATGTGTTCTCCTGTGAGGCCTGGATTGATGTGTTCTCCATGGCGATTGTAGCAGGATTGATGTGTTCTCCTGTGAAGCCTGGATTGATGTGTTCTCCATGGCGATTGTAGCAGGATTGATGTGTTCTCCTGTGAGGCCTGGATTGATGTGTTCTCCTGTGAGGCCTGGATTGATGTGTTCTCCATGGCGGCCTGGATTGATGTGTTCTCCATGGCAATTGTAGCAGGATTGATGTGTTCTCCTGTGAGGACAGGATTGATTAGTTCTCCTGTCGAGGCATCCTACCCATGCAGTCTGGGACTCATGGGAAGTACCTCTCATCTGATCAATGAGCAGGGAAATGAAGTTAGGGACCATAGTAGTACCGATGGACGCATCGTTGTAACTACCGTACCCCCTACGCTAGGATGACCTCCATTGATCTGGGATCAATGATACTGGTCTGAGACCAGTGGTAGGAGTTGTACCATACTATGACGCTGACTTCGGGTCGGTTGAGACTGGTCTGGGATCAGTGGTACATACTCTGAGACTGACTTTGAGTAAGTGGAGGATGATATTGGTCTGGGACCATTGGAGTTGTACTCACTATGACGCTGACTTTGGGTTGGTTGAGACTGGTCTGGGACCAGTGGTACATACTCTGAGACTGACTTTGAGTCAGTATGATACATCCTCGATCATTTCTTCTTCTTCATAATTCGGACAAAAGCAGAGTAGAACAGAACAATGCAAGAGCAGAGCAGAACAGAACAAAACAGTACAGATCAGTGCAGGGCAGAACAAGACAAGGCAGAACAGGCAAAATAGAGCAGAGCAGGGCAAGGGCTAGGCTGTACAAGGCAGTGCATTTGATGGATGAATAGTAACGATCGATAGACAGATTGTAGATGAAGTTCTCCATAGTTGAGAGGGAGTGTTAAAATTGCCAACCAAGGTAAAACTTCATGTGGGTCATCTTATTCATGGCTAATAATATTTTTATTAGATTCCTCTCGTCGAGAGGTGTAGGATTGATATAAAGATCATCCAATTCCAATAAGTATTCATGGAGATATGAATTTATTTTGATTATGGAATTATTATCAAGCCGACCTACAACTCATGTAGGCTCAGAAGCCCAACAGTCGCATCTATTCACCAACCAACGTTGTGTATAAATATAAGAGGACTTTTCCTCATTTAGACTCACTCATCTCATCACATCTTGTGTCTCTTGTCTTGGCTTGTTTTCTGTCGATCGTTTAATGTTATATCTGTACTTTACTTTATGTACATGTGATTGCTAATCGGTGGAATATAATAAGAAAAAGAAGTAAACTGTTATAAGCATAGAACATACCATAACTTAACAGTATCTGATACTTGCAATCGACTCAGCGTATGCGGACCCATCCCGCTCCTGCCAACCATCGCCACTGAGTCTGCCATTCGCCCTCTCGATAATGTGCCAATACAATGTCTGGAGGTCAAACACATATTGGAAAGTTGCCTCAGTCATACACGGTATCCTCTTCTCATGCATGGTCCTAACATGCCCTGTGGAAAGAGTGACACGTCTCCCTCGTGACCTGCTCCCCAAGTGTAGGCTCACTAATGAATGATATGCCACCCCTGCAGATGATCACCTCATCCCCCAACCTGTGGTTGTCAACTCGTGCACCAACCCAATGCCACCATTGAGAAGCCTCTCCCCTATTGTGTTGAGTGTCATCCCAATATCTCGGGTGAGCTCCCTATACCCAACTGCTCGCGCCCAGAGTATCAAAGGACAACAACCAAATCGTCTGTGCCTGTAAGTGATGTATAAGAGGGACATGCATGTGAGTCCCCATGGATACCATCGAGTATCGCTCATCTGCGTCCCCATCGATCTTGGGTGAACTACACCCAAAGGTATGCCCGATGTCTTCGTCCATAAGTCTCCTTGGAGGCAACCCTCCAAGACCTCGCTGTGCAGCACCATATGCCCCTGCATCCCACCAAGTATCCCTGTAGTCCTCGACCTGGCACTGTACCCTGCAACCTATCCCTGTACACCATTGGATACCCCGTGCTACTACTGTACCATCTTGTACCGTCTCGTATCCTGTCTGTGTCACTGTACCTAGCTCTCCCCACGTGTACTCGATGCGATGTGAGTCGCTCAATGCAAACCAACATGCTACATCAAACAACCACGCATCTCCATGCTCCTCTGCAAGCCACTGCTCATCACTGCATACCTCTATACAACACTGGATGTTAGGTTCTAAAATTGGGTCTGTATGCATCAGGTCGCATCCCTCTACATAAGATTGGACTCTGCGACATATCCTTGTGCACCCCTGGGTACCACTGCCTACTGTCGTACCACCCTGTATCATATGCCATCCTACATGTGCCAACGCATCCACCACTCTTCTAGTAATCCCTCCATGATGCGGGCTACATCTCCTCATCTGCCCTGAAAGCCCTGAACGGTCTGACTCCTCACATGCCAATGGGAATGACACTATTGTGCTTATCCTCAGTAGCTCCAGTGTCCAATATACTAATTTGGGAGCATTGTCTCCATGTAATGCCCTGTCCGGTGGTCTACCGATGCCACCTCGTCCTATCAGCTCCTGTCAGAGTAGGCTAATCACCCTGTGACTCCACGCACAATCAATATGCCAAGACAACTCATGAAATTCGCCTGCTCCCCTATCAAACCATCTTGTCACTAGTGTTGTCCCAGGCTGTGATGGAGATCTGAAAATGTGTGCGCGCCCAAACGTCGAATCTATCACACAGCTACTACCGTCACCTAACGGCTCTATGATGTGATGGGAAATCCCAGCTGGATCCCAACAACAGTCTGGCCCTCGAGTCTGTATGGTAATCCATGGCCTTTGCTGAAAGGTGGCCATGGATGTATCCAAACGCCTAGCCTGCTCCATCATGTGCTAGCTCAGTACCTCTTACCACCTAATCCCAAAGGAGGGATCGAATGTACAATCCCCTGTGGAAGAAACAAGCCCTCCAAGCTAATGCAATGTCATACTCAACTCATGTCGCTCAGTCCTTCTAACCTGACCCTCAAGCCTCCCTTTATACTTTTCCTGTTGAATCTTCAACGGCCAAGATTAAATCTCTAATCAACGTCTAAGATTAAATTTGGCTTTATCCGTGTCATTTATAACATTCTCACCCAGTTTTATATTAATACCCATTAATATTTTAATTTTCCTAAGTTTGGACTTAGGAACCCCATTAAAAAATATTAATTATTTTAATATCTCTCCAACCAGGTGGAATTTCCTCAAACCATTTCTGTAAGGGCTATACATAATTCAGTGTAAGGACTGTACAGAATTTAACAGCCATTGTAAAGACAGTAAAGGATTTCTTAAAATCATCATGAACCTATGATAAAATTACATAAAATTTTACAAATCTAATTGACAGAATTGATGAGAGTACCTACCTGTATTCCTGCAGTTGAAGATGCCTCAAGCTGCTCCTGCTTCGGTTACCAAAAGACCGAAACCACCCAGCCAAACTGAGCAGAACCTCGCTACTCAGTCCAGTAAGCTTCCCAATTGAAGCAGATTGTTCCCCCGTGCCCAGAAACCTCAAAACAACAAGGCTCTCCTTCTGTTGGTAACTCCCGTTTATCAATTTCGTCTCTCTTCCGTATGTCTCTTCCCTTCGTTCTCTCTTCTCTTTTTTTTCTTCCCCCTTCAAAATTGTTCCCTGCTCCCTATATTCTGTTTCTTGGCGGTGGTCGCTCCCTCCACCTACAACCCACCGCTTCTCCTTATGGTGACACCCTTCCCATGTCACGTGATATATTTTTCTTTTAAAGGTATATTGATTTTTGGTTTAATATCCTTTTTGTTTGTTTTTAATATAAAGGTTTAGGTTCATATTAAATACTTTAACTTTAATTTATTTTTATCATTTTATTAATTTATTAATATTCTAAGATATATGATTATATAACCATCTTTTAAGATTAGCTTAATTTTTAACATCTATCTTTTATAACCCTTTTACTTTATACTTTTTAACTTAATATCATTGGTAATTGCTCATTAATCATGATGCATTAAGTAATATATGTGCTGATGGGTGAATGCGGCTACAGAATTTGAAGGAGTGTCAGGATATTTAATATTTTTAGTTAATTTAGAATATAGTTACTAGTGCAGTGCATGCGATACATGCATATGTAGCTATCATATGCATGCTAATATTCTTGTGCTCTCTATATTAATGATGGGTCATTACAATTTCTGGGTCTTGGAAATCTTATGTGCCTTAGCCTCTCCACCAATTTTCATGGCTAGAGCACATCTGATGCTACCACAAATCAACAACAAGCTCAAATGAATATGAAGCAAACTGAGCTAGAATCCATTCTTAGTTAGAAATAACACCTCCATTGAACAATTACCAGTGGAGAGAGAAACTATTTCAGTCCTCAAATAAGTGCTGTGATTTTTTCATTTAACCCTTTAAGTCACACCCTATTTCTGTACTTTTTAACATGTTATAGCTTTTAGTTAAAGTGGAACCAAGGGTTTTTAGATCTCAATAACTTTTTCCAAACTTTTCCCCCTCCTCAACAACACTTCTGACCAAGCTTACCTGGTTGGTAAGAATAACTAAGACTGCCAAAAAAATTAGGTTGCTAACTTTGAAAAACGTTGGAATAAACTGCCATTTATATGTAATTAACTTCAAAAATGTTTTTGAAACATGTTAATATACAAGAACTTGTTTCTAGGTTTGTACAAATTAATTGAGATCTGAATTCTATGAGTAACACGTTTAAGTCTCCAAACCTAGAAATATGTTCTTGCAAAACAGCAAAAATAATCACACAATCAATTCCACATAACTATTCAAGCATGAACTCACAACCACATTTTGTAATGACCTATAATGTTTAGAAAACTTTTAGTAGTACTCAACTATACGAAGCATGATCAACAAAAGGCATAGAAAAAACAAGGTAAAATTGAATGCAAAAGCTCTTACCAATATGTGTATATGGAATCAAAAGTAACATTTTGATCTCCAGAAAGCCTATTCCTCCCATGTTTCAACTAATGCAATTTTTAATAGCAACATGCAATGCTTCTTCCTTTCCAGAAAATTTCCATCACAAAGATATGCTACTAAAATATATAGTAAATGTTAGAGATTCAACCTCTGTACCCGAAAAAATGAATGTCACCTTACCTAAGTCAATATCAAAAAGTCTCTTTAAGCCAGCTCTTTGGACTTTTACAGCAACTCGTTCTCCATTTTGTAGCACTGCTCTATGAACCTACAAGACAGTAGCTATAAATAGAATGTAATTTTGTGTTAAAACCAGAACAATAAACTGGATCTGAATATTTGTTCAGTTTTCAAGCATCTCTTTTCATCTATAGGATGGCTGTATTCTTCTGTTGTTTGAGGGCTAGTTGGAAATCATATTCCTCAGTGAAGTGATTTTGTAAGGGAAGATAGCATAGCAGTTGGAATACCTAGATTGACTTATTGACATATTGTAGTCACAACTAAAGTCTGAAATATTGAGAGGACAAACAGAAAAACCAATCTGGAGAAGTTAGGCCTGCCAGCAGTAGAATTATATTAAGCATCTTCATGAATTATCTTCTTTGACGAGTCCTTGCAGCTAATAGGACTGCAACATTTGCTAATCATATTCAGATACTATGGTTTACGTATTGCCTATTTGAGCATCAGAAATGGAGAGAAATGATAGGTTACCTGTCCAAGGCTGGCTGCAGCAATTGGTTGATCCTCAAACTCTTTAAAAATCATATTGATTGGGAGTCCTAATTCTTTCTCTATCAGACCTCTTGCCTTTTGAGAGGAAATGGCAGGAACACGGTCCTGTAACCCCAATTTAAAACCACTAGTAAGGAACATAGCAAATGAAACTATTAACTAAACTCCAATCTCAACCAAAGATTAGCTATTGGAAATGCACTAAAATAAACAATGAAGACACGTAACAGGGATCTTGACATCAATAGTTACAGTATTAGAAATTAACATAAAAGACATTCAGGCTAAATAGCAGTTGAATCATAAATGAAACGATAGTCAAAATCTCAGCCACGTCACAAGAAATCATGATGCTAAACCTGAAATGAGAAATTGCCATGAAAATGTTGCACAGTTTCCAGAAAATTGTGACATTGCAGCATGGTGAAAAATCATGAAAAACAGGGGAAAAATCACATGATAGAAAAAATCACCATGGTGCTAATTTTGGCTTTTTGTTGACTCATTTCTCTTTTCAATTGTTGGGGATTGAGAGGGTAGGAGTTTGTTAGTTTTTGTAGCATCGGATGGTGTTCTAGTGTCGAGACTTCGTGGAGAAGCTAAAACACAGGAATTCTCCAAAACCAAGAAATCGTTTCTAGAAATTCCACCTACCGATGGCTCAATTAAATTAATTGACCATAATTAAAAATTTCCTAAGTTTAACTTAGGAAAGGTGGTTAATTAATAATAATTAATTGAGAAATGTGAGAATTCTCTATAAACTCACACAGATTGACTTGGAGATGATCTCAGCCATTGATTAAGTTTTAATCTTGACCGTTGTAGTCCCCACTGGAAATTATAAGAAGAGGTCGATGGGTAGATGGAGAACACACCAGAGCAGATACTCAGTTGCCTATGAAGTTCGAATTCCAAGTTGCAGGAGTGATTCAGCAGTGGAAATCGAGCCAATGGGTAAGTAGCATGTGGCAGAGTGTCATATCGCCATTTCTATTTTCCTCCATAGTACAGTGAGGGTAGATTTCCAGGGCACGGGATGACCAAATCATGAGAGCAGGTTTATGTCATCAGGGGTTCCGAGGGAGTTTTGAGGAGTTTTTATGGGATCCGATGGCATTCGCTTGGCATAATCCATCACCCGCATAGTTTTCCTTTCGTTCCATTGCAGTCTGACAACTTTCAAAAAATTGCATTATTATGGGGCCTAAATTAATTATGCTCGAGGTGGCATTCCGAGAGGATAAATTGATGGAACACCTTAGTGTAATAGCTCATTGGAACCAGAATGAGAAGATCTACAGGATGGGATGCTAAAAAGTGGCTTTTAGTGGTCGGAGAGAGTATGGTGGCCAACTTACCATTTTCCCACATTAAAAATAATATTTAATTGAAATAAAAAGAGGGAAAAATGCTCCATGATTAAAATAATAGTAAAATAGGAGGTTCTAGAGGGGTCCATCAAATTTATAAAAAGAGGAGGAAGCCATTAGGATAAATCTTGGATTTGATATTTCTTCTTGTATGAGATGTTGAGAACTCGGTTCTCTACTTCATTGGTGGCCCCAGGACGGAAACCCTCAGGTGTGCTAGTGAGTGTTGGACAAAAACCTACACTCTTGAGGAGAGTTCACTCAGAAATCTCACAGTGCTTCATTAGAGTTTTGGAGAGAACAGTTTTGTAGTAGCAGGTTGCAACAATCTTCTCACCGAGCCATCTACATCATTGCCAGAGTCACTCATTAGTTGGGTCAGAGATCTTTTTTTGGGTTTTGCTATGCTTGCTTGGCAAGCTCAGGTTCCACTATTCCTTCATGTTGATGTACTCTTTTTAGTGAATTAATAAAATGGCTCAGTGATTTTATTGGCATCTATTTGTGTATCCATTTGCTGGTTGTGTGTCTATTTACGATTAGTTTGTTGTTCAAGTTCATTTATGGTACCTATTGTTAAAATTTCCATTAGGGATATTATAGTGGTATCAGAGCTGGTTTTCCTTCCAGCTTGAGGGTTTAGAGGATAATTTTATCAGTGATGTGGTTCGTGGAAGCCAAATATCTTGTGCAAGATGTTTCTTGACACTCTAGTCAAATAGTATTTGCAAGGTGAACGCGTTGGACATATACATGCAAAGGAACATTATTGTTCAGTTGTAACAAAGTCTATGCAGGCCAAGACGTTGTCTAATTCACTGACCGAGTGGGGACCCCAAGATCTTTGACTGAACTCATTGTAGTAGGTGTTGTCGCGCAGAGTGTCTAGGCACCGCGACAACGCTCAGACCGGAGCTTGTCACCATGATCCCCGATCTCTCCGTTTAAGCCATCTCCCTAAGCTAAAGGGGGTAGACCCTATGGGATAAAGGAAGACCAACTGGGAACCAACTGGGTTGGGAGACACAGCGAGGCAAACAAGCACCTGGAGATTTTAATGATGGATAACTTGATGGATTTAAATGATTAAATCAGATAGAGTAAACGCCAAAACAAGACATGACCACAAGATAGAAATAATTTTAGACCAGTGCCTTCAATATTTAAATAAAACAAGCTATACAAATCGATTTTCAATATGTGATGAAAAAGTGATGATAATCCACATAAATGCCCAACACTGCTACATGCGAAAGATTCCATATTTAAAACAATTATCGTTAATGACTAAGATCTAGAATTGATAAAAAAAATTCCAATAGTCAATATAGCTTAAAACATTTATCGTAATTTGACCATAGGAAAATCATGCATTTAATGACCAAAGGAACTTTAATTTAAATTTTAATTATTCCTTAGGCAATAATGCTTAATGGTAACTGAAAAATCTTTTAAGACGATGGAAAAACGAATTAAAAGGGTTAAAAAATAAAAATTTTAATGGGCCACAGGCCACATTTAAAATTTTTTAACATTAAAGCGCAAATCCCTTTTGCTTAGTTTTTAATCACCAAAATTTTTATGATTTTTTAAATGTTTAGGATTTTTTTTTTTTTTTTAACTAAACTAAACTATAACTAAAGACTATAAGCTAATTGAAAATAAAAATTAATACCTGATCTAAAATATACAAAAAGTGAAAAATTATAAAATCTAAAATCTAAATAAATAAAATTTAAATCTAAATGAAAATCAAATAAAAATCTAAACTATACGATAAAAACAAAAATCTAAATAAAAGCCTAAGGATTAACTTTTTATGCTTTTGGGAATTTTTATTATTATTTTTTTTTTAGATTTTAATAAAATCATAACCAAACCCAAAAATAAAAAGAAACAAAATGAAAACAAAATTGAAAAACCTTTTTTAATTTTTTAAATGTTTAAAAAAAAATCATAAATGAAATGAAATAAAAATGAAAATAAAATGCGAAACAAAACAAATAAAACAAATCGAAAGTCGATCAAATTAAAACAAATAAATGAATCTATTGTTCTAAAAGAAATCAAGTCTAAAACCCTAGCTAAGTTATACGAATAGGAGCCAACGTGAAAGAGAAAATCGAAGTGTTGTGTGTGTGTTGCAGCTGCAGGACGGTGGAAGCAAGGTGAAGATGCGGAAGGGTGCTTCGACAACAAGTGAAATGGCTGCGAGGGTTATGAGCGGAGCAGCGTTTGGAGGACGCTGCATGTAGAGGACAAGAGACAACGATGAAGTTGTGTGAGGAAGGAGGAACGAGCAGCAGATGGAGCCACGGGAGCAGAGGACGCAGGGGATGAGGAGAGAATGCGTGAGGAAGTTGCGGAAGGAGGATGCAACTAAGGATTTTGCTTGCAGGTATACGTAGAGCTGGAAATGCAATGGATGGAGTAGGGAATGCACAGTAACAGGATTATGGCAGCGTAGATCTAATAGCGTGGAGAGGGTTTTGCAGGTCGATGCAAGGAAAGGTTGCAAGTTGACGAGGATGGCAGTGTTTGAGAAAGAAGACTGAGTGCCAGAAAATGGGGAAGGGAGAACCCAGGCAACAGCAAAAGGCTGCGGGCCCTAAAAAAATCGAAATTTTTATGCAGCATGAAACCCCACCAGGCAACCAATCGATCTAAAAAATTTCACCAGAACTTAAAAATATTTTCCAGAAATCTTAAAAAATTTTAAACCGCTCTGCTTCAGATTTCTCAACGAAAACCTTCGAATGACAGTTCCCAGATTTAAAATATTCCGAAAAAAACTTGCACTGCAAGAATAATGCCTCTGCAAGAGATGGCTCTGAGGCCAGATCTTACCCTCCAGGGCCTAGATCTGGCTTCAAAATCAAATTTCGACTTCAGATCTGCAACCTACAACCTGTTCCTGAAAACAAACAGTCAGAACCCGAATATGTAAAAAAATAAATGAAACCCTAAGAACCAGCTAAATAATTACAGTAATTACAAACTGAAGGCTCTAAGTAGCCAGATTTATCGTTATGCCACACATATATTTTTAAAGTTTTAAATTAAAGATGAGGTGCTTCAGAAAACCCTTCATGCATCCACAACAGAAGCTCTAATGATAAGCCCGGGATCAAAACCAATTGGGCTCTTCAGAAAATGTTATTTCGGGAGTTGGCTGGTTCAGCCGAGAACTTCCCCGAACGCCCAGTAGTCTCAAAAAAAAAAGGATTTCCTGCATAGCTTAATTCAACCATTAACATAGAGAGAGAAAACGACAATGAAATTCAGATCTAATGGAGATACCTGCCATTATATTCAGGCATTAAACTATCATTCAAACCCCAGTGATCAGACAAGATACCTGTGTCTAAATCACTCTTCAATAAGCTAACATCAATGGCTGAAAGTAAATCTATGCAAGAAAATAAAACATTTCCCGCGGAGTAACACTAGCAGAGATTAACCCCAAAGTCTTTCTTTATTTGCACATAAAAAACGATTACAAGAGAGCTTTCACTCAGCACACAACTCCAAGGTCGAATGATCTCAAATGACCCCTAACCCCCTATTTAAAGATAAATTTCCCAACGGCTAGTTCGAGTGATCCATGTCAAAGTGATCTCGACCGTCGATGAGGATCAAAATCTCTTTAATCCATTCGTTGAAAATTTTAAATGTTGAGTAAATTTCACATTTTAATATAAAAAAATAAAATTTTGCATTTATTTCATCAAAACTTTGACTTATTATTATTTTATTATTTTATTTCATTTTATTTATTTATTTATTTATTTTTATTATTATTTTTATATTTTTTATTTTTTTATTATTTATTTTTTTTTATTTATTTAAAGGGACCCTCGAACTTAGCCTTTGGAAAAATCACCTAGGACCTAGGACTTATGAAGGAATAAAACATTTTCTAACCCTCAAGACACTTTACATCATGATTTTTACATTTTTACATCTCAAGGGGGGAAAACCCATTTGACATAGACCCTCATAGACCACCCAGTTTTGCGACACAAATATAATCTAGCAGATCAAGCAATTTGTAATAACCTAACCAAATAGTTAGGATTATTCCCAAATCACTTTTACATAGACTCGATTTAGCACACTAGGACTCCCCTAAGATTCTAATGACAAAATCCATTCCGGCTTTGGGGTTAGGCTGAAGGAAAACTCTATCGATCATGGATCGGTGAGACAAAAAACCTTCCGGAATGTAGATCATCACTAGAAAATTAGGTTTACCTAGGCAATTACATACATGATACAAATCTGCTAAGATTATTTACAATTTACACATGTAGACTGGGTTTACAACATAACATGATCAGGCTGATGATGATAGTCGAATGGCACGGACACGTTGATCAGGTGTTATCCCTTTTTCAAAAAAAATGGGTGTACTACTATGGGTAGTTGACACGTAGCGGTCAACAGTACGTATCTGTAGGACGTGCTGAATAACAACGTTGTCTTCACCAGGGAGAAAATCAATCTAAACAAGCCACAATCAAGTGATCGAATTAGGAATTTGGGTGATCAATATTGAAGAATCTAGGGCAATTAGAGTTAATGAGATTCTTATTTCCATGATAACTATTTGTGAGGCATTTTTAACTTTTTATTATTAGCACAATCTTCTCTTGATATTATTAGAGTGTGTCTTCCTAGTTCATCAAATAGCTACCAAAACATAAGAGACAAGGACACAAGATGTTGGCTTTCTGCCAGGGCCAAAACCTCTCACTCTTTGAGAGGAAAACCCGCACAAAATTCTTCTTATAGAGATTCCAATTGACGAATACCAAGACCATGACCCTTGACCTACTATGCCACTCCAAGACCAAGACACCAATCCTCTTCTTTGTCACTGTTGAGATCATCATCATTGCTGCACCACTGAGGCCATCATTGTTGCACCACCGAGATCTTCATTACTGTTGCAACATCATTGTTGCACCTTCACTGAGGTTTTCATCAACGAGATCTCCGTATTGAGATATGTAAATGAGAGCTGCACATAGATTCATTGAGATCATGGTTGTACCTTCACTGAGATCATAACCTTGTGACTATATCTCCATTAAGATCGAGATCATAACTATGTTAAGATCATGACTGCACTTTGAAGTATGTCGAGACTGTGCGTGTCACAATGAGACCTTTTCATCATAATTATGCTAAGACTGTGTGTGCTACTGTGGGATCCATGAGATCATCTTCATCACTGAGACTATGACTGAGTTTTCTTACTGCACTTAGACCTTCATCGACACTGTGACTATGTTCTCCTCGCACCGAGAGATTCATTGTTACAGCTATGCCAAGACTGTCCTCTGTGGTACCCATCCGAGTGTCTCACTATTATTACCATCCAAAATTTCAGAGATGTATATGCGAAGATCTTAGACTTGTACCCATCCGCAAATCACAGAGAATCCGAGTTTTGTGCTTTCTATGGTGACCCTAGCTGCATATATATAGTGGTATGCCTCTACATTTGAATCGACATGACCGAGTGAACCGATGTGTATCCTTATTTGAGCCGACATGACTATTTTTAATTCGATTTGCAGGACGACATGACGAAGAGGATTGTGCTTGTCATTTGGAAGGCTTCTTGACATTGTTTATGACTCAAATACATTTGATACATGCCCAAGAAGAGTTCTTCATGACATTGACTATTTGACCTTTTAAAGATAAATCCTAAGGCTCTCAATGGGAGCCATCTATACATAAAAATTCTTGCTCATGAAACCCACGAAGAAAGCAAAATAATAAATCCATTTTCTTGTTTACAAAAATCATAATTACAATGTCTTTATGAAGACCGAACCAAGTTACCCTTTCTTCAACACTCCCTCTTAACTAGGGTGGTATTCATAATGGTACTTGGTCATTCTCAATATGAAGAATTTATTATAAGAAGAATCGGATTGGTAATTCCATCTGTATAACATCATAGTAACCAACATTGTTTCCACGACAAGGCCTTGACTGACAGCTTTATCTCTCATTAGATCAGAGCACAATGTTGGCGAGACCAATGATTATAGATACCTTCATCATTGTCTCTCAAGGTACATACCCACACGGGTGTTCACTGAGTATGACCTTCCAGGACTATTCTTATCTTGGGTTCCCAGCCCTCAAAGAATATCGGTCCTCTTGCCTACTCTTATCTTGGATGCCTTACACATCCTCAAAGAGCATCGAATGCCAGATGATTACCCAATCCTCCATTCTTTCTTCCCAAGTGAAGACAAAAATGTTGTGTCTATCTCTCCGTCTCAATTAGGGAGGATATGCCCATTCCTGTAAAGGAATTTGTTGATTTGGGGTAGCATCGGATGTGCTCTAGCCATGAAAATTGGTGGATAGGCTAAAGCACATGAGATTTCCAAGACCCATAAATGGATTGGACAGATTGTACCCAATTTGGGAGATATTAAAATAATTAATATTTTTAATGGAGTTCCTAAGTCTAAACTTAGGAAAAATAAAATATTAATGGGTATTAATATAAAATTTGGTTAGAAGGTTCCAAAAGTCATGGATCAAACCAAATCTAATCTTAGTCGTTGATTAGAGATTTAATCTCAACCGTTGAAGAACCAACGAGAAAAGTATAAGAAGAGGCTTGAGGGTCAGTTGGAGAACACACCAGAGTGATCAGTCAATTCGATTTTTTAGATTGGGCTTTGCTAAGAGAAATCGAACCAGTGATCAGAGTTGTAGCGAGGGGTAGTGAGTGCATAGAAGAGAGGCAGAGATAGTGCCGGAAGACCAGCGTAGAGGCAGAGAGGCAGACGCAGAGTCAGAAGGAGCCACACAAAGGCCAACAATGACTGCGCAAAGGGCCTGCGTGAGTGACGCAGAGGCTGCAGAAGTGACGCAGAGGGTCAGAGAGGCTACGCAGAGCCTCAGAGGACTAACACAAAGGGTTTCAGGGTAACGCAGAGGCCAGGAGGGCTGACGCTGAGACTCAGAGAATTGTTGGAGAGAGTTCCGTGAAGCAGACTTTCAAAATATCTGCTTCTGAAGAGAGGTATTACTGCCAGATAGATTTCTCTATCGGGTGAGCCAGTTTGGCACCCAGTTGTACTCAAGAAAATATGCTTAATAATAAAAACCCTCAGAACTGCTGCACCGGTTTTCCCACGTTGGGGTTTTCCTGGGGCAACTGTCCAAAAATAACAGTGTCCCTTGTGTGTTTGTCTATTTCTTTCAGTTGTTGATCTGTAGATGGTTGAGACTGCATTGTGTTTATTTTAGTATTTATATGGTTAAATAACTTGTTCAGTAATTAACAAGTAGGAGAAATAAACCAGATAGTGCAGAAAAATTTCTAACGGGTTAGACTTAGAAATTTCAACATGGTATCAGAGCGTTGCAGATCACAGGAGAGCTGAAGGCACCAGCTGAATCAGAGAATTTGCACCAGAAACAGTTGTCCCAAGTGACAGACGTTATTCCTAAGCAGAAAGTAGCAAAGAAGGGTTGATGCAGAGGACCTGCGTCATTAGTTCAAGCCAGAGAAGGGGCCAGCGTAGAAGCAGTGAGAGGCAGAAGAGGCTCACGAAGAGCCACGTCATCCTGCTCAGCCAAGTAGGAGTGACGCAATTGGCTAGTGGACAAATTCAACCACTGTTGGATTGCGTAGAGCCTAGAGGCTCAGTTCTTCAGTTGCTGGGGCATAGGAAGCTGTGGGCAGATTATGGAGTGTGAAGCTAGTGGGGTGTTGTTGCTGTTGAGGCAGAACAGTACCTAACGGGACAGAACCAAGGTAGAAGGGAGTCGCTACCTAGGCAGATTTCTAGCCAAGAAATCCAAATCAGTGTTGCAGGAGCAAAGGAGATCGGAGAGGTGCGATTCGACTGTTGGCAGAAGGATTTCCAGGAGGGAAATCAAGACTCAGAGGGAGTCTAGAAGAGAACTTCCAGGAGGGAAGTAGAGACTCAGAGGGAGTCAAAGAGAGAACTTCCAAGAGGGAAGTAGAGACTCAGAGGAGTCGAAAAGAAGAGCAGAGATGACCATGAACGGACTGAGGGATCAGCACAGGCTAGACGGGGCATCCAACTTTGCCATCTAGAAGGCCACGATCCTATCTGTTCTAGATAGACACCGCATCAAGGCCTTTGCCTTGAGAAACATGGTTATCCCAGTCAACCTAGCTAATAACGAACAGTATGAGGATGCGATGGCCAAGGCAAAGTGCATAATCTTTGTTGGGGTCAAGGATCATGTAGTTCAACATATTGTCGAGAAGAATACGACAAAGGAGATGTGGGACACCTTGACGACATTGTATTAGGGCACTTCCATGCAGAGGAAGATGCTACTGGAGAATCAGCTACAGTTGTATCAGATGCAGAAGGGGGAGCAGATAGATCACTTCCTCAGCAGGTTGCAGGAGATTCGGGACCAACTGACTTCCATAGGGGCCACGCCGGATCAGGAGTTAATGGTGAGGACCGCCCTGAACGCAGTCTCCAAGGAGTGGGAGACATTCGTCCAAAGCATTTTGGGCAGAGCGAATCTTCCAGATTGGGAAGAACTGTGGGCAGCTCTTCGCCAAGAAGAGATCAAACGGCTGACCAAGGCAGGAAGTAGTGGTAAAGGAGCCCGGGTCAAGAAAGAGGAGGAAGAGGATGCGACTCTAGCATCTACGGGGCAACAAGGGAAGAGGAAGAAAAAGGACCTCTCCAAGATTAAGTGCTTCAACTGTGGGGAGCTGGGCCATTATGCAACCCAGTGTCCTAGGAAGAAGAATAAGGGAGAGGCGTTTGACTCCAAGGCAGCGCCAGCTAAGGCGGAGAAGGAGGTAGAAGATGATGACAACTGTGCCATGAGTGCTCATGTACCTCTAGAGAAGAGGTGGGGTGACACCAAGCTGCAGTCAGGAGGACTACAAAAGATGAGGGGAAGGATCCTTGAGGTACCCAAACTCTTGGATCATATCCGACTACAGGAGCCCCAAAGTGACAATAGCAGGACAGAGGATGTCGATAGAAGTGGATGTGGATGGAGCGACAGAGAGTGCTAGAGTGCAGTAGTCCCTGGCAGCGTAGAGAGGACTGCAGCAGTGTGAGAGGCACAGAGGAGGTTGCAACAATGCAGGATGGCACAGAGAGGTGTGCAACGGTGCGAGATGCAGGGAGTTGTTGCAGCAGCGCAGAGTTCAGTAGAGGGAGCACTTGATAAGAGCAAAGGAAGCTTCAGCATCAGGAGTGTTTCTAGCCTGACAGGGATGTCAGAAGTTGGGTGGATCAGTTACTTACTTCTCAGTAACTGAGTTGCAGTGCAATAGATGTTTGTAGTAGCACGATGTAGCATGATGAGAGGGGATGCAGTACAGATGCAATGTTGGGAAGATGGACTAGCAACAGCACGGATGTAGAGGGAGCTATCGTATGGATGCAGCAGTGGCAGTGGTAAGGCCATGGGCAGCAGTACAGGATGCAGCAGTGCAAAGGATGTTGGGTGGGGAGGCCTAGCATCAGCACAAGGACCGGTGCCAAATAATCAGTGTGATACTCAGTGAGGAGTATTACTTGAGCAGAGTCCTCGCTAAGAGGGAGTGTTGATTTGGAATAGCATCGGATGTGCTCTAGCCATGAAAATTGGTGGAGAAGCTAAAGCACATGAGATCTCCAAGACCCAGAAATGGTTTGGACAGATTGTACCTGGTTTGGGAGATATTAAAATAATTAATATTTTTAATGGAATTCCTAAATCTAAACTTAGGAAAAATAAAATGTTAATGGGTATTAATATAAAATTGGTTTAGAAGGTTCCAAAAGTCATGGATCAAGCCAAATCTAATCATAGTCATTGATTAGAGATTTAATCTCGGTCGTTGAAGAACCAACGAGAAAAGTATAAGAAGAGGCTTGAGGGTCAGTTAGAGAACACACCAGAGTGATCAGTGAGTTCGATTTTCTAGAGCGGGGTTTGCTAAGAGAAATCGAACCAATGATGACAGTTGCAGCGAGGGGCAATGAGTGCATAGCAGAGAGGCAGAGATAGTGCCAGAAGACCAGCGCAGAGGCAAAGAGGCAGACGCAGAGCCAGAAGGAGCCACACAAAGGCCAGCAGTGACTGCGCAGAGGGCCAACGAGGGTGCGTGTGTGACGCAAAGGGTGTAGAAGTGACGCAGAGGGTCAGAGAGGTTGCACAAAGCCTCAAAGGGCTGACACAAAGGATTTCGGGCTAACGCAGAGGCCAGAAGGGTTGACATTGGGCCTCAGAGAGGCGCTGGAGAGAGTTACATGAAGCAGACTTTCAAAATATCTGCTTCTAAATAGAGGTATTATTACCAGATAGATTTCTCTTTCGAGTGAGCCAGTTTAGCACCCAGTTGTACTCAAGAAAATCGGCTTAATAATAAAAAACCTCAGAAGTGCTGCACCGGTTTTCCCAAGTTGGGTTTTTTCGGGGACAATTGTCCAAAAATAACTCTGTCCCTTGTGTGTTTGTCTATTTCTTTCCGTTGTTGATCTACAGATGGTTGAGACTGCATTGTGTTTATTTCAGTATTTATATGGTTAAATAACTTGTTCAGTAATTAACAAGTAGGAGAAATAAACCAAATAGTGTAGAAAATTTTCTAACGGGTTAGACTTAAAAATTTCAACAGAATGTTCCCAAGCTCCTTCTGACCAGGAACTTGCCCAAGCTCCCTCTTAATTAGGGACTTGTTAGAGCTCCCTCTTAACTAGGGACTCTCCTTTTCATCAGCAGCTTCTTCTTTGTAGGTCCTTCAGCTACTTGATCAATTTCTTTCCTCAATGCCATGAAATTCAATCGAGCTTCTTCCTTGTAGGGCATTAGCCATCAATCACATTCCTTCTTGGTCCGTCATGTCATTCCTTTCTTCATGGAAAGTGGCCTTCTTGGTATATATATGGAACCTTCTTCATATGGCTACTTCTTTCTCATCATGCTTCTTTTAGGAATTTCCATCCACCACATGAATGCTAGTTGTACTTGTGCTTACAACTCTTGTTCCAGTAGTCATGCATGAACTCATCCAGATATTATTCAAGAAATCAAAACATAACATTAAATCAGATTGGACCTTTCGATATGGCTCTTCATCATGGAACCTTCGTGTAGGTATCAACATCTTGCATACATGTTGACACATCTCCCAAAGATATCCATTGTTTGTGAAAAATCGGTTACCCAATTCCTACTGCAGCAACTAATGTTAATTCTTCTAACTATTTTTTCGATTAAACAATTTAATAAAGTGTGCTACAGAAAATATCGAATTAACTACATTACAGTCTACACAGATATATATATCAGTGTTACTTGGGAGCGAGAGTGAAAGAGAAAACGGGTGCAGGAGCGACATTTTCAAAAGCTCCCAGTTTGGGAGCGAATCCCGGAGCGTTTTTTATATAATATATATATTTTTTATATTTTTATATTCTGATACATATATGTCAACAAAAACATGTAGAATTATGAATTAGATATAAAAAACAAAAAAAAAACATAGATTGAACCATATAATAACAATCATCTAGAAGTTACAATCTTCATCAACCACATCCACAAGTTAGTAACATAGTAACATACAACATATTGAGTCTTGTGATTCATCAATATTAAAGTTTCAAGCTTTCAAAATTCAATATATAACATTTATCATCATTGATCACCAAAGTTGTACTTGTAAGCTAAGTGTAACCATTACAACAAATAATATCTAACATGAAATGAAATGTTATAAAATGAAATGAAACAACTTTCAACTTTCATGAAGCATCATATTCATAATTCATTACTAGTGAGTTATAATTGCCAACTTCAAACTTAAATTGTCATATATTGTTTAAAAAAATATCATAATAAATATGAAAGAGTCAGTAGTTATAAAAACTACTAGAAACTAGAAAAGACAAGTAAATCTATTATCTATTGCTTATGCTTGGGCCTCTTGCCACCACGAGAAATGTCTAGTTTTTTAGTCTTGTTGGAAAATCAGAATCTTTGTCATTAATATCACCCTCTAAGCATTAATATCCAGAGGTATCTTTGTCATTACCTCTGTATCTGTATAGGGATCTTGTCATTAATATCACCCTTTAAGCATTAACATAAGATAGAAAAAGCATAGCATGTCAAGTCAATATTTTGTTTGAGTGATGTGTACATTTTTAGGAGGGTCATGATAGAGGAGTTCGACAACCAATGTCACTAACATCAAGGTATATAGAGGGATTGGTGCTCTTGATTAAATACGAGTTCCATACCCTAATATGACAAAATTCAATGGAAACATTGCAATCCTGAAATCTTGAAAAACTGATAAGTCTGCTGGATTTTGAATGAAATCTAAAATTCTACTTTTTCCATATGAAATCCAATGAGGTCGGAACCACTCTCAAACATCCTGAGTCATTTCATGATAATGTTAAAAATTTAAGTAAAAGGATGAAAATGAAGATTAAGGAGAATGTTACTTTTACTTTAAGAATGTAACATTACTATGAATCCATATCAATACTAGGGCCATAGGCTTGATCATTAAGTTGCCCCACTCAAAACTTATTTGTTTCTTTGAAAAAAATTGCATTTGGAACATTACTGCAATTTTTTTTTTGCAAAAAAGGTTGAACGCTCCCGAAAAGGCAGGGAGCGTTTTTTTTAGAGAGCACGCTCCCGAGTCGCTCCCACCTAGAGCGCGGATTGGGAGCGGGATTGGGGGGGCGCTCCCCTGCAACACTGATATAGATCAAGTACGAAAAATAAATGAGACAACCATGCAAAGGACACACTTATTTTTGGACTAAACATCCCCGGAAAAACCCAATGTAGGAAAACCAGTGCAGCAACTCTGAGGGTTTTCTATTATTCAGCAGAAGTTCTAAATACAAATGTTGGTTACCCTCCCGCTAAACCCGTGACAGAGAAATATACTGGAGAAAATATGGGTGAGTTTTACCTCACTTCACTTAGCAGATTCTCGCTGATCCGGCAAGAAAACTGGCTAGCCCCGGCTGCAATTGCGCTGCCCCTTCGCAATAACTGTGTGGGCCTGCATGGAGCTCTCTGAGGCACTGCATCAGCTTTCCCGACTGTTCTAGCAGTTTTCGGCAGTTCCAGCACTCTGCATGGAAGGCAACTCTCTCCCTCTGTGTTGGCCCCCTTCTGGCTCTACGTCAAGACTGCGTGGGCCCAAACTAGGCCAACATCAGCTCCCCAGGCTACTGCGCTGCCTCCACTAGCTTCTCTCCGCCTCTCTGTTGGTATTCCCGAACTATCCCTGCCCCTCTGCTGCAAGAGATCTCCTTAGTCGATTTTTCCTCCTCAGAACTTCTCACTTCAGAAAATTGATTTCTTGATCTCTTTATGTGCCTTCTCCAACTAACCCCAAGCCTTCCTTTATACTTTTCCTATTGAGAAATCAATGGCCATGATCGAATCTCTAATCAACAACTAAGATTAAATTAGACTTGATCCTCGTCTCTTAGAAGCTTCTCACCCATATTTTTATTAATACCCATTAATATTTTAATTTTCCTAAGTTTAAACTTAGGAACCCCATTAAAAATATTAATTATTTTAATATAATACAATCTGGGTGGAATTTCACCAAACAATTTCTAGGCCTTGGGGATCTCATGTGTTCTAGCCCCTCCACAAAATTTCGGAGCTACAGCACATCCGATGCTACCCAAAAGTCAACACTCCCTGTTAGCGAGGAATGTGCTCTAGCAATACTTCCCAACAGAAGTATCACACTGATCCACGACATCGGTCCTCTGTGATACTAATGCTTGGCTTGCTTCCCTTCATCCACTGCGTTGTTGCATTTTGTACTGATGTCCATGACACTGCCATTGCCACTGTTGCATCTGTACTACATCTCATTCTCAATATGCTACATCATGATGCCCATAGCACTGCCACTGCTAACTGCTACACTACAACTCAGTTGCTAAGAAGTAAGCAACTGAAAGCTACCCAAAAACTGACATGTTGGTCAGTCTGGATATCTTGTGATGTTGAAGCTACCTCTATTGCTAATCTATATTGACCCTCTGATGCTACTGCGCTGTTGTTGTATCTGCTTTGTGCCTTCCACACTACTGCAACACTCCACTGCGTTGCTTTAGACTTTAGCGCTCTAGCTCTGCCATTGTTGCTCCATCATCCTCGCACCAACTGACTCTCGTCATTCTACGACTGTCAGTAAGGGCTCCCGTAGCCATATGTGATCTAAGAGTTTGGGCACCTCAAGGATCCTGCCCCATACTTCACTGTAGCTCCAACTACATTTCTATATCGCCCCACCTCCCTCCTGGAGATGTGGCTTCCATCTCTGCCAAAATGAATGTCGAACTGGTTCTCTTCTCCCTCTTTCACTGCTGCCCCAACAAAACTCGGATCTAGATTTCTTTGGCACTAGAAATCCTCTAAGGAACAAGCTCCCTCTGAATTTCGATTTCCTTCAAGGAAAGCCTTCTGCCAACCACTGTCAAACCAACCCTCTCTGATCTCTCTTTACTGCTACTCAGCACTGGACCTAGATTTCTTGTCAAGAAATCTTCTGAGGAACTAATTCCCTCTACTTTGCTTCTGCCCCACTAAGTACTATAGACAGAGTAGTAGGGGCAGGATGAGGAGCATGACCCTCCAACCACCACCAATGGAAGGAGAAGTAGAGAGGTGCTTTAGACATTAAAGAATGTGCAGGAGTTCATGGGAGATCCTAGGGAGAGCACCAAAGAGCACAGACAGCCAAACACGTACAAGGCAATCGTAGCAGAGTTCATCGAGAGGGAGCCTTCCAATTAGAAAGACGTTGCATAGCATCAAGTGTGGCAGGATGCAATGGTGGAGTCCAACTCCATCATGATCAATGATGTAAGGAAGGTTGTGCCTAGACCAGTGGAAAAGTCAATAGTTGGCTTGCATTAGATCTTTAAGATCAAGTATGTTGCAAATGGCAGCGTGGAGAAGTACAAGGCTAGGTTCGTGGCCAAGGGGTATGCACAAAAGGTGTAATATCCCCGTTTTCAGCTTCCTTTATAATACAGCTAGGATGGATTTCCAGGGTACGTAATGGCTAGGTCACAAGAGCAGGATTACATCATCAAGGGTCCCGGAGGGGTTTTGAGGAGTTTTATGGCATCTGACAATGTTTGCTTGGCATATTCAATCATCAGGGACAATTTCACACAGTTTTCTTTTGGTTTCGTTGCATTCCGATAATTCCCGTAAAACAGGGTTATTATTGAGCCTAACTTAATTAATTATGCTTAAGGTGGCATTCCGAGAGGAATATTTGATGGAACACCTTAGTGTAATAGCTCATTGGAACCGAAACAAGAAGATCTATAGGATGGGATGATGAGAAGTGACTTCCAATGTCCTTCGAAAGTAGGGTGGGTGATTTACCATTTTACTAGATTAGAAGTGACTTTAATTAGTCACTTAATTTGATAAAAGAAGCGGGAAATGCTTAATTTAAGGAAAAAGGCCAAAAGTGACTTAAGTGAAAATAAAATTAAATTAAAAGTCACTTGGATGAAGTCAAGGGGGAGCTTCTAGAATAATAATAACATAATAAAACAAAATCTTTCTAGAAGATGGAGATCTATCTATCAGGCCTTTAAAAGGAGGAGGAGAACATTTGAGGACATATTGGATTTAAGTATTTGTTTTTGGTGTGATTTGGAGAACCTAGTTCTCAACTTCAATAGCCCTTGGACGGAAACCCTTGGGTGATTTGGTGAGAGTGGACGAAAACCCATCTCATCCCTTGGTGAATTCATTCAGAATTCACAGGAGCACTTATTGGTTGCAGTTCCATTTTGGGATGCTGGATCCAGTTTGTAATAGTTTGGAGGATTCTATCTCAGCTACTCTCTAGGTATTTAATATAATAAAGTTGAGATTTGTTGCATTTGTCTCATATTGTAATTGCGTATTTTTTATTTGTCGGAGTAGCAACAGATATTGACGTCTTGGTTTTATATATTATTATTTACTGGTAATTTCTCTGATATAATTTGGTGGATTCTCGTAATATTTTTGGGAAAAAATAACAACATAATTTTCTGAAGAAAATTTCTATATATTTAATGAAAATATCCAAATGGGGTATTACAAAAGGAAGGCATGGACTATGAGGAGACCTTCAATCCAGTGGCAATATACACTTCTATCAGGGTCGTGATATCTCTAGCAACACAGATGGGATGGCAAATTCACCAAATGGATCTCAAGACAACTTTCTTGAATGAGGTAATAGAGGAGGATGTGTATGTCAAACAACCAGAGGGATTTGAGACGCATGAGAGAGATACACATGTAAGTAGATTGGGCAGGCAATTCAATGGATCAGAAAAGCACATTAAGGTGTTGCTTCAGTATTGGAACAACAGTTGTCTCTTTATGCAGCAGGAAGCAAAAGTTTGGGGCACTGAGTTCTATAGAGGCAGGAGACATGGCAGCAAACATGGTCACATGTGAAGTTATTTGGCTTCAGAAGCTTCTAGTAAGACTATTTGGTCAACAATTAGATTTGACCAGTATCTGTTGTGATAATTAGAGTTGCATCAAGCTCTCTAAGAATCGAGTCTTTCATGATAGGTCAAAGCAAATTGACATCAGATACGATTTCATCAAATGTTGTGTGCAATGTGGACCAATTTGACTACAATATGTTCCCACATATCAATAAATTGCAGATATTCTCACAAAGGCATTATGTAAGGCAAAGTTTGTCTACTTTAGGGATAAGATGGGAGTAGTGGAGAACACCTTCCTCACTAAGAGGGAGTGTTAGTTTTTGATAACAGCAAAGAGGTGTTCTACTTCCTATGGTGTCTAAGAGGCTAAGGAACACAAGAGGATAATTATCTCCAAGACCCAAAAAAAATTTCCATGCCTTAATTAGATTAATTAGCCAATTATTAAATATTTTCCTAACTCAGGAAAACTGGTTAATTAAATCAGATTGACTAAGATAAATCGATTTTGCTATAGACACTATCAGAAAATTCATTTGATGGGGTCAAGATGATCTTATCCATCAATTGTGATTAGATCATGGCAGTTGATTGCTCAACAAGAGATTATAAGAGCAAATCAATGGGTCAGTTGGAGACACATCAAGGAGTTCGGCTTACCTAGTTGCAGTAATCAGCAAGGGCGCATTTTGAGCAAGGGAGACACCGGAAGAAGGGTTTCAGCAAAGAAGATTGGGAATAAAATTTCCGAAGGAATTTTCTCAATGATTCTCATTTTCCAACAGGAGGAAGGAGATCAATTTCATCAGCAGAAGTGGAGGCTGAATTCAACAGTGCGAGTAGCTAGCTAGCTAGTGCGAGTGACTGGGAAAATCTCATTTCAGTTTTCTAGTGTCAAATCTATCACCCGGAGGCAGAGCAAGTGGGTCAGACATGTTGGTTGACGTAGCTCGGACAATTGTTCTAACCTCAGGTGGTGTCAATGAGTCTCAGAACACAAGAGTGGAAAATATCTCCAAGCCCAGTTTATTTTATAAAGTGAAAATGCCTTAATTAAATTAATTAATTTGTTTTAAATATTTTCCCAAGTTTTAACTTAGGGATATATATTAATTATTTAGTAATAATTGAGACATGGTCGATTTCCCTCTTGAGACTTCTAGTAAAGTTTCTAAGTCATCTTAGCCATCGATTATATCATTTCAAATCTAGATCTTGGCCATTGATTTATCAACAAACGAATATAAAGGAAATCAATGGGTAGTCTTGGAGATCAATTCATTGTAGTGAAGAGGTCGCAATAATAGCATGGCGTCTGACATTAATGAGGGTTTCAACAACAGTTGAAGCAGTAAATATTTATGGAGTTCTCTTTCATCGGTATTCTTCTAGTTTCCGAGATCTAGAGGAGGATTTATCCCACAGTTATTTTGCATACTGAGAGGCTGAGATTGCTAAGAGAGGGCGTACGAGATTTCCAAGAGTGGTCGTACAAGTTGCCAGTTTAGCAGATCCATATTTCCAGTTACAGAGCAAGCTATACGAAATCAGTGTGATCGCAGGAAAAGGTGGATTGTAGGAATTCACGGCAGATTGTAGGAATAGCAGTGTAAATTGCAGGAAAAGTCATGTTAGGTTGCAAAGGGAGGTCATGAGCCTTCCAGTGGTCAGATCGACTCGTGGAGGTGAAGAAATATTTTGTCGAAGCTTTGTCGTGGCTTGACAAGCAGTTGCATTACTTATCAATTGCGGAATTTGCTAATGAAAAATATTAAAACACTAAGATCTGAAGAACTTGTTTTCCCTTTGGGGTTTTTCCAAGAACGTTTTGTCCAAAAATATCGTGTCCATTGTCTGATTGGTTTTCTCAAGTTTTCTTATCAAAGTTTTTGTAGTTTATTTAATTGGTGAATTTTGCAGTTGTGTTTTATTCATTATTTGAAGTAAATAATTTGTCGAGACAAATAATATGTTTAAATATAGGAGAATAATAACCAGATTAACTCCTAATAGAATTTTTCACATGGTATCAGAGCAGATATGAAGCCCAGAGGTTTACTGGAGTAGATCGGAATAGGGGTTTGGAAGAGGAAGCCAAGGGTTTTATACCCATATCAATTTCCAAAATTACTTGAAGGAATTTTACCAGTGTTATTTTCTACAAAAAGGAGGCTGAGTTCAACAATGAAAATTTCTAGAGCACATTTCTAGGGGCAATGTGAATAGCCGAATTGAGTTTCCAGTTGCAAGTGTAGGAAATTTGTGTGATTAGGGGAAGTGAAAATTCCTGTAGGCAGATTATAGGAAAGGCGAATTGTAGGAAAGAGTTGATTCCTATAATTACAGAAAGTGTGAATTGTTGGCAAAGTGATTTGTAGTATAGCCAAGTGAATTGCTGGAAAGGGATGAGACTCACTTGCACAGGAAGACCGTGAGGCTCTCTGGGTACTTTTGTTAGCAGGTAGATGAGAATATTTTTATTTTCTCTCGAGGGCTTCAACAGTGGCTTCAACAGTATTGAGGGATCAAGATAGGTTGGATGTTGCATCTAACTTTGGTGTTTGGAGAATCCAGTGCCTTCATATTTTAGAAGGGCATGGACTAAATGAGTTTGCTAAGGAACATATTGTTGTACCAATAGATCCTATCATGTAGCATGAGCACCGAAAAGATGATGCAAAGGCCAAGCGCCTTGTTCTAGATGGGGTCAAGGACCACATAGTTCCACATTTAGCGAAAGAAGATATAGCCAAGAAGATGTGGCATGCCATCAACAAAATTTTCCAAGATAAAAATATGAATCGGAAAATGATCCTAAGAGAGAAGCTCAGAAGCACTAGGCTAAATAAGGGAGAAAACGTTGTCAGTTATCTCACCTGCATCAGGATAGTGAGATATGAGCTATTAGCCATTAGAGAGAAGGTCAAGGATGAAGAGCTTGTGAGAACAACCTTGAATGGGTTTCAGAAGCAGTGGGATGTTTTTGTGCAAGTGGTTAGTGGAAGAACTGATTTTCCTAGTTCGGAATGCTTGTGGAATGACTTCACACAGGAGGAGATTCAACTGAACCTTGTGAAAGGAGGAAGTGGTACTAGAAGTAGTTCTAAGAAGAAGGGAAATGACAGTGAGAATGTTTCTCTTGTGAACAAGGGAAAAGTGAATAAGGGATCCAATAAAGTGTCCAACTTCAAGGAGGAAAAAATATGGACATGTCGAAGATCAAGTGTTATGGTTGTCACAAGTTTAGCCATTACTACAACAATTGCTTGTTCAAGAAGAAAGGTGACAAGAAGGGTGAGAAGCAGTCATCAAAAATCGCAGATGAGCTTTCTACACTGATGGAGGATGAGTTTGCACTCATCGCTTGCAGCAGCAGTCCAAGAGAGTTGTGGCATAGTGAAATGGGCCAAGGGGTACTCAAGGAGACAGGTGTTCTAGATGTGAGCACAAAGCATGATGGTGTTGAACGTAAAACACATTCCTTGCTAAGAGGGAGTGTTGGTTGATGTAGCTCGGACAGGTGTTCTAGCCTCAGGTGGTGTCAATAAGGCTAGGAACACAAGAGCATAAAATATCTCCAAGCCTAGTTTTATTTATAAAGTGAAAAAGTCTTAATTAAATTAATTAATCAATTTCAATTATTTTCCTATGTTTAAACTTAGGGAAATAGATTAATTAATTACTAATAATTGAGACATGGTTGATTTTCCTCTAGAGACTCCTAGTAAAGCTTCTAAGTGATCTTAGCCATCGATTAGATCATTTCAGATCTAGATCTTGGTCGTTGATTTCTCAATGAGAGATTCTAAAGGAAATCGATGGGAAGCCTTGGAGATTCATTGCAGTGAAGAGGGTGCACTGATAATGAGGGGTTCATCAATAGTTGAAGCAATAAATATTTTCAGAGTTCTCTTTCATCAAGATTCTTCCACTTTCTGAGATCTAGAGGAGGAATTATCCCAGAGTTATTCTATAGACAGAGTGGCCAAGATTGCCAAGAGAGATCGTATGAGTTTCTAGTTTTGCAAATCCAAATTTCTAGTTGTAGAGCAAGTTGCAGGAAATTAGTGCAATTGTAGGACAAGGCGAATTGTAGGAATTCACAACAAATTGTAGGAATAGCAATGCGAATTGTAGGGAAGGTCGTTTCAGGTTGCAGAGGGAGGTCGTGAGCCTTCCATTGATCAAATCAACCTATGGAGGTGAAGAAATATTTTGTTGGTGCTTTTTCGTGGTTTGGAAAGCAATTGTTACTTATCAATTGCAAAAACTGTTGAAGAATAATAATAATGTCCTCAGATCTGAAGAACTAGTTTTCCCTTCAAGATTTTTCCATGGATGTTTTGTCCAAAAATACTATCCTATTGCCACACAATCTAGTGGACCCTAAGGAGGGAAAGCCTATGTGTGTAAGAGCTACACTAAGTGATAACAATGGGACAATGGCCCACTATCACCTCAACCAATGTTCTCTGCTCTTTATGGACTTTCACCAATGAGAGGAATCTCGGTAGATAGATAATCACTTTTGATTGATATTCTAGGGTTTATGGTACTAGGTGATACGGAAAATTCTCTCAAGGAAGCTCTATATGATGTTTTGACACTTCTAAGAGGCCTTTCGCTCCCTTTAAGAGACCTAGAGAGACCTTGCACAATACTTAGGGTTTTATGCTTTATCATGGCTAGAGGTATTCCTGAGATCAAGGCAAGGAGAAGAAAGGGCTTCTTAAGATTTACTCCAATGAATACTAAGCTCATACAACCATCAAAGAAGTCCCCAAGTCAAAGGAATGCAAGCTAGGGTTTCCCTTCTAAAGCACACCTAGGGTAAGAGATTTTATGGATGAAAACTCAAGAGATGCCAACCGAACTTTGAGGTCTTGTAGACAAGATCCTAAACTTGAGGTATGTGCTCATGGAATTGACATTTCCACTCTCTAAAGAATTTCACTCTATGCCCTATCCTAGTTGCCCAAGAAGAGGGAACCGAAATTTTGGGAAGGAGAAAATATGGAGAAAGAAAGGTTTTATCACCAAATGGCTTGGACAAACGCCTTCTCCTTTGGGATATGGAGTCCTAGATGCTCTAGATTTTCCAAAATCATCCTTGAGGAGGCCAAGAGTTGATTCCCTGACTACCAACCCTCAACAATTACCCACCCAAGAATTATGGAGTTTTATGGAAGAAAAACAAAATTTCATCCACTAGGAACATGTAGAACCCAAATTTTGAAATATGACCATAAAGTAAATTTGAACTGGAATTTAACAATTAAATGCAAAAGAATACCTGGAAATCATTTGGAGACGTTTCTTGTCTGTTGTTGCTCCCACTCCTGCTACCAAACCAACTGTTTCCTCCTAGCCTATCTTGGATCAACCTGTTTGGTTCCAAGACACAAAAGACTTCGAATTAGAGGTCTTCTAGCCCCCGTGCCCAAAACCCTGAGAACAATTTCTCAAGACTCTGTGTTACTCTCGATAGTAACAGTTTCTCCCACAATTCATAAATAAACTCTCCTTTTGTGCCTCCCTCTTCTCATGGTCTCCTCGACTCCTTTATATGCTCCAAACTCCACGTCTCAAAAACCCATCACCATCTTCTCTTTTTCTCTGTTGCCTGTCTTGACCTTTCTAGAACCCTCGTTTTTTTTAGTAGAGATGGTTATATTAATGTGATGGAGCGTTAGACGCAATTGTAATGTTAGTTTATCAGCTGATATATTTCAATTTATTTAATTTGTACTTTAACTAAACTACTTCATTTAAAAGTTAAGTAAATCACTTTAATTATAAATTAAAAAAAGTACCTTATTTGTATATTAAATAAACTACTTTATTTATTTCTATTAATTTAAATTATAAATTAAACAAAATTTATCCATAGTTCATTGTTATTTTTTTTATAAATGCATTAATCATATATATTTATATATATACCGGTGGTATACATATCAAGTACCCCGCTTGATATATTCATTATATTCTTGGTGAGTTAGGGATTTACTTTGATAATCAATTCATTACCTGAAATTTTGACATTTTCCAATATTAGCCAATATGTATACTAGTGCAATACATATGATGCATGCATATGTAGCTATCATATGGATGCATCGTGTGCATGCTAATATTCTTGTGTTCCCTATCATAAGCGATGGGTCATTATAGAACATTCATCATTTTCCATATAATGAGTAACATATGCAATTTCCAACCAAATAGATTTCAAAATGATAATAAATTAGGACACAATAGCATTAGCCTAGTTGCAACAATTCCATACATTAGACATATTTCAAGAACAAAATTTTAATACAAAGCACTTACAAGATGACAAGATGATATATCCATCTACAATCCAAGAGATAGCTCCAGAGAAGATCAATATTTCAGCTTCAAATATCAAAATGCATCCAAGATCATCCAATAGCCAACCAAAGAAAAAGTGTGAATTTGCCAAGAAGGCCGAAATTCCCAAGTGTGATGATGATTCAATACAAATGAACTCAAGTTGTATTTATATGTGACCTAATAGGTAAAATTATTAGCCTAAGCCCCCTAACATTATAAAAATGAGCAAAATACAAGCCTTGGTCACAAGCCGACCAAGTAGCTTTTACAAATTATGAAATAACCATCCAAATGCTAGCCGAATTGATGACATCATGTTGATGTAGGGCCATTGGAGGGCCACGTTGAGTCCTCTTGGTGCCAAAATGTGTGAGAGGGCTCCATAAATCATGAACTAGGGGATGGCCCCTTATCCCCCATGCAAGTCATTGTGTGGGGCCCCAAAATAATGAATTTGGGGCACCAAAACTACTCTCATGGGTCTCCCAATGATTGAAAAACTTGTAATGCTCCAATGTTGAGGGCTTTGACGATGGTGGTTGCCCTCCCATGTCTCAAGGGGTGAGAAAAACTTCCTTTGGGCCTCAGATCAACTACCAAACCATGTGATCACTGCTAAGTCAGTTGGGGCACACTATTCCAAGTGTAACATCTCATGAATATAGTGGGGAAATCAATAGATTGTTGAAGGTGTTGAAGGTGCCCATGGCATTAAATGATGCTATACACATGATGGGAGTCCCATGGAACTCAACGCTTCCCTTGGGGGTGTCAATATAATCCTCTATTGGACTTGGGTCCCAATTAAGTTGCCCAACCCATGATGAAACCACCCGCTAATTACATATAATGTCTAATGTGCATCCTCACCAAAAGGTACAATAATTCATTAGTGCATCTAAGTGAACCAATCTTGTTTATCGAGGGCATGATTGAGACTTCATAATGGGATTCCCTTCCAAATTTTGGGCTTCAAACTCGTAATAGTGTTACCTCCCTAGGTAGGAGTGGATAATAAACAACCCTATTAGGTGTTTGTAACATCCCCTGGTTGATTTCCTATGTAAATTAAAATATGACCAAGGCCATGGGACACATATTTCAAGTTGAATGTTGGGAAAAACATAGTGATTGGGCATCACTTGTGATTAATTAATGGCTATGGAAATTGGCAAAGGCAAAGTGGCATTAATTGACATTTTACTTATGAAAATAAAGGAAAATAAGAGAAAAGGAAGGTGAAGAGACAGATTTTCATGAGAGGGAAATTGAAGGAAAATGAATAAAATAGATGCCTTAATGATAAAAAGGCTTATGGGGATCAATCCACAACTTTTGTCAGTTCAGTATTTAGCTCTCTTCTATTCTCTCACTCTCATACTCTTGCACTCCTAGAGCATGTTTGGATCACGCTAGTATTCACTTGGATTTGGAGAAAGAAGGCAAAGGAAAGCAGGAAAGTGCAAAGGAACACGTGGATCAGCAACTACAGTTGGATTGCTTTGTAGGTAACAAGTTGCATGTGTGATTTCATTGCAGATTTATGGATGCATGGTATATGCATATGATTTTATGGTTATGTGTTGTCATTAGCATGGAGATCTACCTAGATTGATAGTTGTTTTAGCCTTGCCTTGCCATTTTCTGGATAGCCATGGTGTTGTGGACTTTTCCACTTGATTGTTTTCTGATTGGTGCTCATAATTCCTTATGGTTGTGGGTTGGAACAAATGCTCTGGAAGCCCTGGAACAACTTGGGTTGAGTTACTAGTCCTGGAGCCTAGGTTTGGAAAAACGCTCTAGAGCCCTTGGTGGGTTGAGTTACTAGTCCCTGGAGCCAGGTTGGACAAATTCTCTAGAGCCCTGGAAGGTTGTGGGTTGAGTTACTAGTTCCTGGAGCCCTAGACATCTTGGGTAGAGATCGATCTGGTTGGTGTTAGTGTTGTCCCATTGTGAGGTGGAATCCCTGGTTGAGGGTTGGGTGGCTTGGCTTCTGGAATCCCTGGTTTGGTTTTGTCTTGGTTTATTCCATGAGATCCCACATTCATTCTTAGAATATGGCGTGGAAGAGATTTCGCTAATTAGCTGAAAGAGAGATTTGGTTCAACCCAACCTATGGTCGAGTGGTACATGGAAGTCCCTGACTTGGTTGGCATTTTCAAATGTTAATAAGAGTTATAATTCTATTGTGATTCATGTATATTTGTCGCGATTATGTTGGCAATATTATGCTGAGTTGTCATGGTTTACATGTTGGTTATTTTCTGGTTATATGTTGATTATATGATGTGTATCATCTATGGCTCTTGTCATGAATTGTTTAGTTATTGATCGATTGATGAATGTATGGACTAATAAATGTTGTTGCAACTATGTGGAGAGGGCATAGGGCCTTCTCGGTGATTCTCAGATGAATCTCAGACCTTTATGATCAGATATGCATTCATGACCTGTAACTTACATGTTTGCCATGTGTTTGATGAAATGTCTGTTATGTTCTAGGTAGTCTAGGTCAAGTTTTGCCTTCAAGTTTGAATGTTTAGCCTTGTTGTCAAGTCATTTGTGGTTATGAGGAGTCTCATGCATTTCTGGGCAGTGGTCTGGACGCTAACCTGGAATTGTGGCTCAGATCTTGGGACCACAGCCTCTAAATTGGACAATTTGGGTCACAACCACACTCAGGCAGTGTTGTGCGTGCGATTGGAGGCCTTCAACCACACCCAAGCCTTTTCATGCATGTGGTTGGGGGTTAAGTTGTGAGAAAAGAAGCCCCGGCTCAAGGTTTGGTCACTTGGGGTGGTCCTTTGGCCCCTGAGTGTCCTGTAGCCCTGAGGAATGTTGTGAGTTGTCAATCGGTGGTCAGTTGTAGGCCCCACTTCCTTAATTGGAGCTAGGAGGTAGGGTCATGCCATAGTAGCTCTTTGTCTCATGTTTACCCTGGCAAGCTGGTGATATTGGGTAGATGTGGGAAGGGGTGTTTACAGATTGGTATCAAAGCTCCCAGTTTCAAACACTTGGACTAGATGGGCGGGATGTGTTTGTCATGCATGCATGTCAGTTGTATATGTGTTCGTTATGAATGCATTGTGATGGTCATTGTTGCAGTAGTGTCATCATGTAGAGGTTGATGATGTTGATGTTGAGATGATTGATATGTTGATTTCATTATATATACATATGTTGTGCTAATCTAGATTGATTTTGCAGACGAGATAGCCTCCCCTGAACTTCACTGAGGTATGTTTGATCATGTTTATATTTGGTTTATCTGACATGGTATGTTTGTAGGAAGTAGAAGATCAAGATGACAAGAAAAATGGTGGACTATAGTTCACGTGATTCTCCCTACAGATCAAATGAACAACATGGCGATGAGTACTCCCCTGACATAGAAGATACATTGAGAAGTTTGAAAGCAGAGATCAAAAGTTGTAAGGCGGATAATGACAGGATCATTCAATTATAGGAAAGACTTGCCAAAGTACAGGAAAAGCGGATAATGCAGTCATTCTTTAGAGTTTATCATATTTGCAGAGACAGGGACCACTTAGGATCAATCATAGACAAGAGGAAAGGACTAAAGGGGAATATGGTAGCAGGTCTCAATCAGGATATAGGTTTGACAGGGATGACACAGTCAAAGATGGTAGGTTCTTGGATACACCTAACAGGAGGGGTAATGACCATGGGTTCTATTCTAGTTTTGGTTCAGAGAGACATCATCGTCATCACCACCACCATCTGTATAGGAGGAGTGAGAAGCAGTAATTTCTAGAGGAGTTCAAGAAAGCAAAGCCTCCTACATTTGATGGAGAAATGAAGAAATCACAATATGTAGAAGCTTGGTTGCTTGGGATGAATAAGTTTTTCAAATTGCATGATTATTCAAAAAAATAAAAGCCAGGATAGCTACTTTCAATCTTAAAGGAAAAGTAGACATTTGGTGGGAAGATGTAAAGAATTTCAAAGGCATTCAAGAAGAGGAGCTGACTTGGAGTGAGTTTGAGAGACTTTTCAAGAAGAAGTATCTATCTGAAAGATACTATGATGACAGGGCAAAGGAGTTATATGAGTTGAAGATGGGATCTATGACCGATGAGGAGTATACTAGCAAATTCTTGGAGTTGTTGAGATATGTGCCTTATCTTAAGGAGGAGAAAGCAAAGATTCAGAGATTCATCAGTGGGTTGTCGGTATCATTCAAAGACAGGATTGAGTTTGATGAGCCTAGATCGTTGGAGGAAGCCATCAGAAAGTTGAAGCACTGTTATGAGCAATTGAAGCGCAAGACTGAGTCTAAGCAAGATTGGAAAGGTAATGAGAAGAATAAAGGAAAGTGGGCTAATAAGAGAGGAAAACCTCAAGATAAGGATGACAAGGAGAACACAACACCGTACAAGAAATTCAATGCAATTGACAAAGGATAGGGATTTCAATCTAAGGAGTAGAACAAGGATGATGGAAGGAAGCCTTCACACTGTTGGACTTGTGTCAAGGATCATCACAGGAAAGCTTGTGCACAGCATCAGGGTTCTAGACCACAGATTTATAGTGCTCAGGAGGCATAGACAGCTGGGGATGTTGGACAGAGTGACCCTCAAATTTATGCAGTATAGGATAATATGCGGGTTGATCATTAGGCATCTATTATTGAGATGGAAGGTAAGCTTTGTGATCAAGTTGTTTCTATTTTGATTGACCCTAGATCTAACTATAGTTATATCAATCCTAACCTAGTGGATAAGTGTTGTTTGAATAAAGAAGTGCATGCAGAGTCTTGGTTGGTGTAGTTGGCTACAAGTACTAAGAAAAGAGTTCATCATTGGGTGAGATCTTGTGCATTTGAGTTGAACGGTATGTCTACATCAGTGCATCTAAATGTGCTTTCGTTGGGATCATACAATATGTTGTTGGGTATGGATTGGTTGTACATTCATAGGACTAAGGTAGATTGCTATGATAAGGCTATTGAGTGCTTGGATGATGACGGAGAGAAGAGAATCTTGCAGGGTAAGAAGAAGCCTACATCAGTGAGAATGGTTATAGTTATGCAGGAAAAGCGCAGTAGTAGGAAAGGATGTGTATTGTTTGCAGTTCATATTTCTAGTGACAAAGGAAAGGATGTTGAGGATGTTGAAGTCTTGAAGAGGTATCTGGTTTTGTAGCAGTTTCAAGATGTATTTCCAGCAAATAATTCCAAGTTACCACCTCATAGGGAAGTGGACTTTTCTATCAAGTTGATTCCAAGAGCAGCACCAACATCGAAGGAACCTTACAGGATGAGCACTCTAGAGTTAGTAGAACTGAAGTTGCAATTGAAGGAAATGCTTGACAAGGGATACATTAGGCCAAGTGTGTCGCCTTGGGGTGCACCAGTATTGTTTGTGAAGAAGGATGGTACTGTCAGGTCATGCATTGATTACAGGCAACTGAACAAGGTGACGATCAAGAATAGGTACCCTTTTCCATGGATTGATGACTTGTTTGATTAGTTGAAGGGAGCAATAGTTTTCTTGAAGATTGATTTGAGATCAGGATATCATGAAGTACCCATCAAAGAAGAGGACATCTACAAGACATCTTTCCAGACCAAGTATGGGCATTATGAGTTTGTAGTAGTTCATTTTGGTTTAACTAATGCTTCTAGCTACTTTCATGTGTTTGATGAATAGTGTGTTGTATCCTTATCTGGACAAGTTTGTGATAGTATTCATTGATGACATTGATATATTCTAACAATGAGGAAGAGCGTGCAAAACATCTAGCAGTAGTGTTGATATTGCTAAGAGAGCATCAGTTGTATGTCAAACTTAGTAAGTGCAGTTTCTTTTAGTCAGAAGTTCATTACTTGGGACATGCCGTTTCCAAGAAAGGTATAGCAGTGGACCCGGCAAAGATCAGAGCTATCATGGAGTGGGAAACTCCTAGGAATGTGGATGAGGTCAGATCATTCATGGGGTTAGCAGGTTATTACAGGCAGTTATGAGTTTGGGAATTATGAGTTTGTAGTAGTTCCCTTTGGGTTGACTAATGCTCGAGCTACTTTCATGTGTTATGAATAGTGTGTTGCATCCTTATCTGGACAAGTTTGTGATAGTATTAATTGATGACATATTGATATATTCTCAAAATGAGCAAGAGTGTGCAGAACATCTAGCAGTAGTGTTGAGATTGCTAAGAGAGCATCAATTGTATGTCAAACTTAATAAGTGCAGTTTCTTTTAGTCATAAGTTCATTACTTGGGGCATCTTGCTTCCAAGGAAGGTATAGTAGTGGACCCGAAAAGATCAGAGCTATCATGGAGTGGGAAACTCCTAGGAATGTGGATGAGGTCAGATCATTCATGGGGTTAACAGGTTATTATATGCGGTTCATCAGGAACTTCTCACAGATTGCCTATCCTATTACATCCTTGCAGAGGAAAGGAAATAAATTTGAATGGACAAAGGAATGTGCAGCTAGTTTTGAGTAGTTGAAGCAATTGCTTACAAATGCTCCAGTTCTAAAGACTGCAGATCCAGATAAAGAGTTTGTGGTATGTACAGATGTTTGCAAAAGGGGACTTAGTGGAGTCTTGATGTAGGAAGGACAGGTGGTATGTTGTGAGTCAAGGAAATTGAATATGCACGAGCACAACTATGTGACGCACGACCTTGAGTTGGCAGCTATCATCGATGCCTTAAAGATGTGGAGACATTCTCTTCTTGGCAAGAGGTTCACCTTGATGAGTTATCACAGTGGGCTGAGATACTTGTTTGACCAACCTAATCTAAATGCTAGGCAAGCTAGGTGGTTGGCCACGCTCAGTGAGTTTGAATTCGAGATCAAGTACATTAAGGGTAAAGCGAATAGGGTTACAAATGATCTTAGCAGAAGAGCACAGGTAAATCAAAATGCAACTATGAGTTCATAAGGGACAAACTGGCAGGAGCAGATCTTGCAGGCAAGATAGCAGGATGATAGGTACCAGCAGCTTAAGCACAAGTTACAATAGAAAGGTACAGTTGAACAGGATGTGGATTATCATCTCATGATAGATGGTTTGGTCAGATTTAGGGACAGGATCTATGTGTTGGACAATAGCAAGCTCAAGAAGCTTATCCTAAGGGAATTTCATGTTAAGTTGTATTCATGTCACCCGAGATATCAAAAGGCATTGATAGCGGTTAAGAAATTTTACCAATGGCCGAACTTGAAGAAAGAGGTGGCTAAGTTTGTTGCGAGATATTTGGATTGCCAACAAATAAAAGTAGAGTGTAAGCATTTAGGTGGTTTATTGCAGTCGATTTTGATTCCAGAGTGAAAATGGGAGGTCATTTCCATGGACTTCATTACAAGTTTTTCGAGGACATTGAAGCAGCATGACTCTATTATGGTTGTGGTTGACAATTTGATCAAGGTAGCTCATTTCATTGCAATTAAGTCTACAAACTCAGCTAATGACATAGCTCAAATTTTCATCAGGGAGATAGTGAGGTTACATGGTATTCCTAAGAAGATTGTGTCATATGGAGATGCCAAGTTCACTTCCAGGTTTTGGAAAGAATTGTTTGCAGGCTTGGGGACAGAGTTAGCTTTCAGTATCGCTTATCATTCACAGATAGATGGACAGACAAAGAGGGTTAACAGGATTCTTGAAGATATGTTGAGGATGTATGTCATGCATCAAAAGTGGAAGTGGGAAGAGTATCTTCCATTGGTTGAGTTTGCATATAACAATGGGTATCAGGAATCTTTGAAGATGATTCCATTTGAGGCACTTTATGGGTAGAGTTGTAATACTCCCATCAGTTGGAGTGATCTAATGAACAAGGTATTGATTGGACCGAATATGTTGGTAGAGATGGAACAAGAAATGCAGGTTATTAAGAAGAATCTAAAGGTAGCACAGGATAGAAGATTAAATTCTAGTTGTTGCAATGAAGGAAATTTCACATATTGTTGGTTTTGAAAAATATATGAAGCCTTGGGATTTGATTGATGACCGATGGACTAGGATGCTCCATTATCCCATTCATGCAATAGTACTTGTCCTCAACCCTGTTTTGCTTACTCATGGAATTTTGATTTCAATGGTGAGTTTATGGAAGCTTCCTTATGTGATTTGAGGGGATGGAACCTAATCAAGAATCTCATAAAACCATCAATCATGAGATAGAGATGTATAGGAACACTAATTGACTATTTGTCTTTGGCATTGTTGTCCAACAAAGAAATATTTGCCAAGTAAGCCATTAGAAATTAGAATTTTAATTACATGTTTTATTTATATGTTTGATTATATTTTATTTATTTCTTATTTGCCACTATTATGAAATGTAATTTAAGTCTTTTTTTTTTCTTATTTGTTGTAGATGTGTGGTGGAGAAACTATGGTGCAAAAACACCTTCCTTATGGAACTTTTCCATTCAAGTGCTAATCCAAAGTTGCAACACTTCAAGTTGTGAGCACAATTGGAGTATATTTGGAAAAATACACTTAAATAAACACAACAAATTAGAACTATGAAATTACAAATATTATAATTTAAGACCTTCAAGGCACATTAAATTTACTATGACCCTCTTAAAGGTTGGAATTTCAATACCTAAATGATTTGGTTTATGTCCACTACAATAATTGACTATGGTTGAGGCATCTTGAAAAAAATATTTCATGTGGATGCCATTTCCTTGGACAATATTAACATACTACCTCAATGGAGGGTGGAGTATAGGGTGCCTATTATGGAGGTGGCACTTGAGTAGTTAAAGGAGGAGAAGCAACACCAACAACAACAAGGGGTAGGGAAGAAGGTGGAGTAGAAGCCACAAGGGGCAAAGGAGAACCTTCACACTTCAAAGGGGGATGTGGCAGCCTCAACACCACCTTCTACATAGATTGATACACCTATAACCACTAGTCATTGTCAAACGGATGATACAAGACCCTCTAGTGGCAAACAAGCCAGTACATTTTCTTGCAAAAAGGGAGAAAAATGTAATATCCCTAAGGAAAATTAATAGTAAATATGCAAAGCAAAATAGACAAAAACACCATGAAAAAATAACAAGCAATCAGACCACAAATTGACACCCAAAAAATGTGTTGTGTATCCTATTTATTAATGGAAAGAGGTATACACATAGGTATTGGAATGGGTGCACCTAGGCTTGCTCTGGGAAAGCTAGCAAAGCCCAAAAAAGACAACTGAGACACCCTCCTCCAAAATTGTTGCTATGCTGCCCAAGTACTGCGTTATAGATGCCTAGAAATGTGTTGCTACCTGAAAGGATCTGCTGCTAGGGCCCTCTCCACTACTCAGAAAATTCCAGGAAATTAATCACAGCCTCTCCTCAATAAACCCAGAATAACCCATGAAGGGTTTGGCCAAGCCTGACCCCAGAAATTCGACCCTCTTTGGCTTGAGTGGCTCTGCCACTGAGCAAATGGACCCACCTGTAGACTCTGTTGCTAAATGCTCCAAAAATGTTCGCAATCCCTGTTAGAAGGCTCCCCAAGCATTGCCTCCAAGTTTCCACCTCAAACTCCACTCACTCAACCTTCCGAAGTGTCTCTACCCAAGACTGCACAGTCCCTGCCCTGATGTAGCTTCCTCTCTGTTGTGGTACGACCTCACTATTGTTGGTATGATTTGGGACTAAGTAGAACTCTCTCCTTGGGCTGGCACTCGAAGTCCACTAAAGCAAGGGCTGGAATCTCCACTCGGAAACAACTAGCGTGCTAAACAACACATGCAGACTTGGCTCACTGCTCAAGCGTGCTATGTCAAGAGACAAATTCTGAAATGATAGAGGAATGAACAAAATGAGAATCCCTCCTTCCTTTTGTCAAATTGCCTCCAAGATTGCCCATGTGGGCCCACATGAATTCCTCTCACTAATTCCGCTCCAATGAGAGTGTACTCTCCATGTGGGTCGAAATTCCCTTGTGGTGACCCCCACGCTCCACCAAGGCCGCAATCTTTCATAGAACTCTAATGTTGGAGTGCCTCCTGTTGACCTCTACCGGTCAACTACCCATGCAGTACACCCCCTTTTTCTTTGCAAGAAAAGGGCAACACCTGATCAGCGTGTCTGTGCCATCCAGCAGTCATCAGCAGCTTGATCATTTTGATTGTAAAACCCAGTCTGCATGTATGAATTGTAAATAATCTTAGCAAACATGAGTCGTGTATGTGTATTGCTTAGGTGGACCCAACTTTCTAGTGGTAATCTACGTCCCGAAAGGTTTTTCGTCTCACCGATCCATGGATCGGCAGAGTTTTCCTTCAAACCTGACCCCAAAGCCGGGATGGATTTTGCCATTAGAATTTTAGGAGAATCCTAGTGTTGATCTGCTAGATTATAGTTGTGTCGCAGAACTGGGTGATTTATGAGGGTCTGTGTTAAGTGGGCTTGTCCCCTTGAGATGTAAGTTGTAAAAGTCATGATGTAATGTGTCTTGAGGGTCGAAAAATGTTTTAAATCCCCTCGTGAGTCCTAAGTCCTAGGTCCTGGGTGATGTTTCCAAAGGTTTAGTTCGATGATCCATTTAAAAAATGAAATAAAATAATAAAATAAATAAAAAATTTAAAAATTTAAAAAAATGAAATAAATAAAAAATAATAAAAAAAAAAATTAAAAATTTAAAAAATAATAATAAAAAAATTTAAAAAAAATGAAATAAATAAAAAATAATAAAAAAAATTTAAAAATTTAAAAAATAATAATAAAATAATAAATAATAAAAAAAAATTTAAAAATTTAAAAAATAATAATAAAATAATAAATAATAAAAAAAAAAATTAAAAATTTTAAAAAATGAAATAAATAAAAAATAATAAAAAAAAAAATTTAAAAATTTAAAAAATTTAAAAATTTTAAAAATAATAATAAAATAAATAATAAGAAATTTTAAAAATTTTAAAAATAATAATAAAAAATTAATTGAATAAATCGACGGATGAGATCAAGAGATGTCTTGATCTTCATCAACGGTCGAGATCATTTCTACATGGATCATTCGAACTAGCCGTTGGGATCATTTCCTTTATATAGGGTCTTAGCTGGTCATTTCAGATTCATTCGATCTGTGAGTCAGATACTGAAGAAGCTCTCTTGTAAATCTGTTTCTGGTTAATAAAGGAAGACTTTGGGGTCCATATCTTGCTGGTGTCACTCTCTTGGAATGCTGTGAGATCATTTCATTTTTTGCATATGTTATTTTCAGCCATTAATATTAGCTTCTTATAGAGTATTGTGAGCACAGGTATCTTGTTCACTTGCTGGGGTTTGGGTGCTGTTAGGGTTTCTGAAGTAATGGCAGGTATCTCCATTACTGTTTGAGATCTAGCAGCATTTTTGCCCTCTTTGTTGACGGTTGTTTTGAGCTGTGCAGAAAACATTTTCTGAAGGAATTTTGTGGGCGTTCGGGAAAGTTCTCGGCTGAACCAGCCAACTCCCGCAAGCATTTTTTGCTGAGCCCAGTTGGATTTGATCCTGGGTCTATCATTCGGTTTATTTATTTGATTTGCATGAGAAATTTTCTGAAGTTCTTCACAGTGACAAATCTGAAATTTTCGTTTCGTTAAAATATTTCCGTTCTTATTGCTGAATCTGGCTGTTAAGGGGCCAAATCTGTAAATTAATCAGTTGTCTTAGGGTTTCAATTTTCTCTGATCTAGGGTTTCAAATTTTTTGCTTTATGCAGTTTTTATCAGGGTTTAGGGTTTTTAGGTTTCATTTTATCACATAAAAAATTTGGAAAATCATTTTTGCCAGTTTCAGTTGTTTTTCATGTTATATCTTAAGATCTAAAATTTTCAAGTCGAGATGCGAAATTGATATCTGGTTAATGGTGGTTTAAAGCATTCATCTTGTTAAAGCTTTCAGTTGCCGAATGTTGTTTTCGTCATGTGATTTAGCTGGTGACAAATGATTGCTGTTCACGGTTTATGTTTTTATCATTTAACAAGTAATCGTTTTAACCATAATCTCTTAAGGCACTGGTCTGCTCAATTAATCAAATCATTTTAGTGCTTTTTTATATCGTATCTCGTGTCTCCCAACCAACTGGTCGACAGTTGGTCTCATCATCTCACAGGGACTACCCCCCTTAGCCGCGGGAGACAGGCTTAAACGGAGGGATCGGGGATCAGAGTGACAGCCCCCGGTCTGAGCGTTGTCGTGTCAATCCGCGCGACAACATTTTTTGGCGCCGTTGCCGGGGATAGAGTTTTTCTGTCCTTGGTGTTTCAACGACTTTTTATCATTCATCGTGCATCTTTCTATCATTCGTTTGAGCCGGCAACGCCAACATTTTTTGGCGCCGTTGCCAGGGAAAGTGTTTTCTCGACGTTTCAACAACAATCATTTTTCTCACTTATTATCTTTTCATCTGGCCCGGCAACGCCAACATTTTTTGGCGCCGTTGCCGGGGACAGAGTTTTTCTGTTCCTGGAGTTTCATCGACATTCACCTTATCATCTTTCTCATCTCTCATTTTGAGCTGGCAAATTCAACCTTTTGGGTTATCATTTGGATCTTTTATTGCTTTATTTTTCGCCATATCAGTAGCATCTCTTCGGTCTGTTTTTTGTTTGGGTGGCGACTCCACTTTCTCATTTTTCTCAGACAAGAAGCTTTCCTCATATCTGCTTGTAGTTACTTTTTGGATCCTAGAATCAGATTTATTGTTCAAGTGGCGACTCCACTTCTTTCATCTCTTGATTTTCTTGAGCAGAGATCTAGTTCTATCATTCATCTAATCCCTTATCATTCATCATGGATTATTCATTTAAACCATGTCGTTTTACTGAACGTCTCCATGATTTTTCGGAAGATGCCATTCCTAAGTTACCTATGTTCTCGGGTGGTGATCCAATCGCTGTTAGAAGGCATATAGTCTTGTTTACTCGCATCATGACCATATACTGTAGATCCCCTCAGTTTAATCATGAAGATATCAAAATGCGTCTATTTGTCCTTTCTTTAAAAGATGATGCTTTGAATTGGTTTAACAATTTTCCAAAGGAATCTTTCACTTCTTTAGAAGACATTGTCGATGCTTTTAAAAATAGATATGGTTATCCAAACAGCTTGCCTTCTGCCTCTAAAATTGTGCAACAGAATGAAAGTAATTTGATAAGAGGTCCAGCTGAAAGATCCCAAGACGATTCATCATGTCAGAATGTGTCATCCACCGGAAATATTGCAGATCAAGTTCATGATAGTGAAAAATCAGGGACAAATGACAATGAAAAAGAAGAGCAAAAGCAAATTATACGAGATCTAATGATGCTGGTAAGAAATATGGAAATCAATCAAACTAATTATGTCAATGATGTGAAAACTTTATGCACCCATCTGGAAAAACGTAATAGGGAGATTGAGGTCACGCAAAATCAGCATGCTAAAGAAATTGAGGCCATGAAAACTAAATATGAAACAGAAATTGGAAACATGCATAGCAAGATGTCAGTCTTAGAGGAAAATATGGTGACCATGAAAGCTGATCATGATAGGGAAATTGACTCTATGCAAAATAAGTTATTCACTATGGATGAGGAAATGACTATCATGACATTCAATCATAATAATCAGTTGGCTGACATGCAAGCAAATCACAGAGAAGAAATAAATTCCATACAACATTGCTTGATGAACATAAAGGAAGGAAATGTTAAAGTAATAAAAGATATGCAAGAACACCATGCCAGACAAATCAGTGCTATAAAGGTTGAACACTCTAGTCAGATGGATGCCATTAAAATACAAGTTCAAAGGTTTCAGCAACTGGCAGAGGATAAGAGAAACCAGCAAACATCAACAGATCAGGAGTCTTCTCATTTGCTGCAACAAGATTCATCTTATTATTGGGAGGTTGTTGATTCGATTGAAAGATGGTTGATTGAGGGTGATCCAGACAGACTTAAGAATGATAAAGATCAGATGCAAGATGAAGAAAGACATAGCACGCATATCTTACATACTTCATCTGATAGCTTTGAAACAGAAAGTACCAGGTCATCAGTAATTCAACCAGCCAGAAAGAAAAAGCGCAAGAGAAAGAAAATGAGAAGAAGATTTGACGCATCAGACGGCCGCAAGCAGCTTGATTTTCGGATAGTAAAGAGTCCTACCATATGCAAAATGGGACATGGCACATCCGACAAGCAACCGACAGATTTGCCTGAAAGCAGGCAAATGCTCAGTATGCACTATATTGAACACATCTGATGCCGTAGGGCATCCTTTGTAACGTATTTCTAACCCTACTCCTTGTTTTTTCCGCATTTTCATAGTTAATAAATGAAGAGCTTGTATCTTTATTGTGCTTAATGTATATGATGATTTTGGATGGACGATACTTATTTTTTGTGTTGTATGGATGCAGATTCTGGATTCTCACATTCCTGCAAGCAGCAACGTGTCCCCAAGTAGAGCCAGATGTTGACCTCTACCGGTCAACTACCCATGCAGTACACCCCCTTTTTCTTTGCAAGAAAAGGGCAGCACCTGATCAGCGTGTCCGTGCCATCCAGCAGTCATCAGCAGCTTGATCATTTTGATTGTAAAACCCAGTCTGCATGTATGAATTGTAAATAATCTTAGCAAACATGAGTCGTGTATGTGTATTGCTTAGGTGGACCCAACTTTCTAGTGGTAATCTACGTCCCGGAAGGTTTTTCGTCTCACCGATCCATGGATCGGCAGAGTTTTCCTTCAAACCTGACCCCAAAGCCGGGATGGATTTTGTCATTAGAATTTTAGGAGAATCCTAGTGTGTTGATCTGCTAGATTATAGTTGTGTCGCAGAACTGGGTGATTTATGAGCGTCTGTGTTAAGTGGGCTTGTCCCCTTGAGATGTAAGTTGTAAAAGTCATGATGTAATGTGTCTTGAGGGTCGAAAAATGTTTTAAATCCCCTCGTGAGTCCTAAGTCCTAGGTCCTGGGTGATGTTTCCAAAGGTTTAGTTCGATGATCCATTTAAAAAATGAAATAAAATAATAAAATAAATAAAAAATTTAAAAAAATGAAATAAATAAAAAATAATAAAAAAAAAAAATTAAAAATTTAAAAAATAATAATAAAATAATAAATAATAAAAAAAATTTAAAAAAAATGAAATAAATAAAAAATAATAAAAAAAATTTAAAAATTTAAAAATTTTAAAAATAATAATAAAATAATAAATAATAAAAATAAAAATAAAAATTTAAAAAATATTAATAAAATAATAAATAATAATAAAAAAATTAAAAATTTAAAAAAATGAAATAAATAAAAAATAATAAAAAAAAAAATTTTAAAAATTTAAAAGTTTAAAAAATAATAATAAAATAAATAATAAGAAATTTTAAAAATAATAATAAAAAATTAATTGAATAAATCGACGGATGAGATCAAGAGATGTCTTGATCTTCATCAACGGTCGAGATCATTTCTACATGGATCATTCGAACTAGCCGTTGGGATCATTTCCTTTATATAGGGTCTTAGCTGGTCATTTCAGATTCATTCGATCTGTGAGTCAGATACTGAAGAAGCTCTCTTGTAAATCTGTTTCTGGTTAATAAAGGAAGACTTTGGGGTCCATATCTTGCTGGTGTTACTCTCTTGGAATGCTGTGAGATCATTTCATTTTTTGCATATGTTATTTTCAGCCATTAATATTAGCTTCTTATAGAGTATTGTGAGCACAGGTATCTTGTTCACTTGCTGGGGTTTGGGTGCTGTTAGGGTTTCTGAAGTAATGGCAGGTATCTCCATTACTGTTTAAGATCTAGCAGCATTTTTGCCCTCTTTGTTGACGGTTGTTTTGAGCTGTGCAGAAAACATTTTCTGAAGGAATTTTGTGGGCGTTCGGGGAAGTTCTCGGCTGAACCAGCCAACTCCCGCAAGCATTTTTTGCTGAGCCCAGTTGGATTTGATCCTGGGTCTATCATTCGGTTTATTTATTTGATTTGCATGAGAAATTTTCTGAAGTTCTTCACAGTGACAAATCTGAAATTTTCGTTTCGTTAAAATATTTCCGTTCTTATTGCTGAATCTGGCTGTTAAGGGGCCAAATCTGTAAATTAATCAGTTGTCTTAGGGTTTCAAATTTCTCTGATCTAGGGTTTCAAATTTTTTGCTTTATGCAGTTTTTATCAGGGTTTAGGGTTTTTAGGTTTCATTTTATCACATAAAAAATTTGGAAAATCATTTTTGCCAGTTTCAGTTGTTTTTCATGTTATATCTTAAGATCTAAAATTTTCAGTCGAGATGCGAAATTGATATCTGGTTAATGGTGGTTTAAAGCATTCATCTCGTTAAAGCTTTCAGTTGCCGAATGTTGTTTTCGTCATGTGATTTAGCTGGTGACAAATGATTGCTGTTCACGGTTTATGTTTTTATCATTTAACAAGTAATCGTTTTAACCATAATCTCTTAAGGCATTGGTCTGCTCAATTAATCAAATCATTTTAGTGCTTTTTATATCGTATCTCGTGTCTCCCAACCAACTGGTCGACAGTTGGTCTCATCATCTCACAGGGACTACCCCCCTTAGCCGCGGGAGACAGGCTTAAACGGAGGGATCGGGGATCAGAGTGACAGCCCCCGGTCTGAGCGTTGTCGTGTCAATCCGCGCGACAACACCTCCTATGCCAAAAATCAAATGTGGGTCCCCTAAGCCCACTTCTCCTAAGTGTAACCATGTAATAAACCAAAATTGAGCAAAATTGATATTTACTTAGTAAAATACTAAGTAGGAATATCACAGTCCTCCCCGCCAAAACGTTGCTTGTCCTCAAGCAACTACAATGAAGGATGTTGTAGTATCTGCTCCCCCTCCCAGGTGGCATCCTCATCCAGCAGATTCCTCCATCAGATCAAAAACTCCCTGATGACCCTGTTACGCAGATGCCTCTCCCTGGTATCCAAAATGGCCTCCGGTTCCAACACCAAATGCCCCTCATCGTCCATAGGGGGTAACTCTGTAGCTACTATAACCTGTTGTCCCAATGCCTTTTTCAAGCAAGACACATGAAAAATTGTGTGCACTCGACTCCCCGGGGGTAGCTTCAACTCATATGCTACCTCCCACACCCTCCGAGTGACACGATAAGGCCCATAGAAGCGGGGTTTGAGCTTCTCGACCCCCTTCTGTTTGAGTGTAGACTGTCGGTACAGTTGGAGCCTCAAAAACACCAAGTCCCCTACTTCGAACTGCCTCTCAACTCTGCCCCTGTCTGCATAAAGCTTCTGCTGGTTTTGGGCCATCCGCATGTTGTCTTTCAGAGCCCTCAAGATATCTTGGCTCTCCTATATCTAGCCCTTTGCCCTTGGGGCCCTGCTGTCTCAAAACATAATGCCAACAAAAAACAATGCGTCATAACCATATACAGCTTGGAATGGTGAAATACCTATGGACATGTGGTGCGTAGTGTTGTGTGAAAATTCCTACACTGAAAGAACCCATACTGTAGCATCTGAATCTACTTCACCTACTTGATTTTTAAATTTACATTCATCAAGTTATTGTTTTGAATATTGAAGAAAATTACTTCTGCAACCTACACTAATTAAATATTTGATCTCATGAAACAGAAAACAGAACAAAAAACAAGATACATAGGACACACTTATTTTTGGACACAATAGACCCCGGAAAAACCCAAAGCGGGAAAACCGGTGCAGCAATTCTGAGGGTTTATTATTATGCAAGAGAAATATCTGAATACAAATCTAGGATGCTCATCTAGCAATCCTTTACAGAGAAAATACTAGTGGAAAATCTAAGTGAGTTTTACCTCACATCACCCGGCAGAATTTCGGCTCATCTAACAAAAGACTGGCTAACCCCAGCTACTTCTGCTCTGGCCCTGCGTCAGACCTGCATCACGTCTTCTACCCTCTGCGTCAGCAATCCCGACTGTTCCGGCAATTCCGGCCATTCCTGACAGTTCCAACTTCTACGTGACAGGCAGCTTTTCTCCTCTACACAGGCCTTTCTGGCTCTGCGTCAAGGCTGTGTGGGCCCAGACTGGCCCAGCGTCAGCTCTCCTGGCTACTGCGTTGCCTCTTTGCAAGCTCTCTCCGCCTCTCTGTCAGTGTTCTCCGGAAAGTCCTCCCAGATTCTCTCTACCCCTCTACTGCTGAATGATCACTTAGTTCGAATTTCTCAGCTTCCTAGCCCCAGAAATCGAACTCCAGATCAATTCGTTCTCTCCGTGTGTGTTTCCAAATGAACCCCAAGCCTCCATTTTATACTTTTCCTATTGAGTCTTCAACGACCGAGATTAAGTCTCTAATCAACGGCTAAGATTAAAGCATGACTTGATCCGCCTTCTAGATTATTCTCACCCATATTTTGGTCAATACCCATTAATATTTTAATTTCTCTAAGTTTAGACTTAGGAACTCCATTAAAAATATTAATTATTTTAATAAAAGACAATCCGGGTGGAATTTCACCAAACGGGTTTTGTTTTCTTTAGAACTCATGTGCTTTAGTCTCTCCACCAATTTTCAAGGCTAGAGCACTTCTAATGCTGCCAAAATCTAACACTCCCTCTTAGCGATGAAAGTGCTCTAGCAACAATGTCCACCTGCATGTTGCTCTGTTTCTGAAGCACCTCCTTTCTGCACTGTTGCTGCCACCAACACTGTGCTACTGCTGCTACTGTACCACTTCCCATGACACTGCCACTGCCACTACTGCATCTGTACTACAACTCCCCCTCAAACGTTGCATCTTCTATGCTGCTAACACTGCCACTGCTAACACTGCATCCGCACTGCAACTCAATTGCTTAGAGAAGCAACTGAAAAACATGAAAAATTAGTTGAACTTAACTGTGTTCAACATAATACAATGAATGTTGGAATCTGACTGCTACTAACCCTCTCAATCTTCTGCATTGTTGCTGACATCTGCATTGTGCCATCTGCATTGTTGCTGACCTCTACATTGTGCCATCTGCATTGCTGCCAACCTTGCTCTGCGCTGATCAATTTCTGGTTCCAAGCCACTGCATCTGTCCTCCAAACACTCCACTGCATCATCTGACACTAAGTCCATCTCGCTACTACTGAATCTTGGGCTCCCGTAGCAAGGAGTTGATCCAAGAGGTGGACTCCTCAAGGATCCTGCCCACATGTAGTCCTCCTAACTACAGCGCAATATCGCCCCATCACCCTCCTAGAGATGCGTGGGCACTCATGGCAAACTCATCCTCATCAATCTTTGTTGAAGCAGCCTTAGGCCTTAGGATCGTGTTTCTCATCCTTATCCTTTTTCTTCAAAGGACACTGGGATGCATAGTGGCCCATCTCACCACAACTGAAACATTTCACCTTCGAAATGTCCTTCTGCTTCGTCTTTTGCTATCCCTTCGATCCTAGAGATGTGTTTTCCTCCTCATCCTTCATCTTTGTGCCACTCCCACTGTTGCCATTGAGGTTGACCTTCACTAGGTCCCTCCTTAACTCCTCCTGTTGAAGAGTCGCCCACATCTCCTCCCATGAAGGTAGTTTTTCTCTGCCCAATATGCTTTGGACAAAAGCTTGCCATCCGAGACTCCATTCAGGGTTATTTTCACCATCACGATTGGCTGAGGAGTGGACCCCACTGCAACAAGCTGGTCTCTAGTGTCTTGACGACGTTGAAGATAGAGGTTCACTCCTCCTTTCTACATCAAAGTCCGCTGCAACTTCTACTCTAAATAGATCTTCCGTTGTTCGGAATAGCCTTCATACAGTGATGACAAGGCTTCCCACATCTCTCGGGCTGTATCCTTGCCCTGCAGGTGTGAGACCACGTGATCTCGAACTCTATCGAGAATGAACCTCTTTTCCTTCCCCTGCTCAGCCTTGTACTTCTTCTTCTTATCGTTGTCAACAGGAACAACTACAACACTTTTGACATAGGCCTTGAGATCATATTCCTCCAGAACAACTAGGATTCTGGACTTCCATATGACATAGTTGGAGGCTCCGTCCAACCTGTCCTGATCTCTGAAACCCATGAGATGCTATCTCACCCAACAGTGGAACTGACTCCTCTAATCACTGCTCAGCTGCTCAACAAGTGAGAAATTCAAACTTTCTAGTGTCAAGTTCTCTGAGGAGAAAATTCCCCTTCTACGTGTCTTCGTTCTTTTCTAGCGTATTTCTGCCCTGACAGAAATTGCGCCCTTCAAGCACTGTGCTGAGGCTCTGTGTCACTCCCTATGCCTCTGCAAACTCACAAAATGGAAATTGTACCTCCCTGTCGTCTCACTCAGAGAGAGATTTCCTCGGATCTGCTTCTCGGCAAGGACTGCACAATCCCTTCAAGGGGATTCAAATTGCTTCCAAGTGCAGTTTTCGGCCTCACTGCTCAACACTGGATCTGCTCTTCCTATTTCAAAATAAATGCTCTGATACCATGTGAAAATTCCTATACTGAAGGAACCCCTACTGCAGCAAATCTGAATCTACTTGACCTACTTGATTTTTAAATTTACATTCGTCAAGTTATTCTTCTAAATACTGAAGCAAATTACTTCTGCAGCCTACAGTAATTAAATATTTGATCTCATGAAACAGAAAACAAAGCAAAGAACAAGATAGATAGGACACTTATTTTTGGACACAATAGTCCCTAGAAAAACCCAATGCGGGAAAACCGGTACAGCAGTTTTGAGGGTTTATTATTATGCAAGAGAAATATCTGAATACAAATCTAGGATGCTCATCTAGCAATCCTTTACAGAGAAAATATTGGCGGAAAATCTGAGTGAGTTTTACCTCACATCATCCGGGGGAATTCCGATTGATCCAACGTAAGACTAGCTAACCCCATCTACTTCTGCGCTGGCCCTGCGTAGACCCTACGTCATCCTTTTAGGCTCTGCATCATCCCTGCGTCACCTCTTCTGCCCTCTACGTCAGCTACCCCGATTGTTTCAGCAGTTCCCGACAGTTCCAGTTGTTCTCGACAGTTTCGGCTTCTGCATGATAGGCAGCTTTTCTCCTCTGCGCGGGCCTTTTTGGCTCTGCGTCAAGGCTGTGTGGACCCAGACTAGCCCAGCGTCAGCTCTCCCAGCTATTGTGTTGCCTCTCTGCAAGCTCTCTTCGCCTCTCTGTCATTATTCTCCAGAAATTCCTTCTCTCGGATCCTCTCTGCCCCTCTGCTGCTGAATGTTCACTTACTTCGAATTTCTCGGCTTCCTAGCGCCAGAAATCGAACTCCAAATCAATTCGTTCTCTCTGTGTGTGTTTCCAAATGAACCCCAAGCCTCCATTTTATACTTTTCATGTTGAGTCTTCAAAAGCCGACATTAAGTCTCTAATCAACAGCTAAGATTAAAACATGACTTGATCCGCCTTCTAGATCATTCTTACCCATATTTTGATTAATACCCATTAATATTTTAATTTCCCTAAGTTTAGACTTAGGAACTCCATTAAAAATATTAATTATTTTAATAAAATACAATTCAGGTGGAATTTCACCAAACGGTTTCTGGGTTCTTTAGAACACATGTGCTTTAGCCCCTCCACCAATTTTCAAGGCTAGAACCCTTCCGATGCTACCAAAAACTAACATCTTGTAACAGTATTCACCCAAGTGTAGCCACTGTATCCATGCCCTCTGCTGACCTGTCATATAGTTATGCAAGTAGCCCTCTGGCCACTTGTTAACTATCTTCGTCTGCCCATCTATCTATGGGTGGTAACTGGTGCTTAGGGTGAGCTTGGTACCCACCAACCGGAATAGCTCTTGCCAAAATCCACCCATGAAACGACTGTCCCGGTCACTAACAATGGTCTTTGGGGGACCATGTAGCCAAAACACCTCCTTGAAAAACAATTTGGCCACCTGTGAGGCTGAGTACTGAGTTGGGATGGCGAAGAAGTGAGCATACTTCGTTAAGCGGTGCACCACTACGTAGATGCAATATTTGCCCTGTACTGTGTTGATTTCTGGTAGCATCAAATGTGCTCTAAGTCTCAAATTTTGCAGGAAGGCTTGGACATATGTATTCCACAATACCCAAAAATCGTTTTGGGAAATTCCACCCAGAGATAATTTTATTAAAATAATTAATTATTTTTAATGGGTCCCTAAGTCTAAACTTAGAAAATTAATGGATATTAATCTAAACTATGGTTGTAACTTCTAGAAGAAGACGAAGATTGAGTCCAAATGATCTGATCCATTAATTAGAATCTAATCTGGGTCATTCGTTCTCAACTAGAAGATTATAAGAAAGACATCGAGGGGCATTTGGAAAGTACACCAGAGGCAAATACTTAGTTACCCGAGTAAGATCGATTTTCTCACTGGTCGAAATTCGGGAAGAGAAAATCAAATCAGAGGGAGAGTTGCAGGTGAGAAGGAGAGAGAGGGTATTAGCATCAGTCAAGAGGTCAGGAGCAGAAGACACAGAGCAGAGGGAGGTCAACACAAAGGCTATGACACAGAGGAGGGATAGCGCAGAGGCAGTGTGACGCTAGGACTGCGCAGTCCTCACGCAGGAGCTGACGCAGTGAGACACAGAAGGGGCAACAGGTCCTCTCCAGAATCAAAAACTCGCTGAGAAGTGTCTGTAAAATTTCTCACATAGATTCCTCTTCTATTCTGCTGGTTGTATCTTGTACATGAGATTTTTGCAGAAGAATAATAAAGAAACCCTCATCTGGTGCCCAATTTTCCCACATTGGGTTTTTCTGGGGACAAATGTCCAAAAATAACAATCATCATGGTTATACTTGTGATAATATTTTTCTCTGGATTCACTTTCGACAGTATTTTAATTATGAAGGCTGCAGTCATAGTTTTAAAAACCGTTTTGAAAAACCGGTAACCGGTCAAACCGGCCGGTTAGCTAGCTGGCCGGTCGGAACCGGCCTAAAAACCCGGTTTAACCCATCACTTGCCCGATTTTTTGACCTAACCGGTAAAAACCGGCCGGTTTAGGACAAAACCGGCCGGTTTGTAACAAACCGGCCGGTTTTGTCCTAAACCGGCCGGTTTTAGGCACAGACTCTGTGACTCTTCATGTTGCTCTTCTAAAGCCGGAGACAAGTTTGATTGTTGCTCAGCACTTGTGCTTTGTGTCCTTTCTGCATTTTCCCCATTATTCCTTCCATGTTCTGAGCCTTTAGTCTCTCTTGCTATATTAATGAGTAAAGGATCTTCCTCTGTTTCCACATTCGCATCTGGAGAACTACTGGATTCTTTGTTCTTTTCATCTGTTGTTATTGTCAGCTCTGTTGTCTGCATGCTAACTGTTGGAAGCATCCCATCAATGCTTCTGCTCTCTGGCTCTTTTAGCTCTTGAACACCACTGCTTTCAAGTTCAACAACTTTTGCATCCCCTCTTTCTTCATTAGTAGCCTCCGCTGTTGCATCAATGACAGAAGTCCTATTGAATTCTTTATGAAGTTCTTCCTGTAGTCTTATTTGTTTTAATTCCACTGTATCATCCTTTGCATTAAAAGTCTTAATGACTGCTAGTGCTAAAATAGTAGGTTCAGCTATGTCGGATTCCTCATATTTCTCTTTCAATGATGGAGATGACACATTTAGTTGCTCATCAACATCTATATTTTTATTATTCTGGTCAACTTTAATATCCTTGCATTCAATTTCCACATCTAGTACAGCCTCTGCTGCAACATTGTCAGCCTGAATGTCTTTTTTTATTGTTGTAGTTGTACATGATAGTTTGTGATGTTCTCCTGTTTGGAGTGTGGCATTTGTTCTATCCATCATTGGAATATTAGCGTTTGATGTTACTGCACTGGCAGGTGGTGCTGGATATGGGTCTTTACCCTTGTCTTCTAGAGGGTCCTGCTTTTTTTCATCATATATACTTGCTGTCTCTTCTGCTTTCCTGATCTTAATACTTTGAATATCCATGCATTGCCCCTGTGCTGCTGTATTTAATGCTGTAACATCTACCTCTTTTGTTGCATCAGTTGCTATTGGATCCAGGACTTTGTGCAGTTCACCTGAAGTAATTGTTGGGTCTGCTTCCCAGGCATTGTTCCTTGTATGAAGCATCTCTCCATCTTTTACTTCATTGATAAATGGAGCTGACTGCATTTTTTTATGTTGCTCTTCCAAAGCAGGAGACAAGGTCAACTGTTGCTTATCATCAACTGTGCTTTCTGTTTTTTCCACATTTCTCTTGTTACTGTTTTCATATCCCATACCTTTATCCTCTGTTGCTGCATCAATTTGTAGAACAGTTCCCTCTGTAGTCACATCACTAGCTAGAGCTCTACTGGTTTCTTTTTGCTGTTTATTTATTTGTTCTGCCAGGTATGCTATCTGTTCATTTTCTTTGGTCGGAAGTATCCCAACAACTTTTGTTGTTGTAATATTTGCTGGATTACTTTGTGATTTTGTCTGTTGATCTTCCATAGCTGGAGACAGAACTGTTTCTTGTTGGTGATGGACTTGTCGATGATATGTATTGCACTCGGTGCCATTTTGATATAATCACCTTTGCATGGTATATAAATGAGCAAACTTTGCATATTTTGCCTCTATTGGCTTGGAATCATGGTTTTACATCTTAAAAATAGTTTTGTTTCATTAAAAATTAATTATTTAATGTATTTTTTTAAAACCGGTTCGTTTAGACCAAACCAGTCCCGGTTAGACCGGTTCCGGTCGGTAAACCGGTTCATTAGGTGGACTGGTCCGGTCACCGGTTCCGGTTTTAAAAACACTGGCTGTAGTAGAATTTATTTCGATATTTATTGTAGAAACACTATGAATAACTTATTTCTGAGTTAATAAGTAGAAGAAATAATATTAATCACTGTAGTTGGATTTTTATTTAGAAATTTTCACATGGTATTGGAGCCAGGTTCAGTAGGAGTGCAAACTGAAAGAGCCAGCGTTAAAGAGAATGAGGGATTTCAAAATTACTGCATGGGCAGAAAATCAAATACCTAGAAGAGTTGCACAGTCCAACCTAGGAGGGCAAAATAAAATCTCTCTGAGAGAGTCAACAGAGAGAGATTTCTAGATTGAAGTTTGTTAGTGACAAAGGTACCAGCGCAGAAGCTTCAACACAGAGCAGTGTTCAGGAGAAGACTCAATTTTTCCTGCAGCAGTTGCTTGGGAAGGATAGCGTCAGAGATCGTTAAAAAAATAGCACAAAGATGGAAACTCAAGATGTCTCCGAATTATCTTCCAGATTAGAAGAAGAATTCGCATGCTTAGCAAGTTCATCGTCAACAAATGTTTGGTACATTGATAGCAAGGCTTCAGCGCATATGGCTGGAGTATGAGAATATTTCTCGTGCTATCAAGAAGAATAAATGGACTTCCAGATTACTATCGGAAACATAACGAAGTGTACTCTAGTAAGGAGAGACACCATAGCATTTCAAACAGAAGTAGGAACCAGCATCTGAGCCACCAATGTTCTGCATGTGCCCGGGTTAGGAATGAATCTGATTTCAGTGTCCTAGTTACAAGACAAGGGATACGATGTATACTTCATTGGAAAGAAAGTATACGTCAAACATCCAAGCTGGAAGAAGAAGAGACAAATTGGAGCTCGAAGCAACAAATTGTATAGGTTGCAACTCGAGTCTCCAATGGCACTGATAGGCAACAATCATAATGGTGAAAAGGAACTGAATGAATTATGGCACAGGCAAATGGGACACTTACACCATGGAGCACTAAGGATGCTTAGAGACTGTTACAGGAGTTCCAGTCCTTAGTACTGAGCATGATGATTTATGCAAAGGATGCGTACTAGGGAAGTACGCTAAAGCAGTTTTTTCCAGAAGTAACAATAGAGCAGAATGTGTATTGGGATTGATACACTCAGATATTTGTGGTCCAATGTCCACAAGAGCTCTTAGTGGTGACGAATACTTAGTCACCTTTATTGATGATCACTCCAGAAAAAACTAGATCTATTTCTTAAAGACCAAGGATGAGGTCTTTGATCGATTATGAGAGTTTAAGGCTCTCGTTGAAAACATGACAGGGAAAAAGATAAAGGTATTACATTCAGATAATGGTGGAGAATATGCAGACAAAGACTTCTCAAATTTCTACGCAAAGGAGGGCATCGAAAGACAATGGACAACTCCATATAATCTGGAGCAGAATGGAGTAGCAGAGCGGAAAAATAGAACTATTGTTGGGGCAACAAAAGCTATGTTGTATGATCAAGACTTGCCTAGATTCTTATGGGCAGAGGCTTGCAACACAACAGTGTATATCTAGAATAGAACTCCTCATAGAGTGTTGGGGAAGAGAACGCCCGAAGGTGTCTTCACAGGGAAGAAATCGGAAGTAAGTCATCTCAGGATATTTGGAAGCGTGGCATATTGTCACATTCCAAACAAAAAGCGCAGTAAACTGGATCAGACTGCAGAAAAAGGGTACCTTGTAGGATATAGCAAGACCTCAAAGGCATACAGAGTCTACATTCCTAACAGCGGGAAGATTGTAGTGAGACGGAATGTGAAGTTCATGGAGGATAGAGTTTTCAAGAAGTCTCAAGAGATGCCAGCAACAGGTCAATCAGCAGATGTTCCATTAGTCCAGTAGCAGCAGGGGCAGCAAGGAGGACAGACACCTAGATAGAGTATAGTGACCAGTACCAGTATTTCCTCAGAAGAAGGAAATCCAGATAGTTCTCAGTAGATGGAACAACAAGACCAGGAGGAGGAGTTGATTGAGCCTCCCACCACCAGTGGTAGAACCAGCAGGGAAGTACGACAGATGCTGAGGGACGCAGAGGAGTTTGTTGGAGCTCCTAGAACCGAGAAGAGGCAGCATAGACAGCTTGACAGATACCAGGCCTTGGTAGCACAGGTTGAAGAACCCTCTAGCTTTCAGGAAGTCATTCAACACCAAGTTTGGGTGGATGCCATGGTAGAAGAGTATAGTTCTATCATGACGAATGATGTCTGGGAAGTAGTACCTAGACCAGAGGATAGATCAGTTGTAGGATCAAGGTGGATCTACAAGATCAAGTATGTTGTAGATGGCAGTATAGAGAAGTACAAGGCTAGGTTCATGGAAAAGGGGTACGCATAGAAAGAAGGAATAGACTATGAAGAGACCTTCGCCCCAATAGCCCGATATACCTCTATCAGATCCATTATATCTCTAGCAGCTCAAATGGGATGGGAGATTCACCAAATGGATGTCAAAACAGCATTCTTGAACAGGGTGATAGAAAAAGAGGTGTATATAGAACAACCTAAAGGCTTCGAAACTCATGAAAAGATAACTCATGTATGCAGATTAAAGAAAGCCCTGTATGGGCTCAAGCAGGCACCCAGACCATGGTATGGGCGGATTGATAGTCACTTGCAGCAACTGGGATTCGTCAAGAGTGATGTTGATCCCAATATCTACTATTTAATGGTAGAAAATGAGCCGCTTATTCTGGTATTATATGTGGATGACTTGTTTTTAACAGGGTCATCTAGGCTCATACAGGACTGCAAGAAGAATCTTGAAGCAGAATTCGACATGAAGGATATGGGGTTGATGCATTATTTTCTAGGGTTGGAAGTTTGGCAGAAGAATGGGGAGATCTTCCTTGGGCAAGGAAGATATGCTATAGAAATTCTGAAGAGATTCAGAATGCAGGATTGTCGACCCATGGCTACTCCCATGATCACCAACTGGAAGAAAATAGATGCATCATGAGACAAGGAGGTGGACCCCACCTTGTATAGACAGCTCATTGGGTTGCTCATGTATCTGGTCAACGCTAGGCCAGACATTTTCCTCACTGTCAACACCCTTAGTCAATTGATGGTGGAACTGAAAAGGGTGCATTGGGCAGCAGCTAGGCACATTCTTAGGTATGAGCATGGAACAATCGGATATGGGTTGAAATACTCCTGAGGGATGATGTCAGATTAAATGGATTCACAGATGAAGATTGGGCAGGTAGTTCAGTAGACCGGAAAAATACCTTTGGGTACTGCTTTAGTGTTGGATCAGGAATGATCTCTTGGTGCAGCAGGAAGCAAAAGTCGATAGCTCTGAGCTCAGCAGAAGCTGAATATATGGCAGCTAGCACAGCTACATGTGAAGCTATATGGCTTAGAAAATTGCTTGTGAGTTTGTTCAGAAAAATGATGGAAGTGACCAGGGTTTACTGCGATAATCAGAGTTGTATCAAACTCTCTGAGAATCCAGTATTTCAAGATCGATCGAAACACATTGACATCAGATGTCACTTTATCAGAGACTATGTTCAATGTAGGGCAGTACAACTGTAGTATGTCCCCGCAGGAGATCAAGTAACAGACATACTCACAAAGGCTCTAGGAAGAGCTAAGTTCATTCAGTTCAAAGAGCAGATGGGTATGGTAGAGAATTGGTTTCAGTAGAAGAAACAGGTGATTTCTTAGTTACAGTGGCAGGGAATCAGAGAGACTTGCAGTACAGATGCATTGTTGGCAGTGCAGGGTCAGCAGCATTTGCGCAGTAGTTGGTGGGCAGTGATGTCAGACATCAGCAGCGCAGAGGGAGATGTTATAGAACAAGGTGATGCTTCGGCAGGTTGCATTGCTAGAGCACATTCCTCGCTAATAGGGAGTGTTGATTTTTGGTAGCATCAAATGTTCTCTAAGTCTCAAATTTTGCAAGGAGGCTTAGACATATCTATTATACAATACCCAGAAATAATTTTGGGAGCTTCCACCCGGAGTCAGTTTTATTAAAATAATTAATTATTTTTAATGGGCCTTAAGTCCAAACTTAGGAAATTAAAATAATTAATGGGTATTAATCTAAACTGTGGGTGTAACTTCTAGAAGAAGATGAAGATCGAGTCCAAATGATCTGAGCCATTGATTAGAATCTAATCTGGGTCGTTGGTTCTCAATTGGAAGATTATAAGAAGGACATCGAGGGGCATTTGAAAAGTACACCAGAGGCAGATACTCAATTACCCAAGTAAGATCGATTTTCTCACTGGTCGAGGTTTAGCAAGACAAAATCGAATCAGAGGGAGAGTTGCAGGTGAGAAGGAGAGAGAGGGTATCAGCATCAGTCTAGAGGTCAGGAGCAGAAGATGCAGAGCAGAGGGAGGACAGCGCAGAGGCTGTGACGCAGAGGAGGGACAGCGCAGAGACAGTGTGATGTTGGGACTGGCAATCCTCACGCAGGCGCTGATGCAGTGAGACGCAGAGGGGGCAGCAGGTCCTCTCCTGGATCAAAAACTCGCTGAGAACTGTCTAAAATTTCTCACAGAGAATCCTCTTCTATTCTGCTAGTTGTATCTTGTACATGAGATTTTTGTTGAAGAATAATAAAGAAACCCTCATCTACTGCACCGGTTTTCCCACATTGGGTTTTTCCGAGGACAATTGTCCAAAAATAACTGTGTCATTGTGGTTATACTTGTGCTAGTTTTTTTCTTTGCATTTGCTTTCCACAGTATTTTAATTGTGAATGCTGCAGTAGAATTTATTTTGATAATTGTTGTAGAAACACTGTGAATAACTTATTTCTAAGTTAATAAGTATAAGAAATAATATTAATAACTGCAGTTGGATTTCTTTTAGAAATTTTCACATACTGTGGGTAATCCGGTAATGAAATCCATCGATATGATCTCCCATTTCCCCTTAGGAATGGGAAGCGGTTGGAATAGGCCTGTGAGGTGTGTCTACTCTCCCTTGTTCCACTGGCATGTGTCAAACTCCCAGATATGCCTCAAAACATCATCCTTGAGGCTCTTCCACGCAAAGTGCTCTCTCATGGCCCGGTATGTCTTCGTGAATGCTTGGTGCCCCACTAATGGTAAACCGTGGGCAGCCTGTAGAACATTCTCCCTCAATGGGGAGTTGGGTACTAAGTAGATCTGGTTTTGATAGTAGATCCCCTCATTCATCGCCCGATACCAGTCATCTGTCACCAAACCATCAAGGACTTCACAAGCGAACTAGTCCTTGGAGTACTCCACTAGTAACTGCGCCCTCCAATCCGGGCAATGCTCATCAAAGAAAGAGTGGTTGGCCTCCTGGACAATGCATCAGCCACTACGTTGTGCTTCCCTTTGACATACTCAATGTCAAAGTCATATGTGTTGGACACCTAATCCTAAAGGGTTAGTGTGGAATTCGAATAGACTAAGCAGTCCAAGAGACCTTGGGATCTGAAACCCAAGAGTCACAACATTGTATTATAAATGTACATCTATTGTTAATAAAAAAATGCACTCACTGATTTATCTTTCCTATTGTCTTCTGTCCATGTGTGTTTAACATGGTATCAGAGCAGGCGTATTCCTGCCCTGCATAATTAGTTTAAGCCACTTGTTTTTTCTGTGGCCTTTTTTATGTGCATGTCAGTGCTGCTTCTCCATATAATTAGCTGCTACACTGCATGCGCTCTGTCCTTTGAATTATGCCTGCGCTCTTTACTGTTTATAAATGTTCTGTAAAAGAAGCGCTGCCCTGACATATTCTATTCCTGCTGCCCGTCAGAACTGTTTTCTCCGTTTAATCCACTGAAATTCTTCTCTAAAAGGAATTCCTCTTGAAGAGCGATTTATCTAACGATTTGTGTGTTGGTCTTAGAAAACGCTTCTGCGCCACTGTGTAGTAACGCTTCTGCGCCACTGTGTATTCTCTTCGTTTTTTTTTATAACGCTCAGAAAACGCTTCTGCCATGTGTTGTGCTGCATCTGCCCTGCAATCACTGCACCCAATCCATACCACGAAATCGCCCCATCATTTTTATTCTGTTTCTCGTCTGAATAATTAGGCTGTAAGCTAGCAGTCTCTGGCTCTCTTCCCTTCACTATTTGAAGAATCTTGAAACTTATTTAGTGGCTCTTTTTCGGGGGAAGGACTGGAATTCTTATCGAGCCATTGGTCGAGCTCTCTACGAGCCTCTAGAAGGGAATCATAGAAATCGTCGGCATCAAGATCCCAGGGTTTAACGCCGTGCATTATTAAATCCTCAAACTTACTGACCGGGGCTTCTCTGGGGCGCTCCTTCTTGACCCTATTTCTCGTTCGTCTGGAACCCTCGTTCTTGGCAGCATTACTTAAAGAAAAGCCGCCCTCGAACTTCGTCATGTTATCATCGTTACTCTTCGCCCTTGAAGACATTGAGAGTCCCTCGCACAAGATCGATCCCTGAACCTCTAAACGTGCAGCAAGGGACACCTGATTCAATACATTTTTTGGTGTCTCGTATTCTGCTGCTACAAAGATAAATACCTGTTTTGTGTTCCATGTAAACAATGACTGCAAATCAGCTGAGATATTCATTGTCAAACTAAAGACAGATAGCCGGAGCGGTTCCCTTTGTACGTTGAAAACTCTGTTCGGTCGCATAAGAGGATTGAGGCGTATCAGCGCATACTTCAGAGTTGAATGATGGTATGTATGGGGACAAGTTTCAGTTAATTAAGGCGTGTATGCACAACTATTATTTCTTGAAGACCGAGCGTCATTCGGAGGTGGAAAATTCATTAATAGAACCGACATGGAACTGGCGAGGGCGTATTAAAGTTATCAGAGACGGAGACCATTAGGCACATGATGGCCATCTCTGCAAATTCCATTGTGTCATTATGTCATTGTGTCATTTCCGGCTTTCAATGAGGCTAACGCCTGCTTCAAATTCAGGCAGAGAATCATGCTCAGATTCATATTTCTTGTGCAGAAGCCTGCTTTCTTGAACTCCATTGAAGATTTAGATACTATTTTGGATTTAAATGTCGTTTCAATTTCTTTGGCCCGCAAATGTGTTGGTGCGACCTCTCCGTCATCTTGATTCTATCATTCTTACTCGATGATATGATCATATCAAAAACACTTGAATTTCCAATTGATATTTATAGTGGATAATCATTGTCTTTTTTATCCAAGTCAGAGAGTTGAACAGGATGTTTTAACATACTCCGCTTGCTCCATTAGCAGCATTATGTAGTTGTTTGTCCTTTTTTATCCCGTCGTTTGAAGCGGGTCTCATCGCTCTTGGGCAGAGACGTGGGTGAAGAGCTGAACTTGAACCTGCTGGCGCCGTTATGCCATGAGGCTGAGAATAGCAGCGTAGATACTACAAGACACTAGTCGAGTTTCCAGCAGACATATATCCACGGACATGTGACAAATTAAGGGCCCGGAACATCACAGAATAAGGGTTGGATCTTTGGTTTAGAAACGTCTCTCCTTGCAGGAACGTACAGTGGCAGACGTAGCTCGGATTTGAGATCATTACAGCCTCGGTGGAACCTAGAATTGTGCGAGCCCATAATTGTGGGTATTGTAAACTTCGGTGAAGAAGTCAGACCTTGGCCATATTGCAGAAAAATAATACCAGAAGTTTTTTGTGGCACTTCTGGTGTTCATACAACTTTTTGTATTTTTTACCTATAGAAATCAAGAAAGGTCATCTCGTTGAACAAAACTTCATCAACTACCTCGAACTGTAGCAACTTTGTATTCGGTCTACTCGGTACAGTGTTTTGTTTGTTTCGCTGGGACTGTTGTGTACTCAATTATATTTACTCGTGCCCCTTTGGTGAACTTCTTGTGCATAGTATTTCCTTTGAAACACATCTAGAAGATAAGCTTGTGTGAATACTAGTGCGATAAAAATTCCGGAAGATTGCCTTGCATCCAGTAACAGAAATTAAAGGTGTAATTGATTGACAAACACCGCAGAAATTGCAGAAGTATCCATCCAAAGCGAAAGAATTCATTTTATTGAAATACTGATCAGGGAGTTGCTTATGTTGTGAATATTGTTTATTTTTACACAGCCAGTGGAGAGTGTTGTGGGAATTTCTGAAGGAAGTCCTTGGGAAGGTTCTGGTGCCCTTTTGCCTGTGTAATCAGATTGAAGAAGTTGTTTCCTCTGATCATCTTCTTTATTTCAAGCGCTGCATAAGAGTTTGGTGGGTTGTATTAAGGCAGTAATTGTTCTGGCAATTAAAAGTAGCCTTTTGTGGAGGAAAGTTTAGTCATTTGTATTGTCATAACATGTTGCATTCTATATGCTGGTCATGAGCTCGATGCTGATCATGAGTGAACTGCTGATATTGAAGTTTTGATAACCATCATTTCTGAAGGAGTACTTGAAGGTTCCAAGCAAGTTTGCAATTGCTGTTGCCCCAGTTGTTGTATTTAAAACTCATTATAGTGCATTGATTCCTTGATTCCACTACTGCATAAAGATTTTGGTGAGCTGATTGTAATCCTTTATATTGCACACTGATCATTCGCTGACATTTATAAAGGATATTGCTGTGTACTGTGAGTAGATATTACTTTTCTGCATTGAGTAGTAGTTGTGATCAGTTTTTTAAGGTGTAAATCAGACATTGAAAGAAAAATGGCCAGAACCAGTGAAGTATTACAGTTCCTTAAAACTTTAATATTATCTACTGTTGATGACACATTACAAATCAGCAAAGGATCTCTCTCAGAAATTCAGACATGTTTACAAAATGCACAAGAAAAGATCGATTTTTTGCAGCTTGAATCACAGCTACAGCAAGAAGAGCTACATCAAAATAGACACCATTCTGAACCTGTTTTTGTTCAGAACATTGAGACAACCACCCATCAGCAGCATGTTAATAATGTTACAGATAAAGCAGCAGTTGTACATGCAGATGCAGAAACTCAATCTGCACTTCCCAAGCCCATCATCAGACCTTGGGAACAGCTTGTCCACAACAAGCACAGAACTGGTCTTGGATATGACAAGGACTTGTCCTTTCATATTCCAGACTACTCAAAGCCCATTCAGTTTCAGAGTGCTGGATTCATTGATGATAGTTCACCTGCTTCTCATGACAGTTCAGCTTCAGCTGTTTCAGACTCTGCCCCTCTTCTACAGCAACAACAACAACAGCAACAACAACAGATCGTGAAATGCCAACACTGTGACCGAGTTGGCCATCTGAAAGATCATTGTTTTGATCTTCATCCATGTAAGCACTGTCATAAAACCAGCCATTCTTCACACAGATGCTTCAAAAACAAACACCCTGCAAGAACAAAGATTCATCTTGGATGGATCGCTTCTTGGCAATGGGCATCAACAGCCAAGAAGATATTCCAAACACATGTCAGAACTTGTTCCAGAGTATTGAACAGTCTTGCAGTTGAGTTTTCTCCATCTTCTCACCTTGTATCTGACAGGGGGGGAAATGATGGTCATCTACAAGCTTCAAAGCCACATCAAGCGAGCCTGAGCCACAACCTGCCACACCAGTTTCAGAGTTGTAGCCAGAGACAAAGATGCCCGTGAACAGATTGAGAACACTTCCTCTAGCAGAAGACACCAGCTCCTTGCCAGTTTTGGAAGAGTTCAGGAATTGCATTAAGCATTCCAGAGTTGTTGGTTATCCTTAAACCATCACAGGTTGAGACTTCCCTTTTCAGGTTGAAGTTTTACCTTTTATGCGGGGTGAGACCTCCCTTTTATGGTTGAAGGTTTCCCTCTTTAAAACAATAGGATCACTTCCTCTAGCAGAAAACTTCAGTTTCTTGCCAGTTTTGGAAGAGTTCCGGGAACTGCACTAAGCGTTCCAGTGTTGGTGGTCATCCTTAAACCACCGCCCTTTTTCTTACCAACATTTCATAGAGCACATTCAGCCTAGTGCTGCCATGCATTTTTGCACATTTTGTATTACAGCTCTCTTCTTGGACTCATACATAACCCTTCGGATTAAGGGGGGGAATGTTGGACACCTAATCCTAAAGGGTTAGTGTGGAATTCGAATAGACTAAGCAGTCCAAGAGACCTTGGGATCTGAAACCCAAGAGTCACAACATTGTATTATAAATGTACATCTATTGTTAATAAAAAAATGAACTCACTGATTTATCTTTCACATCTGTCTTGTTGTCCATGTGTGTTTAACAATATGCTTGGAGCTTGCTCACCCACTTTTGTTGCCTCTCCTACAATTGATTCTGCTCCAAGAAGAACATGAGGTTGTTGTGATCTGTCTTGACTTTAAACCTGTTCCCCACCAAATACTACCTGAACTTGGTCAACGCATGCATGATGGCCAACATCTGCTTATCATAGATGGAGTACAATAGCTCATGGGAGAGTAGCTTCTGCCTCTCAAAATCTATGGGGTTCATGTTACACTAAAAAATGTCACCATGACCACTTACAGTTAGTATGGCTCAAATCAACAGTCATGCTACCCTCTTAGGCAAGTCTTATGCCTCTGCTATCCATCTCAAACTCAAAGAAGAGAGAAAGTCTTGTCAAAAATATGTTTATCTCTGGGGTCGCAGGTTCTCTCTAGCCTTACCTGCGGGGACGCTGACCATGTTCACAAAAGGTGCGTCCTTGGACGCTCTGTATGTTAAGGGACAGGTGCGTCCTTCTGTAAAAGGCAAAATGCGCGAGTTTCATCTTAAAAAAGTTACTTGTGGTTACTTCTAGAACTTTCTAGAGGTCGGTTTGATGATTTGGATGCGCCTCCAGTTGGTTCATGTATCTCTATTAAGGGGGAACTTATCCCATCAATAAGGGAGCTATCCCACCCAAAGAGGGGGATGATCCCATTGATAGTGGACCTGAATAACCTCTTTACAGCACTATAAATAAAGGCATTGAGCCAGAAGGAGAGGAGGTTGGAGCTATATATTTTCTTTGGGTAAATGCTGCAGGAATTAGGACTCCCATTTAGAACCTTGTGAGGAGAGAATGTCTTTGCTTGATTCTACTTGGAAGTGGGTGAGCTTTGTCAAAGTAGAGGAAAACCCTTGATGGACCCTGGGAGGAACTTGCACAACACCAAGGCCAGGTTGTAAGAGTTTCTTTGTTTCGTTATTAATACAAACTGGTTCATTTTTCTCAATAGCTTGTGTTAATGAGTTATTTCATGTGTTCCTTGGTCTGCATGTTGAATATATGTTTTATTATATGAGATGCAAGTGCTTGGTAATTGTTTGATTGTTTGTGGTTGCAGGAATTGATGTGAAGGAGGAGCTCATCCGGATCGGCAAGGACGGACTACAACAACAGCGTTTTGGAATAAGGTAAGCCTAAACACTTGTAGTTTTCATGTTTTAAAAGGTGTATTTAGAGAAAGATCGCTCCATTTTGTCTTGTTTGTCGCTAGAGAGTTTAGACTCCTAGGGAGGTCAGTTGTGTCCGCACAAACGACTTTTTCCGCCACGACAATTCACTCCCTACATCAACACGACCCCCACATCCACTCCTGATGCATCACACTCCAACACGACCCCCACATCCACCCCTGATGCATCACACTCCAACACGAAAGGCTCGGTGAAGTCAGGAAGTGCCAACATTGGACAACTACTCATGACCTTCTTGAGGCGGTCAAATGCCTCCTGTGCTATAGTGGTCCACTCGAAAGCCCCTTTCTTCGTCAAGTCTGTGAGGGGTGCTGCTAATTGGGAGAATCCCTTCACGAACTTCCTGTAATAGGTGCAAATGCCTACGAAACCCCTCAACTCGGTCACATTCTAGGGCTCTAGCCAATCTCGGATAGCCCGAATCTTCTCCTCATGTACTCTAACACTGTCCACCCCAATGATGTGCCCTAGGTAGAGCATCTCAGTCAGCCCAAACTCGCACTTGGATAGTTTAGCATAGAATTGTTACTCCTCTAGAATGCGCAATACTGTCTCAAGGTGCTGCAAATGCTCCTCCCAAGTCTGGCTATAAATCAGTATGTCATCAAAGAACACCAGCACGAACTTTCTCAACTGCCCATGAAACATGTGGTTCATGCATGACTAGAATGTAGCTGGTGCGTTGGTCAACCCGAAGGGCATAACCAAAAACTCGAAGTGCCCATAATGGCACCGAAATGCTGTCTTCGGGACATCTTGGTCCCTCACCCGGATCTGGTGGTACCCCGACCGCAGATCAATCTTCAAAAAGAACTTAGCTCCCCTTAACTCATCCATCAGCTCATCTATGCGTGGGATGGGGTAGCGGTTCTTCAGTGTCTTCTTGTTGAGGGCCCGGAAATCGATGCACATCCGTAAGGACCCATCCTTCTTCTTCACCAACACCATTGATGAAGAAAAAGGGCTAGAGCTCGACCTGATATGCCCAAGTGCCAATAGCTCATGTATGGCCCTCTCTATCTCATCCTGATATGCCTTGGGATGTCGATAAGGTGGGGTGATGACGGCCTGCACTCCTAGCTCCAGCTCGATGGTGCGCTCAAAAACCCCGGTCAGGTGGTTGACCCGATGGTATGTCCCCAAACACAACTGGATACCTGTCAAGAATAGTCTGTATCTACGGATGTGGTGGCTTGGGCTTGCCCCTGGCCTCTAAGATCCTCAACTCGACGGCCCACTAAATGTCTCCGTTCTCAATTTATCCTCCATCCTGTAGGCCAAAACAGTGTGTGGTGGGTATGAGTGCATTCTTTAAAGCAACATGGCCTTTCCATCTGGTGTTGATTTGGGGTAGCATCGGATGTGCTCTAGCCATGAAAATTGGGGGAGAGGCTAAAGCACATGAGATCTCCAAGACCCAGAAACGGTTTGGAGAAATTCCACCCAGTTAGAGAGATATTAATATAATTGATATTTTTAATGGGTTCCTAAGTCTAAACTTAGGAAAATAAAAATATTAATGGATATTAATATAAAATTGGGTGAGAAGGTTCTAAATGACATGGATCAAGCCAAATCTAATCTTATCCGTTGATTAGAGATTTAATCTCGATCGTTGAAGACTCAACAGAAAAAGTATAAGAGGAGGCTAGAGGGTCAGTTGGACATACACCAAGATTGATCAGTCAGTTTGATTTTCTGGAGCGGGGTTTGCTGAGAGAAATCGAACAAGTGACCTGAGTTACAGCGAGAGGCAGTCAGTGCATAGCAGAGAGGCGGAGATAGTGCCGAATGACCAGCGCAGAGTCAAAGGAGGCTACGCAGAGCCAACAGGAGCCACGCAGAGGGCCAGAGGGATTGAGCAGAGGCTACTAGGGCTTGCGTGAGTGGCACAAAGGGCCAAAGAGCCTATGCAGAGCATCAAAAGGATGATGCAGAGGGTTCCAGGCTGACACAAAGCCTCAGAGAGGCGTTGGAGAGTTTTTCGTGGAGAAGACTTGCCAAATATCTGCTTCCGAAGAGAGGTTTTACTGCTAGATTGATTTCTCTGTTGGGTGAGCAAGTTTGGGACCCAGTTGTACTCAAGAAAGCTACTTAATAATAAAACTGTCAGGCCAGGGTAACTCCAGAATGAGCGGAAGAAAAAACTGATGTCTAATTTTATTAGAGAACTATTGATTATATACAAGAAGGAGACAGAACAGTTCATCTTCTTGATGACTGTTCACGTTCCAGTTCACCCATCCGTTTCGGATTAGGTGTCAACATTCCCCCCCTTAATCTGAAGGGATGTTGGTGAGTCCAAGCATCATTCTGAATCTTTCAAGCTTTTCTCTTCCAAGCGCTTTGGTGAAGATGTCTGCAATTTGCTCGTTTGTGGAACAATGACGAAGATGGATTGTTTTGGCCTCAACATGATGTCGGATCAGATGATATTTAGTATTGATGTGCTTAGTACGATCATGGAACTTTGGGTTCTTGGCCAACTTTATTGCAGAGGTGTTATCAATCATGAGTGGAGTTGATTGTATTTGTTTTACCTGCAAATCTTCAAGAATTTTCCTGAGCCACACAATTTCTTTCGTTGCTTCAGCTGCTGCCACGTATTCTGCTTCTGTTGTGGAATCTGCTGGTACTGATTGTTTGCGTGATCTCTAGGAGACAGCTCCTGATCCAAGACTCATAGCATATCCTGAAGTAGATACCCCAGTTTCTTTGTCTCCATCGAAGTCTGAATCAGAGTATCCAATCAAGTTGAAGTCGTCCACCTGTGTATACTTGATTCCAAGGTCTTGAGTTCCCTTCAAGTACCTTAGAACTCTTTTTGAAGCAGACCAATGTCCCTCACAAGGCTTTTGCATAAACCTGGAGAGGATTCCAACAGCAAATGAAATGTTTGGTCTGGTAGTAGTGAGGTAGATGAGACTTCCTACAAGTTGTCTATACTGTGTTGCATCCTCAAATTCCTTTCCTTCAATAGATGTGAGCTTCAAGTTTTGTTCCATTGGAGTAGAAAGAGGATTGCACTCTGTCATGCCAAATCTGTTTAACAAATCTCCAATGTATTTCTTTTGAGAAAGAAATATGGATTTTGGATGTTGGGTTACTTCAATGCCAAGATAGTAATGAACATAGCCCAAATCAGTCATTTCAAAACTTTTTCCTAATTCTTTCTTTATGGATGCAATATAGCTTTCATTGTTCCCTGTCATTAAAAGATCATCTACATATACCACAAGATATACAACTGTTTTGCCAACTTTCTTGAGAAATAAAGTTGCATCATCAAGATCAAAATGTTTGAAGTTGAGTTTCAGAAGATGCTCAGTTAGTTTTTCATACCAGGCTCGTGGTGCTTGTTTGAGGCCATACAAGGACTTCACAAGTTTGCATACTTTGTGTTCATGTCCTTTCACAGCAAATCCTTCAGGCTGGGACATAAAAAAATTCTCTTTTAGATCTCCATTCAAGAATGCAGTTTTTACATCCATTTGATGGACTTTCCAACCGTTATGAGCAGCTAGTGCAAAGAGTGTCCGGATGGTGGCCCATTTTGCTGTGGGGGAAAAAGTTTCCTCATAATCGACCCCTTCCTTCTGTGCAAAACCTTTTGCCACAAGCCTAGCTTTGTGCTTGTCAAGTGAGCCATCAGCTTTGTACTTGTTCTTGTAGACCCACTTGCAGCCAATTGGTTTGGTTCCAAATGGAGGATCAACCAGCTTCCAAGTGCCATTCTTTATGAGGGCATCATACTCCTTCTGCATCGCTTCTTTCCATTCATCATGAGAAGCAGCTTCTTTGAAGGAAGTTGGTTCAAAATCTGTAGACAAGTTCAATTCACAATCATAAGTAACATCCATATCAACAAGTGAATTAGAGTTATCTACATCACCTCCATCTTGTCGGTTTGTATTTTTGGTTCCTGTTTTTCCAATTTCATCAGGATGAACACTTTCAAGTGTCTTTGTCAGCCACTTTGGGGGACCTTTTTGAGATGGTCCAGACTGCTCTGTTGATTGAGTTGGGACTGAATCAAGATTAAGTCTCCCAATTCTATCAATTACATCACTTAAAGCATCATCCGTTGTTGGAGTGTCATGCAGGGGAGATTGTTCTTCAGAAGAAGAAGATTCCACATGTTGATCTAGTATAGGAATCCCCCCTTCAAGATGTGGAATCTGATTATCAAACTCTTGAAATGATTTCGGTTTTGTGAATCTATCCAAGCGATCAAGTTGCCGCTCAACAACACTGTCAGATTTGGATGATTCAAGAAAAATGACATCTCTAGATATAACAAACTTTTTATTTACTTCATCATAGAGACGGTATGCTTTAGAGGTGTTTGAATACCCGAGGAAGATACACTTACGACTTCTAGCACCAAGTTTGTTTCTATGTACCTTTGGTATTAAAGCATAACAGGTGGAACCAAAAATCCTAAGATGTTTTACCGAAGGAACATGTCCATACCACAATTCATAAGGAGTCTTGTTTCTTATAGCACTAGATGGACATCTATTCTTTATATATGCAGCACATAGAACAGCATCAGCCCAAAACATTGTCTTTACATTTTTGAAGAAAAGCATGGATCGTACCATATTCAAGATTGTTGTATTCATTCTTTCTGCTACACCATTCTGTTGGGGATTATAAGGTACAGTTGTTTGATGTTTGATCCCATGTTGGCGAAGATAGTTTTCAAATTCATTTGATGTATATTCTTTTCCATTATCAGTGCGAATAGACCCAATATGAGATTGTGCATCATTTTCAATCCACTTATGAAAATTCTTGAATGTTTGAAAAGCATCAGATTTGTTCTTCTATAAATAAACCCAACACATTCTGGTGTAATCATCAATAAATGTCATGATATATTTATTTCCATTTGCAGAAGGAACAGGCATTGGACCACATAAATCTGAATGAATGAGTTCAAGCTTCCTATGTGCTCTGAATGTGAATCATGAAAAGACTGTTTGCTATGCTTTCCTAGAATGCAAGCATCACATTGCTTATGTTTTCTAGGAATTGTAGGCAAACCAGCAACACCATTTTTCTTCAATAAGCGGAGACTGTCATAGTTTAAATGTCCAAATCTAGCATGCCATAATAAACTTGACGGAAGTGTACCTTCTTCATGATGAGAAATATATGAGAAATGTTGTGCATGAGCAGAGGTTCCTTGTAGTTTAAGAAGTCTTTCTTCTTCTATTCCCCTCATGACAAGTGAGTGGTCAGATGCCTTTCTTACCTCAAGCTTTCCATCAAACATATGAATGGAGTGACCTTGCTGGCGGATGTGGACCAAGGACAGCAAGTTTCTCTTGAGCTGTGGGAGATATAGAACATGATCCAGAAGAAAGTCTGGAAGACCAGGCAGTTTAAGCCTGATTGTGCCAAGCCCTGATGGCTTGATTTTTGACTGATCTGCAAAGTATACTGCTCCATCAACATTGTCAGTGAAATCTTCAAAAAAATCTTTCCTATGAGTCATATGACAGGTTGCCCCTGAATCAAGCAACCAATCATTTTTCGAAGAAGCAAGTGAAGCATTAAACAAATCTTCATTTACTCCAATGTTACATTGTGCCTCAATATAGTGAGCGGATTCAGGTGTTTTACCTTTGTCTGTGTCATCAGTTTTACCTTTCTGTTGATTTCTTCTCTGCTCAATTTTGTCCCATGGTAGCTTGCATGTAGAAGCATCATGTGATCCATTTCGTTTGCAGCGAATGCAATGCAGATCTGCCTTTTCTGCTTGATAATGTCTGCCCCCCCCTGCCTCTGAAGTATCTTCCTCTTCCTCTTCGTCCACCTCTTCCTCTTGTAGAATCTTGAGCAGGATGCTTTTCTTTATGAGCAATGCAAACAGTCTCTTCAGACGATTCAGGGACTGTTTTCTTTCCAAAGGCTTTCTCTCTTTCAGCAAACTTTTTCACAAGAGACTCAAAGGTTATGTCTTTAAGATTTCCATTTGCTTGTAAAGACTCAAGATAATTGGAGTAGGTAGGATAGAGTGCTTTGAGAAAGGCAATAAGAGAGATATCCAGCTCAACCTTAGTGGATTTAATATCATGCATTATAGACTTTATTTCAGATGCAAGAGCAAGGGGATCATTATTTTTCAGTTCAAGAGTGAAGAGTTTAATCATGAGCTGAACAACTTCAAGTGCAGAATGTGAATCATAGAGTTCTTTCAGCTTTTGTAAAGCTTCAAAGGCAGTGGAATAGGATGAAATATGACGACTTACTTCTTCATTTACAGATGTTGCGATCAATGCATAGGCTTTGCTGTTCTTGTTTTCCCAAATGACAAGTTCTTTATCTGATGTAGGCTGCACAGGGTCTTTGTCTTCTTCTCCGACACACACTCCTTTCCAGAACTCATTGTAGATGAGGGTGTGTTTTACCATCCGAGACCATTCAGAACTGTTGCACCGGTTTTCCCGCATTGGGTTTTTCCAGGGACAATTGTCCAAAAATAACAGTGTCCCTTGTGTGTTTATCTATTCTTTTAGTTGATGATCTGTAGATGGTGTTGATTTGGGGTAGCATCGGATGTGCTCTAGCCACGAAATTTTGGTGGAGAGGTTGGGGCACATGAGATCTCCAATATCCAGAAAGGGTTTGGGCAGATTCTAAACAGATCAGGAGATATTAAAATAATTAATATTTTTAATTGAGTCCCTAAGTCTAAACTTAGGGAAAATGAAATATTAATGTGTATTAATATGAATCTATGTTAGAATGTTCCAAAAGACATGGATCAAACCATATCTAATCTTAGCCATTGATTAGGGACTTAATCTCAACCGTTGATATGTCAACAAGAAAAGTATAAGAGGAGGCTTGAGGGTCACTTGGAAAATACACCAGAGTGATCAGTCATTCTATTCTCTAGAGCAGGGTTTGCTAAAAGAGATAGAATTAGTGATCGAGAGATACAGCTAAGGGGCATTTGAGTACAGATAGACAGGGAGGCAGAGATAGTGTCGGGGGAGCAGTGCAGTAGCCAAGAAGAGTGACGCAGAGCCAGCCACGGCTCACGCAGGGCCACGCAGAGGCAGCCGGGAGCTACGCAGAGCCTCAAAGAGGCCAGCGTTGCTGACGCAAAGGGCCAGAGGGATGACATAGAGCCTCCCAAGGCTGACGCAGACCCATCCGAGGTGACTCAGGGCCAGCGTGAGGTAGAGAGGGGCTAACGCAGTCCAGAGAGAGGCTGACGTTGGGGTTTTTGGGGCAGATTGGTGCTGAGTAGCTGCCGGAAGGATTATCTGGGGTTTCAGCTAGGATATTTGTCAGAAACTGAGAGGTATTACTGCCAAGGAAATTCTCTGTTGGGTAGGCCAATTTCGGCACCCAGATTGTACTCTAATATTGCTTAATAAGAAAACCCTTAGATAGCTGCACCGGTTTTCCCACATTGGGTTTTTCTGGGGACATTAGTCCAAAAACAATGGTGTCATATGGTGTGTTTGTTTCTATTTCTTTTAGTTATTGATTTGTATTATGTTGAGCAAGCACTAGTGTTTATTTTCAGTATTTACATTGTAAATAACTTGTTAAGGAAAATAACAAGTAGGTAGGAATAAATCATATAAAGTGCATGGAGGGTTTCAAACTAAGTAAACTTAGAAACTTCAACAAATGGTTGAGATTGAATTTGTGTTTATTTTCAGTATTTATATGGTTAAATAACTTGTTAAGAAATTAAATAAGTAGGTGAAATAAACCACACAGTGCAGGAAGAATTTCTAACGAGTTAGACTTAGAAATTCCAACATGGTATTGGAGCATTGTAGATCATAGGAGAGATGAAGGCATCATTTGAAATCAGAAAATTTGCAACAAAAACCGTTGTCCCAAGAGAAAGAAGTTGTTCCTAAGAAAAAAGTAGCAAAGGAGTGACACAGAGGGCCTACGTCATCAGTTCGAGCTAGAGAGAGGGCCAACGCAGAAGCAATGAGAGGCAGAAGAGGCTCACAAAGAGCCACGTCATCCTGCTCAGCCAGGTAGGAGTGACGCAGTTGGCCAGAGGAGCGATTCAGCCTTGCCGGGATTGCGCAGAGCTAAGTGGCTCAGTTTCTTCAGCTGCTAGGGCCTAGGAGCTGTGGGCAGATTGTGGATTGTGAAGCTGGTGGGGTGTTGTTGCTGTCGAAGCAGAACAGTACCTAACGGGACAGAACCAAGGTAGAGGGAGTCGCTACCTAGGCGGATTTCTAGCCAAGAAATCCAGATCAATGTTGCAGGAGCAAAGGGGATCGAAGAGGAGCGATTCGACTGTTGGCAGAAGGATTTCCAGGAGGGAAATCGAGACTTAGAGGGAGTCTAGCTGAGGATTTCCAGGAGGGAAATCAAGACTCAGAGGGAGTCTAGCAGAGGATTTCCAGGAGGGAAATCGAGACTCACAGGGAATCTACAAGAGAACTTCCAAGAGGGAAGTAGAGACTCAGAGGGAGTCGAAGAGAAGAGCGGAGATGGCAATGAACAAACTAAGGGATCAAGACAGGTTGGACGGGGCATCTAACTTTGTCATCTGGAAGGCTAGGATCCTGTCTGTTTTAGATAGACATCACATCAAGGCCTTCGCCTTAAGAACCGTGGCTATCCCAGTCGACCCAACTGATAACGAAAGGTATGAGGATGCAATGGCCAAGGAAAAGTGCATAATCCTTCATGGGGTCAAGGATCATGTAGTTCTTGCATATTGCCAAGAAGAATACGGCAAAGGAGATGTGGGATACCTTGATGACATTATATCAAGGCACTTCCGTGCAGAGGAGGATGCTACTGGAGAATCAGCTACGGTCGTATCAGATGTAGAAGGGGGAGCAGATAGATCTATTCCTTGACGGGTTGCAGGAGATTCGGGACCAATTTACTTCCATAGGGACCACGTCGGATCAAGAGTTCATGGTGAGGACCGCCCTGAACGCAGTCTCCAAGGAGTGAGAGACATTTGTCCAAAGCATTTTGGGCAGAGCGAAGCTTCCAGGTTGGGAAGAGATGTGGGCAGCTCTTCGCCAAGAAGAGATTAGACGGATGACCAAGACAAGAAGAATAAGGGAGAATCTTCTGACTCCAAGCCAGCGCCGGCTAAGGTGAAGAAGGAAGTAGAGACTAATGACGACTGTGCCATGAGTGCTCATGCACCTCTAGAGAAGAGGTGGGGTGACATCGAGCTGTAGTCAGGAGGACTACCGGAGATGAGGGGCAGGATCCTTAAGGTACCCAAACTCTCAGATCATATCTGGCTATGGGAGCCCCAAGAAAGACAGTAGCAGGATGATGGATGTCGATAGAAGCAAGATGCAGATGGGGCCGGAAAAAAAATGCTAGAGTGTAGGGATCTGTAGCAGTGCAAAGAGGGTTGTAGGCTGTAGCAATGCGAGAGGCACAGAGGAGGTTGCAGCAATGCAGGAAGGCACAGAGGTGTTTGCAGCAGTGCGAGAGACACAAAGTTGTTGCAGTAGCGCAGAGGCAACAGAGGGAGCACAAGATAGCAGTAGAGAAAGCTTCAACATCATGAGGGCTTCTAGCCTGACAAGGATGTCACTAGTTGGGTAGATCAGTTACCAACGTCTAAGTAACTAAGTTGCAGTGCACCAATAGCAGTAGTAGTGCTATGGGCAGCACGATGTAGCATGATGAGAGAGGGTTGCAGTGCAGATGCAGTGTTGGGAGGAAGGACCAACAACAGCACGGATGCAGAGGGAGTTGCAGTACAGATGTAGCAGTGGCAGTGGCAGAGCCATGGGCAGTAGCACAGGGGGTAGCAGTTCAAAGGATGTTGGGCAGCAGGCCAAACATCAACACAAGTACTGGTGCCAGATGATCAGGGTGATGTTCAGTAATGGAGCATTACTAGAGCACATTCCTCACTAAGAGGGAGTGTTGATTTGGGGTAGCATCGAATGTGTTGTAGCCATGAAAATTGGTGGAAGGCTAGGGCACATGAGATCTCCAAGACCTAGAAATGGTTTGGGGAAATTCCACCCGGTTAGAGAGATATTAAAATAATTAATATTTTTAATGGGTTCCTAAGTCTAAACTTAAAATATTAATGGGTATTAATATTTAATTGGGTGAGAAGGTTCTAAATGACATGGATCAAGCCAAATCTAATCTTAGCCATTGATTAGAGATTTAATCTCAGCCATTGAAGACTCAATAGAAAAAGTATAAGAGGAGGCTTGAGGGTCAGTTGGAGATACACCAAGATTGATCAATCAGTTCGATTTTCTGGAGCGGGGTTTGCTGAGAGAAATCGAACAAGTGATCTGAGTTGCAGCGAGGGGCAGTGAGTGCATAGCAGAGAGGCAGAGATAGTGCTGAAGGACCAGCGCAGAGTCAGAGGTGGCTACGCAGAGCCAGCAAGAGCCACGCAAAGGGCCAGAGGGATTGCGCAGAGCATCAGAAGGCTTGTGTGAGTGGCGCAGAGGGTCAGAGAGCCTGCGCAGAGCATCAGAAGGCTGACACAGAGGCCAGGAGGGCTGACGCAGAGCCTCAGAGAGGCGTTGGAGAGTTTTTCGTGGAGCAGACTTGCCGAATATCTGCTTCCGAAGAGAGGTATTACTATCAAATTGATTTCTCTGTCGGTGAGCCAGTTTGGCACCCAGTTGTAATCAAGAAAGCTGCTTAATAATAAAACCCTCATAACTATTGCACTGGTTTTCCCGCATTAGGTTTTTCCGGGGACAATTGTCCAAAATAAACGGTGTCCCTTGTGTGTTTGTCTATTCTTTCAGTTGATGACCTGTAGATGGTTGAGACTGCATTTGTGTTTATTTTTAGTATTTATATGGTTAAATAACTTGTTAAGAAAGTAAACAAGTAGGTGAAATAAACCAAACAGTGCAGGAAGAATTTCTAACGGGTTAGACTTAGAAATTCCAACATCTGGCCCTACAAACTCCATCTCCAACTTCCTCCAGTTTGTTGTGACTCTGCCAAGTGCATAGAGCCACTAGACACCCAAAACCAAGTTGGTGTCCAATACATCTACTACAAAGAAATGATTTGTAGTTCCCCATGGTCACTGTCAAAGTTGGCACATAGTGTGTGCACTGCATGGTTCTGTCCCCAGGAACAAGACCTGAGAATCCCTCAAACTCCTCAGTTGTGATGCCTCTCCTCTTAACCAACTTAGTATCAATGAAATTGTGGGTAGCCCCACTGTCCACCAGAACTGATACATGCTACCCCTGAACAGTGACTTTGATCCTCAAAGTCAAAAATTTGGGTACCCCATGCAGTGATGCAAAGACCCCTCTAGAAGGTGCAAAGGAAAATCCACCTACTGGTGGTGGTGGTGGTGGTCCTCCCTCCTAAGGTGTTGCGCTATCATCTCCACCCATCTCAAAATAGGTCTCATCCTCTGCATCGCTGTTAGAGAAGACCTCGATGTAGTGGGCCTTGCCCGTTGCACATCTGTGGCCTGGTTCCCACTGCTCCTGACAAGTGAAGCACAATTTCCTCCTCCTAAGGTCTCTCCAAGTCTCCTCATCCAACTACCCACACCCCTGATTGGCCCTCGGTGGTGGAGCCCTAGTGTCCTTCCCCCTTTGCTGGAAACCCTCTCTAGGGGATAGTGGTGCTCGAGCCCCATGTAGGGCATCCTGCAAATATCGGGCTCTCCCTACCGCACCCTGTAATGTAGTGGGCCTATTGGACCTCACTAACCCGCGCAATGGCTCTGCTAGCCCATCCACAAACATGTAGATCCTCCTAGACTCTGACAAGTCAGGCACCATCACAAACAATCACAGAAACTCTGAAATGTAGGCTTTTGCACTCCCGGTCTGCTTGAGCCTTGTCAACTCCCCAAAATACTCCTCCGGATCTTTCCTCTCAAACTGCTCCAACACCCTCCTAGTGAAATCATCATAAGCAGTTACTTTTGCATGTCCAAATGTGGTCAACCCATGGAACCACCAGTCATAGGCTTCCCCCTCCAAATGCAACATGGCAATCTTGATTGCCTCTCCTATCATTTGATTCAGTTGGAAATAAACATCCAACTTTTCGACCCATGCCTTAGCAGAGCTCTTGGAGGACCCATCAAAAGTTGGCAGAAATAACCTCCCCACAGTGCGTTGCAAGTTTGTCCCCTGCATGTAGCCTCCTCCACTCTATCCCTTGGGCCTATTGTTTCCCTTCAACTGGCAGAAATCCTTGAAAGTAATGGCCCTCCCAAAATCAGGTCCATAGGACTGATACTCCAGGAAATAGTCCCCATAAGGTGCCTCCTCCTGCTCTGATTGCCCACCAGCTCCAGATTGTAGGAATGTAGGAATGGTGGACCTAGGGGGTGTGTTCGGAATCAATGGCATGTTGGCATTGAGAGATGTGTGGTGCTGCGAGGTGCCAGACCCTTCTCCATAGTGGAAATCCCCTTGGACTCCCTTACCCTTGTTGCCATTGCCATTTCGCTAGCCCATTCCTTCAATGTTTCAGGACAAGTCCTGCATGGCCTTCAGTAGGAGTTGGGCAAACTCCTTTTCCTCATCCCTTTTGTCTCCTTCATTGTCCCCCATGTTGGCTTCTTCTACCTTAGGCTCTGTAGTCACAGGATCAAGGGTGATCTCTAACTGTCTTTCTTTGCTTCTATACCTTTGCCTTCGGTATGTCACGTTTTGCTTATCCTCCAGTGTCATAGACTGCGTTGCTCCCACAGGTTGTGCCAAGTCTATGAGCTCTAATACCACTGTAATATCCCTAAGTAAAATTAATAGTAAATGTGTAAAGCAAAATAGACAAAAACACCATGAAACAATAACAAGCAATCATACCACAAATTGACACCCAAAAACTATGTTGTGTACTCTTTTTATTAATGGAAAGAGGTGTACAAATAGGTGTTGGAATGAGTGCACTTGGGCTTGCTCTAGGCAAGCTAGGAAAGCCCAAAAAAGACAAGTGAGACACCCTCCTCCAAAATTGCTGCTATGCTGCCCAAGTACTGCGCTGTGGATGCCCATAAATGTGTTGTTGCTAGAAAGGATCTGCTGCTAGGGCCCTCTCCACTGCTCAGAAAATTCCGGGAAATTAAACCTAGCCACTCCTCAATAAGCCCAAAATAACTCACGAAAGGTTTGACCAAAGCTTGACCCTGGAAATTTGACCCTCTTTGACATGAGTGGCTCTACTACTGGGTAAATCAATCCAACTGTAGAATCTGCTGCTAAATGCTCCAAAAATGTTGGCAATCCCTGTTAGAAGGCTCCCATGCCTTCCCTCCAAGTTTCCACCTCAAACTCCACTCACTCCTCAACCTCCCGAAGTGTCTCTACCCAAGACTGCGCAGTCCCTGCGCTGCTATAGCTTCCTCTCTGTTGTGGTATGGCCTCACTGTTGCTAGTATGATTTGGGACTAAGTAGAACTCCCTCCTTGGGTTAGCACTCGAAGTCCACCGAAGCAAGGGCTGGGATCTCCGCTCAGAAACACCCGGTGTGCTGAACAACACATGCAGACTTGGCTCACTGCTCAAGCGTGCTATGTCAAGAGACAAATTCTAAAATGATAGATGAATGACCAAAATGAGAGTCCCTCCTTCCTTCTGTCAAATTGCCTCCAAGATTGCCCATGTGGGCCCACATCAAATTCCTCTCACCAATTCCGCTCCAATGAGAGTGTACTCTCCATGTGGGCCGAAATTCCCTTGTGGTGGCCTCCATGCTCCACCAAGGCCGCAATATTTCTTTGAACTCTAATGTTGGAGTGCCTCCTATGCCAAAAATCGAATGTGGGTCCCCTAAGCCCACTTCTCCCAAGTGTAACCATGTAATAAACCAAAATTGAGCAAAATTGATATTTACTTAGTAAAATACTAAAGTAGGAATATCACAAAGGAATTAGTAGCTAGCTACTAGAGTTGTTATTTTAGATGACTCATGATGATGACGATATATACACACACACACGTGTGTATATATATAGCTGATGTCATTTTGTATTGGTTGTCTAGTTTTGAGTCCTTGATTAGATAGCTATTAAGTTTTAGTATCAACTTTGAAGTGTCTTTTGGCATCCACTACATCATATATGTGTGTGTGTGTGTGTCTTTTCTATATTTATGTGCCAATGTGCATATTTGATGCTACTATTGGTTTGTGTTTTTAAAAATTTGAAAAAAATATATATTTTGCATTTTTTAATTTGCCATGGTTTGCTGACTTTTGTCAAGCTTTCCCCTAATATTTCCAATGTCCTGATATTCAGACCCTCAGCAGTTTTTTGCCAATGCCAGTTTTATCAACAATGATTGAAATTGACAAACTAGAGAAACACACGACCTTCTACTCAATATAGCATACCCCAGGCATAAAACAATTTACCTGTGATGTTAGTAAATTTCAATGAGAAATGAATAAGGATTCATTTTTGTAAACCTCAAGTGTTTCCTTTCTATGCTTCTAATCGAAATAAATCTTCAACCCTAGGTTCATAATGAATATCAAACACTTTGAATAATGGTGGTCTTTGATGCAATAAACAAAGGAGTTCAAGGAACCAGAGAGGACTAGTTTCAAATTTCACACAATCTATAATGCAGATGTGGAATTGTAAGCAGCATCAAATGCTGAAGACAACCCAGAAAGCACTATAATATTTTAAAGCGATTTTGAGATTCATATTGTAATAATTTAACGAAATCGACTATTTTGTAGTTAGAATTCTATAGCAAGATCTTTGAAGGCTCAGAGGCACCAAATAGGGGCTGACTCCAGTTGATGAGAAATGCATGACGCACTCCTCCATGTACTACCCCATATTATGTGCTCATTGATCCCATTAAAATATTTTCGTAACTTCTTCACCAATAACATAATACAAGTTCTTTCTTTCTCGATTGAAGAAAATTTATGGCCTGTAAACAAATGCATGAGCTTCAAAGGAGAAACATCCCCCATAAAATTGCCATGCAGGCTGCAGCAAACACTTTGTAAGATCTCAAAGGCAACTTACAAAATCATAATGTATGGCACTAGCAGAAATGAAATTTTTTCATCTTGAATGATGGCAATCCTTGATAACATAGGCTGATTCTTACTTATACATTACTATTTTATAGAAGTCATCTCACCGGTGCCTATTTAGCACTTACTGGTAGCCTCTAAGGAATATATCTATGCCATCCAATTGCCATGAAGTATTGACTACAATGGCTCTAATTGCGACCGAGGTACAGCTATTAAGTGTATTCAAGCAACCAACATTTCTATTCTAATACACATGAACTAAGTCATTTGCTTTTTCTATAGGGTAAATTAGAGAAATCAAAAGAAAGAATAAAATAGGCTTTTAATAGGTGCAAACTTTTCTTTAAAAAATAGAGTAGGCATACCTGTAACTTGGCAAGCTCCTCCACAAACTCTTTAGGAAATAGATCAGTTCTTGTTGACGATAATTGCCCCAATTTGATGAATGTTGGCCCAAGTTGTAATATGCACTCCCTCAGCCAGGAAGCTGTTCCCCGCCTTCTTATTTTCTGATCATAATCACATTTGTGAAAAATATTGCCAAGAACATGTAAATGATGACAATGGAACAATAAAAATGAACATATTTATTATCCAATTTGTTTATAATCAAATAAAGTAAGTTAAATTAAATCCACATAAATTGATAGTTTCAAGATGTCAAGACTCAAATTCAAAGAAAAACTCCAGTTCAATTATATTAATTTCAATTTCAATTATAATGCTATTTTTTAGGGTTACCATGGCTCACAGGTGGATATTTAGGTGCAAGGATGCGTTTGGGTATAGTTATAGGTGCAGCATTTTAGAATTTCCGTTTGTTGCAAATGATTGCAGTACTCTAAAAACTTCATTTAATTGCAGAAAATCAAATTAGAGGGAACATTAAGTTCGTATTAAAAATTTTCAATTCCATAGATCATCAATCAAAACATTCGTTCCTGCTAGGTTTTGTAGCATTGTGTTCTAGCCACGAAATTTGGTGGAGAGGCTAGAATATATGTATTCTCCAATACCCAGAAATCATTTATGGAAATTCCACCTAGAGATGACTTAATTAGATTTATTAACCAGTTTGTAATATTTCCGAAGTCTAAGCTTAGGAAATATGATTAATTAATCAGAATTAATTAAGTCATGGTGTAAATGTTCTAGAAACTCACACGGATTGACAGGGAAATAATTTGGGCCATTGCTTATGTTTTAATCTTGGTTGTTGGTGCTCCAACAAAAAATTATAAGAAGAAGTTGATGGGTAGATGGAGAACACACCAGTGCAATTGCTCAGTTTCCCAGGCAGATCAATTTTCTCAGTGGCTGAAGTTCAGCAAAGGAGATAGAGCCAAAAGGTGAGTCACATGAGAGAGAGAGAGGGTACCAACAGTGGTCTAGGAAGTGCAGAAGGAATTCAGGAAGAGACAACGTGAGGAGAGACGCAGTCCACTAGAACACTGCGCAGAGGGTGACGCAGAGACACAAGCGTATGGGCAGAGGGTCCATCTCAGGGTCAGGGAGTCATTGTGGAGAGAGATATTTCTTACTAAATTTCTCCCAGTATTTTTCCTCTATTTTTCTGTCTGAATTCTTGTACTGGAATTACTACTGAAAAATTAATAAAGAAACCCTCATCTACTGCACCAATTTTCCCGCATTGGGCTTTACCGGGGACAATTGTCCAAAACTAACTGTGTCAATATCTTTATGTGTGTGCTAAAATTTCTCTAATTTTCCAGCATTTATTTTTTCTTCTGCAATATTTGTGTTGTGAAGGTTGCAGTGTATATGTTTCAATATTTGCCGTAGGAAACTACAAATAGTTTGTTTAATTAATTTAACAAATAGAAGAAATATTATCAGTTGCTGCAGTAGGATTCTGGGTTTCAGATTTTCACATGGTATCAGAGCGCGGATAGAAGTCAGAGAGCTCAATTGCAAATAGGAGAAGGAGCTTCGTAGCACTACGTAAGCAACTGCTCGAAACCCCAGAGACTGCATAGTCCCCTTGGCCAGGAGGGTCAGTGTTTGAGGAAAAGTCTATTTCTTTGAGAGAGTCGATAGAGAAATTAGATTTTCCAGATCGAGGATTGCCAGAGGCAGAGGGAGCAGCAGTATTTTTTGCAGAGTAGATTTCTAGCTGGGACGCAGTATTTTGCAGCAACAAAATCAGCGTTAGGAAGGAAAGGAGAAATAACACAGAAAATCATGGATAGAATCAATAGTCAGGAAGCCTCGGAATTATCTTCCAGGTTGGAAGATGAGTTGTGTGCTTGTCAGGTTCGGCATCATCTAGTGTCCGGTATATTTATAGTGGAGCTTCAGCTCATATGACAGGTGTTGATTTGGGGTAGCATCGGATGTGCTCTAGCCATGAAAATTGGTGGAAAGGCTAAAGCACATGAGATCACCAAGACCCATAAATAGTTTGGGGAAAGTAGAAATAACACAGAAAATCATGGATAGAATCAATAGTCAGGAAGCCTCGGAATTATCTTCCAGGTTGGAAGATGAGTTGTGTGCTTGTCAGGTTCGGCATCATCTAGTGTCTGGTATATTTATAGTGGAGCTTCAGCTCATATGATAGGTGTTGATTTGGGGTAGCATCGGATGTGCTCTAGCCATGAAAATTGGTGGAAAGGCTAAAGCACATGAGATCACCAAGACCCATAAATAGTTTGGGGAAATTCTACCCGGTGAAGGAGATATTAAAATAATTAATATTTTTAATGGGTTCCTAAGTCTAAACTTAAGAAAATAAAAATATTAATGGGTATCTATGTTGCAGGAAACGTGGTATAAAGGTCTGTTTCGTAGCACTACGTAAGCAACTGCTCGAAACCCCAGAGACTGCATAGTCCCCTTGGCCAGGAGGGTCAGTGTTTGAGAAAAAGTTTATTTCTTTGAGAGAGTAGATAGAGAAATTAGATTTTCCATATCGAGGATTGCCAGAGGCAGAGGGAGCAGCAGTATTTTTTGCAGAGTAGATTTCTAGCTGGGACGCAGTATTTTGCAGCATCAAAATCAGCGTTAGGAAGGAAAGTAGAAATAACACAGAAAATCATGGATAGAATCAATAGTCAGGAAGCCTCGGAATTATCTTCCAGGTTGGAAGATGAGTTGTGTGCTTGTCAGGTTCGGCATCATCTAGTGTCCGGTATATTTATAGTGGAGCTTCAGCTCATATGACAGGTGTTGATTTGGGGTAGCATCGGATGTGCTCTAGCCATGAAAATTGGTGGAAAGGCTAAAGCACATGAGATCACCAAGACCCATAAATAGTTTGGGGAAAGTAGAAATAACACAGAAAATCATGGATAGAATCAATAGTCAGGAAGCCTCGGAATTATCTTCCAGGTTGGAAGATGAGTTGTGTGCTTGTCAGGTTCGGCATCATCTAGTGTCTGGTATATTTATAGTGGAGCTTCAGCTCATATGACAGGTGTTGATTTGGGGTAGCATCGGATGTGCTCTAGCCATGAAAATTGGTGGAAAGGCTAAAGCACATGAGATCACCAAGACCCATAAATAGTTTGGGGAAATTCTACCCGGTGAAGGAGATATTAAAATAATTAATATTTTTAATGGGTTCCTAAGTCTAAACTTAAGAAAATAAAAATATTAATGGGTATCTATGTTGCAGGAAACGTGGTATAAAGGTCTGTTTCCGTACGGAAACGCGTTTGGTACGACCGTGAAACGCGTTTCCGGTCGTACTGCCACGTTTCCTGAAACAGAAACGTGGCCAGTACGGCCGGAAACGCGTTTCAGGGCCGTACGACCCACGTTTCCTCATTAACTTGTCTTTTTTTTTTTTTTTAAATTTACTTTTAGGGTATGTTAGTTACTTAACTTCTTGTTGCTTCTAGATGCGTGTCTAAAGTTATAAAAGTGAATTTTTGCCCTAGTGTTGATATGCAGTTCATCAGGAAGTTTGAGGGATATGCAGTTCATGGTAATGTTAAATTCTTAAAGTAAAAGTGATATTCTCCTTTATTTTTCATTTTCATCCTTTTACTTAAATTTTTAACATTACCATGAAATGACTCAGGATGTTTGAGAGTGGTTTCGCTCTCATTGGATTTCATATGGAGAAAGTAGAATTTTAGATCTCACTCAAAATCCAGCAGACTTATTTGTTTTTCAGGATTTCAGGATTGGAGGGATTGCAATGTTTCCATTGGATTTTAACATGTACTAGGGTATGGAACTTGTATTTAATCAAGAGAACCAAGCCCTCTATGCATGAGAAACTCCCAATAATCAAGATCATGTAGGGTACTAGGGTATGAAACGTGTATTTAATCAAGAGCACTAAGGTCGTTCGACTATGTAGGAGGAGACTCCCAATACGACAATGGTTCTTCTAAAGAATGGGATGTGGATGCAGAAAATCCCGATTTGGATCTCTCTCTTGCAGCCTTATAGTCTTTATTGTACTTGCAGCCTCATATATTAATATAAATAAAGGCTGATTTTGAGATTTGGATATATAATAAAGGTTGATTTTGGATATTCCGATATTTTTATTTTCATTATGTGATCATTCATTAGTAAATGTGATGTAAATTAAATCTTAATGTTTAAGTGTAATAAATTATAATGTATCATTTATGCTTTATGATTGCACATGTATATATATATATATATATATTTAAATATTTTCAATATACATATATATATATATATTCGCGTTTCCCCGTTTCCAAAATTTGGGGAGGTTGCGTTTCGTATCGCTTCCCGTTTCGGAAACTCGTACCCGTTTCCCCGTTTCGTGCAACTTAGATGGGTATTAATATAAAACTGGGTTAGAAGGTTCTAAACGACATGGATCAATATTTAATTAATGGAAAAACCTGTGAGCAATTTTGAAACCAACGTTTCGGACTAGCTAGGTGAGTCCATCATCAGGGTAATGAGATCTGCATTTTGAGAAAGAGAGAGTCAAGAAAATGAGAACATATTAATAGAAGGATGGATAGATAACCTAGGTTTGGAGAGGTCGGCTAGATTTCAACACTTTATTAATAAATGGATAAATAAATTTTTAATTTTGATTTTTAAGTTTTAATTTAATTAATAATTTTAACCTATATTAAAAGTAATTTTTTAATAGTAGATTGATTTGATCTAATATTAAAAATAAGATTAATATAAACTAAATAAAATCAATTTAATAAATTAATTTTAATTAATTAATTAAATAAATTGGTTTTACATTTAAAAGTATATTAATTAATTAATTAATTTTTTAAATTTAGTTTAATTAATAAATTTAATTTTTATTTTTTTTTTTTTTTTTTTTTTTTTTAATAAAATAAATTCACTTAAATTAATTTGGCCTAATTTAAAAATAAAATTAATATAAACTCAATGGATTAAATAGATTTTAATTTTGTTATAAATTTTAATCTAATTAATAAATTTAAAAGTAATTTTTTGACCTAAATAAAAATAAATTAATATAAACTAAATTTAACGAAAGATTAATTTAATTAATTAATTAATTAAATTAATTTTAAATTTGGTTTAATTAATCAATTTAAAACTATGTTGATTAATTCATTAATTAATTAATTTTAAATTTTAAATTAATTAATAATGATTTTTTTTTTTTGAATAAAATTAATTCACTTAAATTAATTTGGCCTAAATTAAAATAAACTTAGATTGAACTAAATTTAAAATAAAATCAATTTAAATTAATTAATTAATTAATTAAATTAATTTTAAATTTAGTTTTTTTTTTTTTTTTTTTTTTTTTTTTTTTTTTTAATTAATTAATAGAATTTGGTTATTAATTTATGCAATTATAATTAAAATTATATATATATATATATATGTTAGTTGTAATTTATTTATTTATTTGAGCTGTAAATGCTGTATTAAGGGAGAATTTGTATAACTTAAAGTTACTTTATTTTGTTTAACAAGGGTTTCCATGTATTACTTAGTTTAAGACCATCATCCCTATTCATATTATTAGAGGATTTTTCAATTTCTATTGTCTCTTTAATTCTTCTTTTTAAATAGTGGTCTTCCTTGTGGATTAATTTAGCTTGTTCCATGCATATATAGTGTGAGGAGGAACAAGCATGCTCTGCAAGACCTGATTTATCAGACCTATTTCTAGTAATATCACTAATGTGCTCTTTTAATCTTACTCCAAAGGATCTTCCTGTTTCCCCTATGTAAACTTTACCACAAGAACAGGGAATCGAATAAACGCCTTTGTGACATTTTGGGTCAATTGCATCTTTTGCAGATTCAAGCATGTTTTTTTATGGTGTTAGGGGGGGTGAAAGCCACCATAATGTTATGCTTATGCTTATGGATCAAGCCAAATCTAATCTTTAGCCGTTGATTAGAGATGTAATCTCGGTCGTTGAAGACTCAACAGGAAAAGTATAAGAAGAGCCTTGAGGGTCAGTTGGAGATACACCAGAGTGATCAATCAATTCGATTTTTTAGAGCGGGGTTTGCTAAGAGAAATCGAACCAGTGATCAGAGTTACAGCGAGGGGCAGTGAGTGCAAGGCAGAGAGGCAGAGATAGTGTCGGAATATTAGCACAGAGGCAGAGAGGCAGACGCGGAGCCAGAGGGAGCCACACAGAGGCCAGCAGTGACTACGCAAGGCCCAGAGGGCCTGCGTGATTGACGCAGAGGCTGCAGAAGTTATGCAGAGGGCCAAAGAGGCTGCGCAGAGCCTCAGAGGGCTGAGGCAAAGGGTTCTAGGCTGACTCTGAGCCTCGAAGAGGTGCTGGAGAGGGTTTCGTGGAGCATACTTTCAAAATATCTGCTTCCGAAGAGAGGTATTACTGCCAGATTATTTTCTCTGTCGAGTGACTATAATGACCCGCCAATAAATAAAATACGAGTATTAGCATACATACGAGACCTCCATACGATAGCTACGTATGCATGGACCCACATGTATCACACTATATGTAAACTAGTTACTACAGGAGGAGATATAAATTAAGGTAATAAATTAATACCACACCAGAGTATCATATATATGATAAGTCCTTAAAACCAACAGAAAATATTATTTTCAAAGTACAGATTAAAATTTACAATTTAAAATTAAGACAATAATAAAATAATAATATAAATTAATTAAAAAGTATAAATTTAATTAATTCATTAAAAAAAAAAAAAAAACCTTATTTAAACTACGTATCCAAATAAAGATCAACGAAATCAAATGAGATTGGATTTCATAAAGTTACACGTAACCAAATTTTTGACATGGGGATGAGGAGAAAGCGGTGAATGAGGAAATAAAAGGAGAAGGGAAAAACCAGTTTGGGGGAGGCAGCAGAGTTGAGAATAATTTTGGATACGAGTCTTGATTATACTGATGTTTTTGGGCACGGGGGAAACAGATTGCTTCAATTGAAAGCTTTATGAGACTGAGTACCTAGGTTGTACTCAGTTCGGCAGAGAGGTTTTGGCCATTTTAGTAACGCAGCCAGACAAGAATTGCAACAGACCAGACAGATTGTCAGCAAAGCAGTCAGGTTGGTATTCAATAGATTAATTATTTAAATTCTGTATGTAAAATTTCATGTTCTGCTATTATAAAATCCGCGGATGAATGGGTTATTACAGTGACCCAATTTGGCACCCAATTGTACTCAAGAAAAGCTGCTTAATAATAAAACCCTCAGAACTGTTGCACGATTGTCCGGGGACGATTGTCCAAAAATAACGGTGTCCCTTGTGTGTTTGTCTATTTCTTTCAGTTGTTGATCATAGATGGTTGAGACTGTATTGTGTTTATTTCAGTATTTATATGGTTAAATAACTTGTTAGTAATTAAACAAGTAGGCAAAATAAACCAAAGAATACAAAAAAATTTCTAACGGGTAATACTTAGAAATTTCAACAACAGAGTTAGAGAATATTTCTCTAGCTATCAGGAGGAGCATATGGACTTCCAAATCACTATAGGCAACAAAAATAAATGTACTTCGAAAGGGAGTAGCACCATAGAATTTCAGACAAAAACAAGAACCAACGCCATCGCTACTAATGTACTGCATGTGCCAAAATTAGGTATGAACCTAATTTCATTGTCCCAGTTACAGGACAAGGGGTACGATGTACACTTTGTGGGAAATAAAGTGTATGTCAAACACTATAGCTCGAAGAAGGTGAGACAGATTGGAGTTCGGAGCAATACGTCATACAGGTTGCATCTCGATTCTCCAATGGCACTAATAGGCAGTGATAATAGTAGTGGGAAGGAGCTGAACAAATTATGGCATAGGAGGATGGGACATTTACACCATGAAGCACTTAGGATGCTCAGAGAAACTATAACGGGAGTTCCAGTTCTTAGCACAGAGCACGATGATGTGTGTAGAGGATGCGTACTTCTTGGGAAGTACGCAAAGGCAGCATTTCCTAGAAGTGACAACAGAGCAAATGGTGTGTTGGTATTGATACACTCAGATATTTGCGGCCCTATGTCTACTAGAGCTCTTAGGGGTGATGAATATTTCGTCACCTTTATTGATGATCATTCCAAGAAGACTTGGATCTATTTCTTAAAGACCAAAGATGTGGCCTTTGATCAGCTCATAGAGTTCAAGGCTCTCGTAGAGAACGCGACAGGGAAAAATATCAAGGTGCTACGTTCAGATAATGGTGGAGAATACACATATAAAGACTCCACAGACTTCTGCACGAAGGAAGGCATCAAAAGTGAATGGACAACTCCATATAATCCTCAACAAAATGGAGTAGCGGAGCAAACGAACAGAACAATAGTTGGGGCTACCAAGGCTATGATGTATGACCAGGATTTTCCTAGAATTTTATGAGCAGAGGCATGCAACACAATGGTGTATGTTCAAAACAGAAAACCTCATAGAGCATTGGGGAAGAAAACGCCAGAGGGGGTCTACATAGGAAAGAAACCTAAAATAAGTCATTTGAGGATATTCGAGAGTGTGGCTTACTGCCACATACCAGATGAAAAGCGCAGTAAATTGGATTAGACTGCAGAGAAGGGGTTCCTCATAGGGTATAGTGAGACCTCAAAGGCATATAGGATCTACATTCCTAGCAGCAGGAAGATTGTAGTGAGGCGAGATGTAAAGTTCATGGAAGACAGAGATTTCAGAAGATCTCGAGAAATGCTTGTAGGTGATCAGTCAGCAAAAGTTTCGTTAGTCCACCAGTAGAGACAGCGAGTGGGACAAGCAGGAAGACAGTCACAGGGTTCGAGTACGATAACCAGTACCAGTATCTCCTCAAGGGTAGAAGATCCAGGGAGTTCTCAGCAAACGAAGCAGTAGGAGGAGGAACTGATTGATGTTGATATTGGATAGCAACAAATGTGCTCTAGCCATGAAAATTGGTGGAGAGGCTAAAGCACATGAGATCTCCAAGACCCAGAAATGGTTTGGGCAGATTCTACCCGATTTAGGAGATATTAAAATAACTAATAATTTTAATGGAGTTCCTAAGTCTAAACTTAGGAAAAATAAAATATTAATGGGTATTAATATAAAACTGGGTTAGAAGGTTCTAAAAGACATGGATCAATCCAAATCTAATCTTAGCCGTTGAAGGACCAACAGGAAAAGTATAAGAGGAGGCTTAAGGGTCAGTTGGAGAATACACCAGAGTGATCAGTCATTCGATTTTTTAGAGCGGGGTTTGCTAAGAGAAATCGAATCAGTGATCAGTTGCAGCGAGGGCATGTGAGTACGAGACAAAGAGGCAGAGATAGTGCTGAGAGACCAGCGCAGAAGCAAAGAGAGGCAAACGTTGAGCTAAAGGGAGCCACGCAGAGGCAGAAGGGACTGCGCAGAGGCCAGAAGGGTCTATGTCATCCACGCAGAGGCTGCAGGAGTGACGCAGAGGGCTGTAGAGGCTGCGCAGAGCCTCAAAGGGCTGACGCAGAGGGTTTCGGGCTGACACAGAGGCCAGGTGGGCTGACGCTAAGCTTCAGATTGTGCTGGAGAGGGTTTTGTGGGGCAGACTTTTCGAATATTTGCTTCTGAATAGAGAGGTATTACCGCCAGATTATTTTCTCTCTCGGGTGAGCAAGTTTGGCACCCAGTTGTACTCAAATAGACTGCATAATAAAATAACCCTCAAAATCGCTGCACCGATTTTCCCAAGTTGGGTTTTTCCGGGGACGAGTTGCCCAAAAATAACGATGTCACTTGTGTGTTTGCTATTTCTTTCAGCAGTTGTTTTGTAGATGGTTGAAACTGTATTGTGTTTATTTCGATATTTATATGTTTAAATAACTTGTTCGTAATTAACAAGTAGGAGAAATAAAGCAGAGGATACAGATAAAATTTCTAGCAAATAATACTTAGAAATTTCAACATGGTATCAGAGCGTGGTTACAGATCACAGGAGAGCTTAAGGCACTAGCTGAAGCAAAGCATTTGCAACAGAAACAGTCTTCCCAAGTGACAGAAGTTGTTCCTAGCAGAAAGCGGCAGAAAAGGGTTGACGTAGAGGGACTACGTCATCAGTTCGGGCCAGCGCAAAGGCTGAGGAGGGAAGAAAAGGCTCACGAAGAGCCACGCAGAGACCAGGAGGGTTGACGCAGTTGGCTAGTGGAGCATTTCAGCCAATGTCGGGATTGCGCAAATCCTAGAGCCTTAGTCCTTCGGTTGCTGGGGCTCAGGAAGCTGTGGGCAAATTGCGAGGAGTGAAGCTGGTGGGGTGTTGTTGCTGCCGAGACAGAACAGTGCCTAACGGGGCAAAACCAAGGTAGAGGGAGTCGCTACCTAGGCGGATTTCTAGCCAAGAAATCCAAATCAGTGTTGCAGGTGCATAGGAGATCGGAGAGGTGTGACTCAACGGTTGGCAGGCGGATTTCCAAGAGGGAAATCGAGACTTAAAGGGAGTCAAAGGAAGAACTTCCAAACGGGAAGTAGAGACTCAGAAGGAATCGAAGAGAGAACTTCCAGAGGGAAGTAGAGACTCGGAGGAGTCGAAAGGAAGAGCAGAGAGATGGCCATGAATGGACTAAGGGATCAGGACAGGCTGGACGGGGCGTCCAACTTTGTGGTCTGGAAGGCCAGGATCCTGTCCATTCTAGATAGACATTGCATCAAGGCCTTCACCTTGAGAACAATGGCTATCCTAATTGACTCGGCTAACAATGAAAAGTACGAGGAGGCAATAGCCAAGGCGAAATGCATCATCCTTTGATGGGGTCAAGGATCATGTGGTTCAACATATTGCCGAGAAGGAGACGGCAAAGGAAATGTGGGACACCTTGAAGGCGTTGTACCATCATACTTTCGTGCAGAGGAAGATGTTACTTGAGAATCAGCTACGGTCATACCAAATGCACAAGGGGGAGCAGATAGACCACTTCCTCGGTAGATTGAAGGAGATTTGGGACAAACTGACTTCCATAGGGGCCACGCCAAATCAGGAATTGATGGTGAGGACCGCCCTAAACGCAGTCTTCGAGGAGTGGGAGACATTTGTCAAGAGCATTCTGGGTAGGGCGAATCTTCCAGATTGGGAAGAAATGTAGGCAGCTCTTCGCCAAGTAGATATCAGACGACTGTCCAAGATGGGAAGTAGCAGCAAAGGATCTGGATCAAGCAGGAAGAGGAAGAGGATGCAACTTTGGCATCTACGGGGAAGTAGGAGAAGAGGAAGAAAAAGTACCTCTCCAAGATTAAGTGCTTCAACTGTGGGGAACTGGGGTATTATGCGAACCAATGTCCGAGGAAGAAGACTAAGGGAGAGGCATCTGACTCCAAGGCAGCGCCAGTGAAGGCGGAAAAGGAGGTAGAGGAGGACGATGATTGTGCCATGAGTGCTCATGTACCTTTAGAGAAGAGGTGGGGAGACATAGAGCTGTAGTCACGAAGACTACAGGCGATGAGGAGCAAGATCCTTGAGATATCCAAACTCTTGGATTATACCTTGCTACGGGAGCCCCAAAGAGAGAGTAGCAGGACTGATGGATGTCGGTAGAAACGGATGCGGATGAAGCAACAGAGAGTGCTACAGTGCAGTAGTGCCGAGTTGCGCAGAGAGGGCTACAGCAGTGCGAGAGGCACAAAGGAGGTTGCAGCAGTGCAAGATGGCACAGAGAGGTTTGCAACAGTGCGAGAGGCTGGGAGTTGTTGCAGCAGCGCAGAGGCAATAGAGGCCGCACGTGTTAGCGGCAGAGAGAGCTTCAGGATCGGGATTGTTTCTAGCCTGACAAGGATGTTAGTAGTTGGGTGGATCAGTTACTTACTTCTTAGTAATTGAGTTGCAATGCAGTAGAAGTTAGAAGTAGCACGATGCAGCATGATGAGAGGGGGTTGCAGTGCAGATGCAGTGTTGGGAGAAAGGACTAGCAGCAGCACGAATGCAGAGGGAGCTCCCGTACGGATGTAGTAGTGGCAGTGGCAGAGCCATGGGTAGCAGTACAAGATGTAGCAGTGTAGAGGATGTTGTGCAGGGAGGCCTAGCATCAGCACAAGTACCAGTGCCATATAATCAGAGTGATGCTCAGTGTGGAGTATTACTAGAGCACAGTCCTCGCTAAGAGGGAGTGTTGATTTGGGGTAGCATCGGATGTGCTCTAGCCATGAAAATTGGTAGAGAGGCTAAAGCACATGAGATCTCCAAAACCCAGAAATGGTTTGGGCAGATTCTAACCAGTTTAGGAGATATTAAAATAATTAATAATTTTAATGGAGTTCCTAAGTCTAAACTTAGGAAAAATAAAATATTAATGGGTATTAATATAAAACTAGGTTAGAAGGTTCTAAAAAACATGGATCAAGCCAAATCTAATCTTAGTCGTTGAAGGACCAACAGGAAAAGTATAAGGGGAGGCTTGAGGGTCAGTTGGAGAATACACCAGAGTGATCAGTCATTCGATTTTCCAGAGCGGGGTTTGCTAAGAGAAATCGAATCAGTGATCAGTTGCCACGAGGGGCAGTGAGTACAAGACAGAGAGGCAGAGATAGTGCCAAGAGACCATCGCAGAAGCAGAGAGAGGCAAACGTTGAACCAGAGAGAGTCACGCAAAGGCAGAAGGGACTGTGCAGAGGCTAGAAAGGCCTGCATCATCCATGCAAAGGCTGCAGGAGTGACGTAGAGGGCCATAGAGCCTGCGCAGAGCCTCAGAGGGCTGACGTAGAGGGTTCCGGGCTGACACAAAGGCCAGGTGGGCTAACGCTGAGCTTCAGATTGTGCTGGAGAGGGTTTCGTGGGGCAGACTTTTTGAATCTCTGCTTCCGAATAGAGAGGTATTACTGCCGGATTATTTTCTCTGTCAAGTGAGCCACTTTGGCACCCAATTGTACTCAAATAGACTGCATAATAAAATAACCCTCATAATTGCTGCACCAGTTTTCCCAAGTTGGGTTTTTCCGAGGACAAGTTGTCCAAAAATAACGGTGTCACTTGTGTGTTTGCTATTTCTTTCAGTTGTTGATCTATAGATGGTTGAGACTGTATTGTGTTTATTTCGATATTTATATGTTTAAATAACTTGTTTGTAATTAACAAGTAGGAAAAATAAACCAGAGGATACAGAGAAAATTTCTAACGCATAATACTTAGAAATTTCAACAATTGAACCTCCCACCACCAGTGGTAGAGCCAGTAGGGAAGTTCGTTAGACTTTGAGGGATGCAAAGGAGTTTGTCCGAGCTCCTAGTACAGATAAGAGACAGAGCAGGCAGCCTAACAGATATCAAGCTTTGGTAGCTCAGGTTACAGAACCCTCCAGCTTACAGGAAGCCGCACAACATCAAGTGTGGGTGGATGCCATGGTAGAAGAATACAGTTCTATCATGACAAATGATGTCCGGAAAGTAGTGCCTAGACCAGAAAACAGATTAGTTGTAGGTTCCAAATGGATCTACAAGATCAACTATGTTGCAGATGGAAATGTAGAGAAGTACAAGGCTAGATTCGTGGAAAAGGGGTATGCACAGAAGGAAGGGATAGACTATGAGGATACCTTCACCCCAATGTCCAAATATACCTCTATCAGATCCGTTATATCCCTAACAGCGCAGTTGGGATGGGAGATTCACCAGATGGACGTCAAGACAACATTCTTGAACGGGGTGATAGAAGAAGAGGTGTATATAGAGCAACCTGAAGGCTTCGAAACTCATGAGAAGCACACTCATGTATGCAGGTTGAAGAAAGCCATATACGGGCTCAAACAGGCACCCAGGGCATGGTATGGTCGGATTGACAGTTATTTGCAGCAGTTGGGATTCATCAAGAGTGATGTAGATCCCAATCTCTACTATTTGAAGGTGGAGAATGAGCCTCTCATTCTAGTTTTGTATGTAGATGATCTGTTTTTGAATGGATCATCAGGGCTCATAAAAGGAACCTTGAAGCAGAATTCAACATGAAGGATATGGGGTTGATGCAATATTTTCTAGGATTGGAAGTATGGCAAAAGAATGGGGAGATCTTCTTTGGGCAAGGGAGATATGCTACAAATATTTTGAGGAGATTCATAATGCAAGATTGTCAACCCATGACGAAGCCCGTGATCACCAATTGGAAGAAGATAGATGCATCATGGGACAAGGAAGTCAACCCCACCTTGTACATACAGCTCATTGGGTCGCTCATGTATATGGTTAACACTAGGCCAGACATTTGTTTCGTTGTCAATACCCTTAGTCAGTTCATGGTAGAATCGAAAAGGGTACATTGGGCAGCAGCTAGGCACATTCTTAATATATGTGTGTGGAACAGTCGGATATGGGTTGAAATATACTCGAGGAGATAACGTCAGATTATGCGAATTCACAGATGCAGATTGGGAAGGTAGTTCAGTGGACAAGAAAAGTACCTCCAGGCACTGCTTCAGTGTTGGATCAGGAATTGTCTCTTGGTGTAGCTTGAAGCAGAAGTCAGTAGCACTAAGCACAACAAAATCTGAATATATGGCAACCACCACAACTATGTGCAAAGCTACATGGCTTAGGAAGTTGCTTGTGAGTTTGTTTGGGAATAAGATAGGAGTGACCAGTGTTTACTATGATAATCAGAGTTGCATAAAACTCTCTGAGAATCCAGTATTTCATGATAGGTCGAAGCACATTGATATCAGATGTCATTTCATCAGAGACTGCGTTCAGCGTGGGGCAGTCCAGCTGCAGTATGTTCCCACAGGAGATCAGGTAGCAGACATACTCATGAAAGCTCTAGGGAGAGCTAAGTTCATCCAGTTCAGGGAACAAATGGGTATGGTGGAGAACCCGTTTCAGTAGCAGAAACAAATGGATTCTCAGTTGCAGCAGCAGCAAATGAGAGGGAGTTGCAGTGCAGATGTAGTAGTTGGCAGTAGTACAACAGGGTCAGCAGCAGCACAGATGCAACGCATATCAGAGTTGCGCAGTAGTTGGTGGGCAACAGTAGCCAAACATCAACAGCATGACAAGAGATGGTGCAGAGACAGTGTGTTGTAGCAGTAATTGCAACACTAGAACATTTTCCTTGCTAAGAGGGAGTGTTAGTTTTTGTAGCATCAGATGTGTTCTAGCCACGATATTTGGTGGAGAGGCTAGAATATATGTATTCTCCAATACCCAGAAATCGTTTATGGAAATTCCACCTAGAGACGACTTAATTAGATTTATTAATTAGTTTTTAATATTTCCTAAGTCTAAACTTAGGAAATATGATTAATTAATCAGAATTATTTTTGGAAAAATCACATCAGAAAATCTTTGTCGACGCGTTTCGAAACGCGTCGACAAAGATTTTCAGATGTGATTTTTCCGAGAATACTTCTATAAACTCAGATTATGGATCACAGAAGCTTAAATTCAAATAATCAGAATTAATTAAGTCATGGTTTGAATTTTCTAGAAACTCACACGGAACGACAGGGAAATAATTTGGGCCATCGATTCGTTGGTGCTCCAACAAAAAATTATAAGAACAAGTCGATGGGTAGATGGAGAACACACCAGTGCAGTTGCTCAGTGGCCCAGGCAGATCGATTTTCTCAATGGCTGAAGTTCAGCAGAGGAGATAGACCTAGAGGGTGAGTTGCAGGAGAAAGAGAGAGGGTATCAACAGTGGTCTGGGAAGTGCAAGACGAATTCAAGAAGAGACAACGTGAGGATAGACACAATCCACTAGAACACAGCGTAGAGGGCGACGCAAAGACACTAGTGTATGGGTAGAGGGTCCATCTCAGGGTCAGGGAGTTGCTGTGGGGAGAGAAATTTTTGTTACTAAATTTCTCTCTGTATTTTTCCTCTGTTTTGTTGTCCGAATTCTTGTACTTGAATTACCGCTGAAAAATTAATAAAGAAACCCTCATCTACTGACCAGTTTTCCCGCAATGGGTTTTTCTGGAGACAATTGTCCAAAATAACTATGTCAATATCCTTATGTGTGTTCTATAATTTCTCTAATTTTCTAGCATTTATTTTTTCTTCCGCAGTATTTGTGTTGTTAAAGTTGTAGTGTATATGTTTCAATATTTGCCATAGGAAACTACAAATAGTTTGTTTAATTAATTTAACAAATAGAAGAAATATTTTCAATTGCTGCAGTAGGATTCCGGGTTTTAGATTTTCACAATTACTGCTTTGAGTTTTTATCGGTCAAATTATTATTTTGCTCATTTATTCTTTCACTACACATTATTTTCCATTTTAAGGTCAGTGATTAGGTTAGTATAGAATTATTAACATGTTAACAATAGATTAGTGTATTGTTTATTTTGATATTTTACTTCATCCCCCTCTTCTCTCCCCGCTCCTACAACCACAATTAGTCGAGCTGGAGGTGGGAACATCTTCTAAGGTATTACAACCTCAATTTCCATCCATAAACTGTCATTCATTAATTCACACATGGCTTTTATGATAATTAGTTTGATTCATGAGGTTGGAGAAAAGGGAACACATTAGCCTCAGCAAGAACCCCTTATGTATAGTGATGGTAGAAACTACTTAACAAATCATTGCAAGGCGGTGCAAATCAAAGTGTTTGAAGCTTAACTCCACATTGACAAGAGAACTCAAAATAAAGGAACACATGGTGGAGTTTGGTTCATCCCATACACATTAGTCAAAGACTACTTATGACACTACAAAACTAATATAGATACATTTATGACTTCATTTCTCTTCTCAATCGCGGTTGAGTGGTTTTTGTTCTATAAAGGAAGAATGATTAACACTGAAGTTAGCAACTTGCTCTATGATTGCAATGCTTACAAAAAATAAGGTAGAACATCCTTGTTGGCCCTATGCTTTGTTAGATCAAATAGGACCCAACTCCACCATTGAGACATCTAAGTGGACCAACTTCACCAATAAACACTTGATGGAAGACACCAAACATAGTCATGACCTTGATGGTCAACTCAGCTCAAGTTAGGCATCTATCTAGGAATACCAATCAACAGTGGTTACACAAATTACAAATCATCCAATAGTTGATGCCTAGCAATGATAGTTTCCAATTGAAAACTATCCTCCCATGCATAAATATATGTTGAAATATAATGTACCTCCTAAATACTTTTTCTAGCTACCAATCATTTTTATTAGAAATTTCCTTTGTTCTTTAGCATGGATATGCCCTCATTTTTTTACCACTAGATTTATTTCAAAACAAACAAAAAGTAAAAGGATTTAGATTTTAAGGTTTTTGGTTGGTTGTTGAGAGAAGACAAGTGCCTTTCTCCAATTAGGGTTTATGGGGTCAAGAATTATGCCCCTCCAAGAATTGGTCATTCCTATCTTAGTACCCTAGGTTATATTTACCTGCTATATAATCAAAATACGATATAAATACCAAGGCCCTACAAGAACAAATTCCACTAAGGAAAAACCTTCAACAACAAGATCAACTATGGAATGAATAAAATACTTGAAACCCTTGTCAAGGAACCAAAGAAAAAACAAGACAAGAGATTTGAGAACTTACCAAACCAACAAAGGAAGATGGAAGAGCATAAACAGTAAACATCTTCCCTCCAAGTGGTAGACTTTTCCTTCAAATTGATCGATCTTGAAAGATAGTAGAAATCTTTAACTATCACAACAAATATTTAATGCATCAATAAGATAACCAAGAAAGAGGGAGCTCCGAAAATTGACACCAACTCCTCCAATAGGTAGATCTTCAAAAAATTGCGTTCTCAAATGATATCCAACAAAAACAAACAGCTTGGAATGAGAGGAGATCCTCTATTTATAAATGAGTCTTATATATCCTTCTCATTATTTACTATTTTCTTTCTCCCTAGAATTAGCCTAGGAGAATTACAAAAAGGAGACTTGTCATCCACATAATGAAGGAGACTATGTCAAGCTATAAGTAGAACATGCCATATGTACATAAAACCCTCTAAGAGAGGGGATGTACCACATAAAAAAAGGAGGTTGAATTGATGAACAAGCTCAACATTCCCATGACTGTGCATAGTCCTGTTGAAAAATGTGTAACTAGGTTCGGTCTTAATAAATATGAAATGTATTCTTGTAAATTGTAAAATGAAAAGAAATTATTATTATTGGAGCATGGGTTTCATGCTTAAGTTCTTTTATTTTATAGGTCAATGTTAAAATTGGCAACCAGGGAAAAACTTCATGTGGGTCATCTTATTCATGGCTGATAATATTTTTATTAGATTCCTCTCGTCGAGAGGTGTAGGATTGATATAAAGATCATCCAATTCCGATAAGTATTCATGGAGATATGAATTTATTTTGATTATGGAATTATTATCAAGCCGACCTACAACTCATGTAGGCTCAGAAGCCCAACAGTCGCATCTATTCACCCACCAACGTTGTGTATAAATATAAGACTTTTCCTCATTTGGACTCACTCATCTCATCACATCTCTCTCTCTCTACTGCGCAGATATGAGTCTCTTCTCTACTGTGCTGAAATGGGTCTCTCTCTCTCACACATGTGAAGCCGGAAGCTGTTGAATTTGAAGCTGCAACTGCAGAAGTAAAGATTGACTTGCGTGGCCTAGAAGATCTCCTCTTTGGAACTGCGTTGTAGGTTCATCTGAACCTCCTTTGAAAGCCGCAACTTTTGGTGGTGGAATGAAATCAATCCGATGAACGGTTTGCAAGATATCAACTGCCCTAGTTTGAAGCCGGAAACTGCTGAAACTAAAGCTGCAACTGCAGAAGTAAAGATTGACTTGCGTGGCCTAGAAGATCTCCTCTTTAGAACTGCGTTGTAGGTTCATCTGAACCTCCTTTGAAAGCCGCAACTTTTGGTGGTGGAATGAAGTCAATCCGACGAACGGTTTGCAAGATATCGACTGCCCTAGTTTGAAGCTGGAAACTGTTGAAACTGAAGTTGCAACTGCAGAAGTAAAGATTGACTTGCGTGGCCTAGAAGATCTCCTCATCTGAACTGCGTTGTAGGTTCATCTGAACCTCCTCTGGAAGCCAAAACTTTTGGTGGTGGAATGAAGTCAATCCGACTGTCGGTTTGTGAGATATGGTCTGCCCTAGTTTGATAATGAAGCCGTTAATGCTGATGCTACTGATCTAGGGTTTGCTACTGCTGATATGAATCAGATTTATTGTACTGTTTCTCTCTGCTGAATTATTGAAGATAAAAGAAGATTTGATCAAAGGGTTTCCCCACACATTGTGGGGTTTGTCCCTAGCTAGCCGCCACATCTTGTGTCTCTTGTTTTGGCTTGTTTTCTGTCGATCGTTTAATGTTCTATCTGCACTTTACTTTATGTACATGTGATTGCTAATCGGTGGAATATAATAAGAAAAAGAAGTAAACTGTTATAAGCATAGAACATACCATAACTTAACATGGTATCGGAGCTGAGGTGAAGACAAAGCCCGAGCAAGAGCAAGAGCAATCACTGAAGAGAAGATTGGCAAGGCTATCCTAAAAGAACTATGGGGTCCTCAACACTCTTTCCTGCCGAAGACAAGCTCCGTGAGAATGCTGACTATCACGGATGGAAGATGTCTATCGATCTAACCCTTGAAGATCAAGGAGTGCTGGACCATGTAAGAGGCAATATTGTTGAGCCTTCATCAAATGCATCTGCTGCTGCCTGGAACAAATGGAAGAATGGAGAAGTCAAAACAAAGAAGATCATCCGGGACTCTATCGACAAGCGCTTGGTGGCCTACATCTCTGATCTAGACACCTCCAAGGAAATCTACGACAGACTGGTGAGTTTATTTAAAGTTAATGATGCAAATCAAGTTTTGTTTCTTAGAAATAAGTTGAGGGAAATCAAGAAGGGTAAAGATCAAAGTATGCAAGCATACTTCTTAAGAATCACCGAGATCAAGAACGATCTCCTATCTATTGGGGAAACCATTACTGACAGAGAAATGGCGCTCACAACTCTCGGAGGATTACCATCTGAATGGTATGTGTTCAGGACTACTCGTCTGAACAATAATGTAATTCCTAGTTTCGTGGAATTAATGGCTAGATGCATTCAAGAAGACAGAGGCTACAAGGTAACCTAGTGTCCATCTTGGCAATGGAAGATAGAGGCTACAAGGTAACCTTCAGCAATGGCAAGGTATGTATATGGAAAAATAATGTTAAAGATGCCTTTACTCTTGGGTTTAGTGTTGATTCATTATATCAGGTTGATGGAAGTCCGCTAGGTGTCATGTCTTGTGACACAACTCTTCAGTCTGAACTTTGGCATCGGAGGTTTGCCCACCTTCATTACAAGCTCTACTCGATGTAAGACAAATGGTAATAGGGATGCCTGACTTCCAAGTAGAGAAAGAAGGTGTATGTCCGGGATGTGCCCAAGGAAAGCTCAAAAGGGGACCATTCCCTTCAAGTCAAAGCAAGACCTCCGATATATTACAACTAGTTCACTCAGACATATCAGGTATGATGCCTGTTAACTCCTTGGGAGGATACTCATATTATCTCACTTTTACAGATGACCATTCTCGAAAGACCTGGATATACTTCTTGAAAAAGAAGGATGAAGTGTTCCCTTGGTTCCGATACTTCAAAGCCCTAATCGAGAATCAAACCGAAAAGAAGATCAAGATCTTAAGAACTGAAAATGGGACTGAATATGAATCTAATGAGTTCCATGATTTTTGTAAAGAGGTTGGCATCAAGAGGGAGACTACTACACCATATACTCCTGAACAAAATGGTGTGGCAGAAAGGAAGAACCGCACAATTATGGAAGCTGTCCGGGCCATGCTACATGATCAAAGTCTTCCTAAGTTTCTATGGGCTGAAGCTGCAAACACTACCGTATATGTACAAAATCGATGCCCTCATCAAGCATTGGGTTCCAAGACTCCTGAAGAAAAAATTCACCGGTTAAAAACCTGATGTTTCTCATTTTAAAATTTTTGGAAGCCCTGTATACTTTCATGTGCCGAAAGAGAAAAGAAATAAATTGGGAGCATCTGGAAAGAAGGGAATTTTCGTGGGCTATGGTGAAAATACTAAAAGCTATAGAATCTATGTAGCCGGTCAAAGGGAAGTCATAATTAGTCATGATGTCACCTTTGACAAAGATATGGCTCTTAGCAAGGTGGACAATCTGCTGACTTTGAGTAGCTCTCAAGAAGCCAACACCAGGGAACCGAAAGAAAAGGATGATGAATCAATGCCTGATGTAGAAGAACCCATGGATCCGATTGATCCTCATCCACATGAGCCTTCCTCTTCTAGGAAGAGGCCTTCATGGCTTAGGGGGATACTTGATGATGCTGAAGGACATGCTGCACCCTAAGGAACCTTCCATCAAAGTAAAAAACTTAACAGGTATCAGGGATACCTGACCATCATGAGCACGATCATACAAAATGAACCTTCATCATTCTGAGATGTCATCAAGCATTAACTATGGAAGGATGCTATGACTATAGAATATGAGTCTATTATGGAGAATGATGTCTGGGAAGTAGTTCCCAGACCCTGGACAAGACAATTGTTACTTCAAAATGGCTTTACAAGATAAAGCATGCATCAAATGGAAGTATGGAAAAGTATAAGGTTCATTTTGTTGCTTGTGGTTTCTCTCAGAAGGAAGGTATAGACTATGATGTGATATTTGCGCCTGTTGCCAGATATACGATACAAGGATGGAACCTACATCAAATGGATGTCAAGACCGCGTTCTTGCACGGTTCGATCAAAGAAGAGGTCTATGTGGAGCAACCTGAAGGATTTGAGATTTATGATTGAAAATATCATGTATGCAGGTTGAAGAAGGCTCTCTATGAAGCAGCACCCTGAGCATGGTATGAGAGGATCAATAGCTACTTGATGAAGCTAGGATTCACTAGGAGTGAAGCTGATCCTAACCTTTACTTTAAGGTCGAAGATGACAAGCCTCTCATACTGGTGTTGTATGTGGATGACCTCTTTCTAACAGGTGCAAACCCTCTCATTCACAAATGTAAGAGGGAGATGGCTTCTGAATTTGAAATGAAGGACCAAGGACTTGAAGTGTGGCAGAATCCAAGGGAAATTTTCCTATCTCAAGGAAAATATGTGGTAAATATATTGGAAAGATTCGGTATGATGGACTGCAAGCCTGTGACTACCTCGAGGATCTTAACTTTTAGAAGTTATATGGTAGTGATGTTGGACCAGACTTGGGAAATGCCTCTGAGTTTCAAAAACTCATTCGCATTGACGTTCTTGGTGAACCTCCGTCCGAACATATGTTTTGCAGTTTAGCATTGTGAGCTCATATTTGGTTGAGCCTCACTAGATTGATGCCAGGAATCTTCTGAGATGTCTTCAGGACACAATCTCTCATGGATTAAGATACACTGTCGGAGATGTGAGACTACTTGGATATACTGATGTTGATTGGGCAGGCAGTGTGGTGGACCATAAGAGCACTTCCGGGTACTGTTTCACCTTGGGATCTGCTTCGATATCCTAAATGAGCAGGAAGCAGATGTCGATGGCTTTGAGCACCATCTAAGCAGGATATATTGTTGCTAGCATAACCTCGTGTGAGGCAGTCTGGTTGCGAAAGCTCTTCAATGAGCTGTTTGGATTTACATTGGATACCACTGTGATTCTCTGTAACAACCAGAGGTGGGATTCGATTATTGAGGAATCTCGTATTCGTCAATTGCTCCAGCAGATAGACATCATCTGGGATATGGTAAGTTGATGAGCAAGGAAGCTCTATCACATTAAGATGATGTACAGGTTGATACACCTTGTCAAAGCCCTGAGGAAAGATCTAATCTGTGATTTTCCCAAACGACTTGGAGTCGGCAAGAAACCCTTGTACAAGGGTCCTGCATGTTGCATACATTGAGCTCTGGGAGCTCTAAGGGCTTGCGGTTCCTACTGGAGCAACATATGACCACGGGGTGACTCACCCTCCCCTGGTGATGCACACTGGAACAAGATGATTCGCTCTCGTGGGACAAGATGATTTGCTCTCTTGTGGAACAGGATGATTGGCTTTCCTGTGTAGCAGGATGATTAGTTCTCCTGTGAGGCCTGGATTGATGTGTTCTCCATGGCAATTGTAGCAGGATTGATGTGTTCTCCTGTGAGGCCTGGATTGATGTGTTCTCCATGGAAATTGTAGCAGGATTGATGTGTTCTCCATGGCAATTGTAGCAGGATTGATGTGTTCTCCTGTGAGGCCTGGATTGATGTGTTCTCCATGGAAATTGTAGCAGGATTGATGTGTTCTCCTATAAGGCATGGATTGATGTGTTCTCCATGGCAATTGTAGGAGGATTGATGTGTTCTCCTGTGAGGCCTGGATTGATGTGTTCTCCATGGCAATTGTAGCAGGATTGATGTGTTCTCCTGTGAGGACAGGATTGATTAGTTCTCCTGTCGAGGCATCCTACCCATGCAGTCTGGGACTCATGGGAAGTACCTCTCATCTGATCAATGAGTAGGGAAATGAAGTTAGGGACCATAGTAGTACCGATGGATGCATCATTGTAACTACCGTACTCCCTACGCTAGGATGACCTCCATTGATCTGGGATCAATGATACTGGTCTGGGACCAGTGGTAGGAGTTGTGCCATACTATGACGCTGACTTCGGGTCGGTTGAGACTGGTCTGGGATCAACGGTACATACTCTGAGACTGACTTTGAGTCAGTGGAGGATGATATTGGTCTGGGACCATTGGAGTTGTACTCACTATGACGCTGACTTTGGGTTGGTTGAGACTGGTCTGGGACCAGTGGTACATACTCTGAGACTGACTTTGAGTCAGTATGATACATCCTCGATCATTTCTTCTTCTTCATAATTCGGACAAAAGCAGAGCAGAACAGAACAATGCAAGAGCAGAGCAGAACAGAGCAAAACAGTACAGATCAGTGCAGGGCAGAACAAGACAAAGCAGAACAGGCAGAATAGAGCAGAGCAGGGCAAGGGTCAGGCTATACAGGGCAGTGCATTTGATAGATGAATAGTAACGACCAATAGACAGATTGCAGATGAAGTTCTCCATGGTTGAGAGGGAGTGTTAAAATTGGCAACCAGGGAAAAACTTCATGTGAGTCATCTTATTCATGGCTGATAATATTTTTATTAGATTCCTCTCGTCGAGAGGTGTAGGATTGATATAAAGATCATCCAATTCCGATAAGTATTCATGGAGATATGAATTTATTTTTATTATGGAATTATTATCAAGCCGACCTACAACTCATGTAGGCTCAGAAGCCCAACAGTCGCATCTATTCACCCACCAACGTTGTGTATAAATATAAGAGGACTTTTCCTCATTTAGACTCACTCATCTCATCACATCTCTCTCTCTCTACTGCGCAGATACGAGTCTCTTCTCTACTGCGCTGAAATGGGTCTCTCTCTCTCACACATGTGAAGCCGGAAGCTGTTGAATTTGAAGCTGCAACTGCAGAAGTAAAGATTGACTTGCGTGGCCTAGAAGATCTCCTCTTTGGAACTGCGCTGTAGGTTCATCTGAACCTCCTTTGAAAGCCGCAACTTTTGGTGGTGGAATGAAGCCAATCCGACGAACGGTTTGCAAGATATCGACTGCCCTAGTTTGAAGCCGGAAACTGCTGAAACTGAAGCTGCAACTGCAGAAGTAAAGATTGACTTGCGTGGCCTAGAAGATCTCCTCATCGGAACTGCACTGTAGGTTCATCTGAACCTCCTCTGGAAGCCGAAACTTTTGGTGGTGGAATGAAGTCAATCCGACGGTCGGTTTGTGAGATATGGTCTGCCCTAGTTTGATAATGAAGCCGCTAATGCTGATGCTACTGATCTAGGGTTTGCTACTGCTGATATGAATTAGATTTATTGTACTATTTCTCTCTGCTGAATTATTGAAGATAAAAGAAGATTTGATTAAAGGGTTTCCCCACACATTGTGGGGTTTGTCCCTGGCTAGCCGCCACATCTTGTGTCTCTTGTCTTGGCTTGTTTTCTGTCGACCGTTTAACGTTCTATCTGCACTTTATTTTATGTACATGTGATTGCTAATCGGTGAAATATAATAAGAAAAAGAAGTAAACTGTTATAAGCATAGAACATACCATAACTTAACAGTCAAGCACCCATTGAGTGCTTGTAGGGTTTGTCCTAGGTCTAGGAGTCATTGCCATATATTGAAGACCCCAATAAGTACATTGTATCTTGTAAAGAAAATTTATTTTTGTCTTTAAAGTGTCAAAATTCCCTCCAAGATCAAGTCGGCCTAAATGAAGAGCCACGTCCACCCTTGAAGAGGCCTATATAAAGAGAGGAACTTGTCCTCCAAAAGATCACTCACTCAACTCTCATTCTATCGGAAGAAGAGGACAAGAAGAGGTCGAAGAAGAAGGAAGAAGAAGAGGTCGAAGGGTCATCTCTGGTTCGATCCTGGAAGAAGGAGAAGAAAGAAGTCAAACGAAGATCACTTAGGGTAAATCTCTGGCCCTAAGTCTCAAGGAAAGGCAAGCGAAGGGAAGAAGAGGCTCTAAGAAGAAGATCAAAGTCTTCTAGTGGAGCAACAACAATTGTCGGGCAGTCGGAATTTCAGATCTGCAGTAGGAGGTCGAAGTTCTTGCAGCAGGAGGCCAAGTTGATCTTGATCTTGGAGGGTATTTGTCTAAGTCTCTAGGTCATGGTATTCGTCAATTGAAGGATCTATAAGAAGAGAAGAGATTTAAGGGTTTTACCTTCAAGAGGAGGGGTTTTGGCCCTAGCTTGCAACCTATATATTGTGTCACTATTCTTATTGTTTTGGTAGATGTTTGATGTATTTCACATTATAATAATAAGGATCAAAGCTAATAAGTTAAAAGGTAACACAAACAGTTATCAAGTTAAAGAGAATTAACACATTCATTTCCCTATTGAATTCTCAACATGGTATCAGAGCTAAGGTTATCTAAGGGCATCATGAAGATCTCCTCTACAGTGAAGAAGTTCATCAAGAAGATCGCAAGCCATCTCAAGAAAGGTATCAAGGAAGCATGGAGTCTCTTAGTTTCCTCAACAAAGGTATCAATCAAAGAAAAGGATGAAGGTCTCTTCTCGACTCTCTCTAGCACATTCCAAGATGAAGACATTTGGGTAATTGATAGTGGTGCATCAAGGCACATGACTGGCCATTCCAAACGATTGAAGACCTTATCAAAAGGAAAATCCACTTATTCAGTGGAACTTGGAGATAACAAGAGCTATCCCGTAAAAGGTATTGGATCGACCTCTATAAAGTTGGAGAATGGAAGCAACATTCACCTCAACAACATTCTATTTGTTCCAGGTTTGCACAAGAACTTACTTTCCATTTCAAGTTTAGAAGATAAGGGTGATAGAGTAGCCTTCATTGATGGAAAGGTCGTTGTATGGAGTAAAGACTCAAGTATAGATCAAGCTAAAGTCATTGGAATTCGAGAAGGAAGACTCTACAGGCTAATATCTCCTGTGGCCCAAGCCCTAGTTCACATTGAAATTAGCCCGTGTGAACTCTGGCATAGAAGATTTGGTCATCTACATTTCAAAATCCTTCCAACTCTAAGTTCCATAGTAGATGGAATTCTTGATCTGAAGGAAGATCATGAAGGAGTATGTAAGGGATGTGCATTGGGTAAGAATACCAAGAGACAATTTGGAAGCAATGTTTCACAGTCAAAGGAAATCTTGGATCTCATTCACTCTGATGTATGTGACCCTATTACTCCTCAATCACTTGGAGGTCATCTATATTATGTCACATTTATAGATGATCATTCAAGAAAGACCCGGGTTAACTTAATGACAACCAAGCACGAAGTATTTACAAAATTTCAAGAATTCAAAGCTGAAGTGGAGAACCTTACAGAAAGAAGAATCAAGATACTAAGATCAGATAATGGAGGAGAATATACATCCAAATATATTATAGCATTCTGTAAGGAGTCTGGGATTAAGAGGGCATTGATAGTCCCATATAATCCCAAGCAAAATGGAGTTGCATAATAGAAGAATAGATCCATTGAAGAAAGTGTAAAAGAAATGTTACACGATCAAGATCTACCTAAGTTTCTATGGGGAGAAGCCACGAAGACAGTTGTCTACATTCAGAATCAAAGTCCCCACAGATCTCTAGACAACAAAACTCCGGAACAAGTGTTCACTAGAAAGAAGCCATCTGTAGATCATCTCCGATCTTTGGGTATACTATATATATCCATATACCAAAGGACAAAAGAAAGAAGTTGGATCCTTCAGGCATGAAGGGAACATTTGTTGGGTACAACAACTCATCGAAAGCTTATAGGATCTACATGAAAGATGGACATCACATAGAAGTCAGTCGTGATGTCATATTTGATGAAAGCATAGCATTCAAGAAATCAAAGGAACTTTCCATAGACTCTGATGATGAAGAACTTTTGGTATTTGAGGAGGAAGTTGACAAGGGGGAAGAAGAATCACACCATGAAACAAGAAAAAGACCTAATTGGTTGAAATCTACTCTACTTGATGCAGAAGGTCATGGGACAATGAAAGTATCATTTAGAGAAAGCAAGAAACCCAAGAGATATTTTGGGTATGCTGCATACATGACAAAACTAATAGAAACATAACCATCCACTTTTGAAGACGCTATAAATAATCAGGAATCGAAAGATGCCATGAATGAAGAGTATCAATCTATAATGAAGAATGGAGTCTGGAAGATCGTACCAAGGCCCGAAGACAAATTTGTGGTTACTTCCAAGTGGATCTATAAGATCAAACATGCGGCAGATGAAAGTATAGATAAATATAAAGCAAGATTTGTGGCTAGGGGATTCTCTCAACTAGAAGGCATCGACTATGAAGAGGCATTTGCTCCAACAACAAGATATACAACTATTCGATCATTAGTCTCTCTGACAGCATCGATGGGGTGGAAGATCCACCAAATGGATGTCAAGACTGCATTTCTAAATGACACAATAGATGAAGAAGTCTATATAGAGCAACCCTTGGGATTCGAAGTTAAAGATAGGAAGGCATATGTTTGCAGATTGAAGAAAGCATTATATGGCCTCACGAAAGCACCAAGAGCATGGTATGCTAGAATGGATGCATACCTGCAAAGAATAGGCTTCACAAAAAGTTTTGTTGATTCGAACCTCTATATTAAGGTTGTAGATGGAGAACCTGTAATCATTCTTTTGTATGTAGATGATCTTCTCTTAACAGGTGTAGAAGGTTGAATTGAAGAATGTAAGAAGCAACTAGCATCAAAATTTGACATGAAGGATCTTGGGCTGATGCATTACTATTTGGGACTATAAGTCTATCAAGGACCGATGAAGTTTATTTGGGTCAAGGAAAGTACGTGATCAAGATGTTGAAGAGGTTTGACATGATGGATTGCAAACCTGTGACCACTGCGATGATCACAAACTTAAAGAGACTAAGGAGTTCTGAATCAAGCCCTATGGATCCTTTTGAGAATAGGAAACTTATTGGCTCATTGATGTACTTGGTGAATACATGACCAAACATATGCTTTGCAGTAAATGTTCTCAATCAATTCCAAGTGGAGCCGAAGCATGATCATTGGGTAGCAACAAAACATATTCTGAGATATCTGTGAGGAACCATCCACTACTATCTGAAGTATGATAGAAGGAATGATGTCCAACTGATTGGATATACAGATTCTAACTGGGGAGGCAGTGAGCAAGATGGAAGAAGCACTACAGGAGGATGTTTCAATTTAGGATCCTCCATGGTCTCATGGATGAGCAAAAAGCAAGAAATTTGCTTTGAGTAGTGTTGAGGCTGAATATGTTGCAGCCTATGAAGTAAGCAGAGAAGCAGTATGGTTGAGGAAGCTACTATCCGACCTATTTGAAGGACCGATGAACCCTACAGTGATACTTTGTGATAACACTAGTTGTATACGTTTGTCTGAAGATCCAGTGTTTCATGGAAAGACAAAGCATATAAACAACAAGTATCACTATATTCGAGAGCTAGTGCAAAATGGTGTGTTGCAGCTACAGTATATCTCCACTGATGAGCAGGTAGCTAACATATTGACAAAGTCACTTCCGAACAAGAAGCTTGTGTACTTGAGAGACAAGCTTGGTTTGGTTGATGTATCCTCCCTAATTGAGAGGGAGAGATAGACACTACATTCTTGTCTTCACTTGGGAAGAAAGAATAGAGGATTGGGTAACCATCTGGCATTCGATACTCTTTGAGAATGTGGTAGGGAATTCAAGACAAGAGTAGTCATGGACTGATATTCTTTGAGGACTAGCTATCCAAGATAAGAATAGTCCAAAGGAAGGTCATACTCAGTGAACACCCAGGTGGAGTATGTACCTTGAGAGACAATGATGATGGTGTCTATAAATCATTGGTCTCGCCAGCATTGTGCTCTAATCTTGTGGAGAGATAGAGTTGTTAGTCAAGGCCTTGCTATGTGACAATGCTGGTTAAATATGATGCTAGAAAGATGGGTTACCAATCCGACTCTTTTTATGAGATCTCTTCAGATTGAGAATGACCATGTACCTCTTATGAATACCTCCCTAGTTAAGAGGGAGTATTGAAAAATGTATAACTAGGTTCGGTCTTCATAAGTATGAAATGTATTCTTGTAAATTATAAAATGAAAAGAAATTATTATTATTGGAGCATGGGTTTCATGCTCGAGTTCTTTCATTTTATAGGTCAAGCACCCATTGAGTGCTTCTAGGGTTTGTCCTAGATATAGGAATCATTGTCATATATTGAATGTTGAAATTTTTAAGTCTAACCCTTTAGAAATTTTCCTGCACTATTTGGTTTATTTCACCTACTTGTTTAATTACTGAACAAGTTATTTAACCATATAAATACTGAAATAAACAACCATCTACAGATTATCAACTGAAAGAAATAGACAAGCACACAAGGGACACTGTTATTTTTCGACAATCGTCCCCAAAAAAACCCAACTTGGGAAAATCGGTGCAACAGTGCTGAGGGTTTTATTATTAAGCAACTTTTCTTGAGTACACTGGGTGCCAAACTGGCTCACCCGACAGAGAAAATAATCTGGCAATAATACCTCTCTTTGGAAGCAGATATTCTGAAAGTCTGCTCCACGAAACCCTCTCCAGCACCTCTCTAAAGCACTGCGTCAGCCCTCCTGGCCTTTGCGTCAGCCTGAAACCCTCTGCGTTAGCCCTCTAAGGCTCTGCGTAGCCGTTCTGGCCCTCTATGTCACTTCTGCAGCCTCTGCATCACTCACGCAGGCCCTTCTGGCCTCTGCACAGTCAATGCTAGCCTCTGCGTGGCTCTTGTTGGCTCTGCATCTTCCTCTCAACCTCTACGCTGGTCTTTCGGCACTATCTCTGCCTCTCTACCTTGTACTCACTACCCCTTGTTGCAACTCTGATCACTGGTTCGATTTCTCTTGGCAAACCCCGCTTTAGAAAACCGAATTGACTAATCACTCTAGTGTATCTCCAACTGACCCTCAAGCCTCCTCTTATACTTTTTCTGTTGAGTCTTCAACAACCGAGATTACATCTCTAATCAACGGCTAAGATTAGATTTCGCTTGATCCATGTCATTTAGAACCTTCTAACCCAGTTTTATATTAATACCCATTAATATTTTTATTTTCCTAAGTTTAGATTTAGGAACCCATTAAAATATTAATTATTTTAATATCTCCTTCACAGAGTAGAATTTCCTCAAACCATTTCTGGGTCTTGGAGATCTCATGTGCCTTAGCCTCTCCACCAATTTTCATGGCTAGAGCACATCCGATGCTATCCCAAATCAACATTGAAGACCCTAATGGGCACATTGTATCTTGTAAAGAAAAATTATTTTTGTCTTTAAAGTGTCAAAATTCCCTCCAAGATCAAGTTGGCCTAGAAGCTGTCAAGTTGGCCTAAATGAAGAGCCACATCTACCCTTGAAGAGGCCTATATAAAGAGAGGAACTCGTCCTCCAAAAGATCACTCACTCAACTCTCATTCTATGCGAAGAAGAGGACAAGAAGAGGTCAAAGAAGAAGGACGAAGAAGAGGTCGAAGGAAGTCGAAGTGCTTGGGCTAGTTCTCTCTCCCACGTGCAAGTCGAAGCTAGGGTTTTCTGTGCAAGGGTCATCCCTAGTTCGAACTTGGAAGAATGATAAGAAAAAAGTCAAGCGAAGATCAATTAGGGTATATCTCTAGCCCTAAGTCTCAAGGAAAGGCAAGCGAAGGGAAGAAGAGGCTCCAAGAAGAAGATCAAAGTCTTCTAGTGGAGCAGCAACAGTTGTCGTGCAGTCAGAGTTTCGAATCTGCAGTAGGATTTCAAAGTTCCTGCAGCAGGAGGCTGAGTTGATCTTGATCTTGGAGGGTATTTGTTTGAGTCTCTAGGTCATGGTATTCGTCAATTGAAGGATCTATAAGAAGAGGAGATTTAAGGGTTTTCCCCTCAAGCGGAGAGGTTTTTGCCCTGGCTTGCAGCCTATATATTGTGTCACTATTCTGTTGATTTGGGGTAGCATCGGATGTGCTCTAGCAATGAAAATTGGTGGAGAGGCTAAAGCACATGAGATCTCCAAGGCCCAAAAATGGTTTGGGCAGATTCTAACTGGTTTGAGAGATATTAAAATAATTAATATTTTATTGTAGTTCCAAAGTCTAAACTTAGGAAAAATAAAATATTAATGGGTATTAATATAAAATTGGGTTAGAAGGGTCCAAAAGTCATGGATCAAGCCAAATCTAATCTTAGGCATTGATTAGAAATTTAATATCGGTCGTTGATGGACCAACGAAAAAAGTATAAGAGGAGGCTTGAGGGTCAGTTAAGATACACGAGAGTGATCCGTCATTCATTTTGCTAGAGCGGGGTTACTAAGAAAAATTAAATCAGTGATCAACAGCGAGGAGCAGTGAGTACGATGCAGAGAGGCAGGCACAATACTGAGAGACCAGCACAAAAGCGGACAGAGCCAGAGCAACAGTCAGTCTAGGCTACGCAGAGCCCAGAGAGACTGTGTCATCCACACAGAGGGATGAGGGAGTGACATAAAGGCCCCCAGAGGTTGCGCAGTGCCTCAGAGGGCTGACATAGAGAGTCCTGGGGCTGACGCGAAGGCCAGAAGGGCCAGCGCTGAGCTTCAGTTGTGCCGGAGAGGGTTTCGTGGGAGAGGTTTTCTGAATACCTGTTTCCAAATATAGAGGTATTGTTGTCGTGTATTTTTCTCTGTCAGGTGAGCCGGTTTAGGCACCCAGTTGTACTCAGATAAACTACATAATAATATAACCCTCTGAATAGCTGCACCGATTTTCCCACATTGGGTTTTTCCGGGGACATTGGTCCAAAAATAACGGTGTCACTTGTGTGCTTGTTTTCTTTCAGTTGATGATCTATAGATGTTGATACTGTACTTGTGTTTATTTTCAGTATTTACATGGTAAATAACTTGTTAAGTAATTGAACAAGTAGGAAGAAATAAACTAGATAGTACAAGAAGAATTTCTAACGGGTTAAACTTAGAAATTCCAACATGGTATCAGAGAGTGGTTCCAGATCACAGGATAGCTGAAGGCATCAGTTAGCAAAGCAGTAGCAACAGAAACAGTTGTCCCGAGTACAGAAGTTGTTCCTAGCAGAATGCAGCAAGGAAGAGGTGACGCAAAGGGCCTGCGTCATCAGTTCGAGCCAGAAGGAGGATCAGCGCAGAGGCAGAGAGAGCAGACCTGACCTACGCAGTGCCCGGTCATCTTTCTCAATCAGGAAGGATCGACGTTGTGGCATAGGAGGTTGTGGGTAATTTGCGGAGCGAAGCTGGTGGTGTACTGTGGTCAAAACAGTACCTAACAAGGCAAGACCAAGGAGCAGGGAGTTGCTGCCAAGGCAGATTTCTAGCCAAGGAATTTGGATCAGTGGTGCGATTGCACAGACGATCGAAGTGGGGCAACTCGATGTTGGCAGAAGGATTTCCAAAAGGGAAATCAAGACTAAGAGGGAGTCGAACCGAGAACTTCCAGACGGGAAGTTGAGAGATTCAACAAGAGTCGAACAGAGGACTTCCAGGAGGGAAGTAGAGAGACTCGGAGGAGTCGACAAAAGAGGAGCGAGATCAGGACAAGCTAGACGAAGCGTCCAACTTTGTGGTCTGGAAGGCCAGGATCTTGTCCATTCTAGACAGATATCGCATCAAGGACTTCACCTTGAAAACGATAGCGATCCCAGTTGACCCAGCTGAAAATGAGAAGTACGAGGAGGCAATGGCCAGGGCGAAGTGCATCATCCTTGATGGGGTCAAGGATCATGTGGTGCCACATATTGCCGAAAAGGATACGGCAAATGAGATGTGGGAGGCCCTAAAGAAATTGTACCAGCATACTTTCGTGCAGAGGAAGATGTTACTTGAAAATCAGCTGTGGTCATACCAGATGCAGAAGGGAGAGCAGATAGATATCTTCCTCGGTCGATTGAAGGAGATCCGGGACCAACTGACTTCCATAGGGGCCACGCCGGATGAGGAGATGTTGGTGAGGACCACACTGAACGCAGTTTCCAAGGATTGGGAAGTATTTGTCTAGAGCATACTGGGCAGGTCGAAGCTTCCAGATTGGGAAGAACTGTGGGCGACTCTTCGTCAAGAAGAGATCAGACGGCTAACCAAGGCGGGGAGTAGCGGTAAAGGGGTCAGAATCAAGAAGGAGGAAGAAGAGGATGCGACTCTAGCATCTGTGGGAAAGCAGGAGAAGTAGAAGAAGGACCTCTCCAAGGTCATGTGCTTCCATTGTGGGGAACTAGGTCATTTTGCGAACCAATGTCCGAGGAAGAAAAGCAAGGGAGAGGCTTCTGAGACCAAGGCAGCGCCAGTGAGGGTGGAGAAAGAAGTCAAGGAGGATGACAACTGTGCCATGAGTGCTCATGTGCCACTTGAGAAGAAGTGGGGAGACATCGAGCTGTAATCAGGAGGACTACAGGCGATAAGGGGCAGGATCCTTGAGGTACCCAACCTCTTGGATTATACCTTGCTACGGGAGCCCCGAAGAGGAGTAGCAAAACTGGCAGATGTCGGTAGAGACGGATGCGAATGGAGCGGCAGAGAGTGCTACAGTGCAAGGGTCCCCGGACAACAAGAGGCTAGCAGGTTGCAATAGTGCGAGAGGCACGTGAGTGTTGCACCGGTGCAAGATGGCACAGAGAGGTGTGCAATGGTGTGAGATGCATGGGGTTGTTGCAGCAGCGCAGAGGTCAGTAGAGGGAGCACTTGTTAGCGGCAGAGGGAGCTTCAGCATCGGGAGTGTCTCTAGCCTGACAGGGATGTCAGAGTTCGGTGGATCAGTTACTTACTTCTCAGTAACTGGAACGCAGTGCAGTAGCAGTATGTGGTAGCACAATGGCGCATGAGGAGAAGGGGATGCAGTGCAGATGCAGTGCTGGGTGTATGGACCAACAGCAGCACAAATGCAGAGGGAGCTGTCGTATGGACATAGCAGTGGCAATGGCAGGACCATGGGCAGCAGTACAAGATGACGCAATGCAAAGGATGTTGGGCGGGGAGGCCTAGCATCAGCACAAGGACTGATGCTTGATGATCAAGGTGATACTCAGTGAGGAGTATTACTAGAGCACAATCCTCGCTAAGAGGAGTGTTGATTTGGGGTAGCATCGGATGTGCTCTAGCCATGAAAATTGGCGGAGAGGCTAAAGCACATGATATCTCCAAGACCCAAAAATGGTTTAGGCAGATTCTACCCAGTTTGGGAGATATTAAAATAATTAATATTTTAAATGGAGTTCCTAAGTCTAAACTTAGTAAAAATAAAATATTAATGTGTATTAATATAAAACTGGGTTAGAAGGGTCCAAAAGTCATGATCAAGCCAAATCTAATCTTAGTCGCTGATTAGAGATTTAATCTCGGTAGTTGATGTACCAACGAGAAAAGTATAAGAGGAGTTTTGAGGGTCAATTGGAAGATACACCAGACTGATCAGTGATTCATTTTGCTAGAGCGGGGTTGCCAAGCAAAGTTGAATCAGTGATTAGCAGCGAGGGGCAGTGAGTATGAGGCAGATAGGCAGGGACAATATTGGGAGACTAGCACAGAAGCAGAGAGAGCCAGAGCAGCAGTCAGTCCAGGCTACACAGAGCCCAGAGAGACTGTCATCCACGCAGAGGGCAGAGGGAGTGACGCAGAGGCTGCGCAGTGCTTCAGAGCGCTGACGCATAGAGTCCTAGGGCTGACGTAGGTCAACAGGGGGCTGACGCAGAGGCCGCTGAGCTTCAGTTGTGCCGGAGAGGGTTTCGTGGGACAGGTTTTATGAAAACCTGTTTCCGAATATAGAGGTATTGTTGTCGTGTATTTTTCTCTGTCGGGTGGGCCAGTTTAGGCACCCAGTTGTACTCAGATAAACTGCATAATAATATAACCCTCTAAATAGCTGCATCGGTTTTCCCGCATTGTGTTTTTCCGGGGACATTGGTCCAAAAATAACGGTGTTATTTGTGTGCTTGTTTTCTTTCACTTGATGATCTGTAGATGTTGATACTGTACTTGTGTTTATTTTCAGTATTTACATGGTAAATAACTTGTTAAGTAATTGAACAAGTAGGAATAAATAAACCAGATAGTACAGGAAGAATTTCTAATGGGTTAAACTTACAAATTCCAACATATTCTTATTGTTTTGGTAGTTGTTTGATGTATTTCACATTATAATAATGAGGATCAAAGTGAAGCAACAAAATTGTAACTTGTTGACATTATTGTAAAAAAACACAAAAAGTATTTATAATAATAATTTAGTAATATATATAAAATGTACAAGTGATGTTGAATGTTACAATGAGGCACTGCTTATATACCTAGGCAGGTGTCCTTTCATGACTGGGGCATGTCTTTTAGACATGCCTTTTCACTTAACTAATGACTACTTAACATAATCATTACTTGATTATTTAGTATTTACATTTATTTATATTTATTTAATTTTATATAATTTATATTCGTACACAAATCTAATAAGGTAAAAGGTAACACAAACAGTTATCAAGTTAAAGAGAATCAACACATTCATTGCCCTATTGAATTCTCAACAAGTCCAAGCCTCAAAACAAAGAAAAATTTGTGATCATAGCCCATAGCCACAAAATGCCATTCTATACATCCAGAACTTTCCAACCATGCAAAAATCACCTCAATTGGAGCTCATATGTAGAAATTATGCCTCCCACAAGTTAAGCTACCATATTTACCACCATGGGATGAATGGATGCCATGCCAACCCCCTTTACTCACACATGTGCTGCATGTGAACTTTTGAGAAGATTCTAGAAGTTCCAAAAATGTTATCACTAATTGGGGGTTGAGAATGCAAAAAACCTAACTCTAGATAGCTATCGAGCTATTTTAAATATTGGGTTGCGAGGAGTAGAGGCCAAGGGTCCCATTCTTTAGTATTTTAATTGTTCCATAATTGAGTCGAGCATATAGGAGTGGGATCTGAGAGCATAATAGAGGAGAAAGAAGATTCTATCCTACCATTCAGGCCACATTGTCAAAGACCACTCCATAGTAAGTGCCCTCCTTTCTTTGTACTTGCATTTCCATAATTGAAGAAAAGAGTGGACTAGTGCCTTTGTCAATCAAGGCCTAATCGATTCTAAGGCTAAAATATATGGAAGAGGATTGATCGAAGAAATTCAAGGAAGATAAAGAAAGCTACGATTAAGTTTCTCAACTCCTCAAACCCTAGCGTCTCTCAATCAAACTGGAGACAATATGGGAGAGAGATGCGCCTATGTTCCTCAATAGAAACTTGATGATAATCTTGTCAAGAAGATGTGAGTCATAAAACATTCAACAATACTTTGGTGAAAATTTCATTGAAACCCTAATTCTACAACAAACACAAGATGGAAGAAAATACTTGCAGCAATTTTGCACAAAATTACCATAAAATCACTAGCTATCCTCCAATATAAAGAACCATCCAATCATAATATCCTCCCCAAGACAATTTGCTCATTCAATGTCCAAAAGAGACTAAGAGAAAATAGACAAGCTAGTGCACACTACTCTCCAAGTGTGAGTGTGTCAATGATCCATGTCTAAATCAACTCATCTCTACTATATGAGGGAAACCAAGTCGATTTAGTCCAAAATTAGACTAAAAGCCCTAAAAATAATATAGTATGTTATTACAAATTGGATAGGCCACAAGATGACCCCTAAAGATAGCTAACTCAATGAATAAACATAAAAAAAAGCCTCTTTTAATCCAAACATGTGAGATAAAAGGTGTCCAAGGATGATGTCATCCTCTAAAAGTTGCATCTATCATCAAAATATACCACGGATGACTCAATAAGGTGTTCCTCACTCCAAAAGCCACACCTCATCAAAAGGTGTCTAATTATCAAGGCTCCCTCAACAATACGTCATCATCAAAATTAGCCCACGTCATCAACCCAATCAACATGGAGGAGGCATCATCAAGCGAGGGCATGACATCATCATGCAAATTCGTGTACAATCCCCTCCAAATGGGTCTCAAGCAATGTTGCAGTAATCGTTATCGGGATATTATCAGCGAGGGGAAAAAATCGGGAAACAAATCGTAACATACAAAAATATTCATTTTTTTTCAATTTTTTTAATATCTAAAGCATCTACAACATAAAATAAATACATTGACACATAAATATGATAAAAGAACTAATATATAAGATGTTTAATATCATTTCTAGTGCTACATCACACATAACAGTGAATCATGTCTTGAATAGTAAGTCCTGACTCATGACTCCCAACTCAGCTTCAAAATATCAACAAAAAATATAATAATGTATCTCATAAGTCATAATGTCATATACAATGAAATAAACCAAATAACTAAAGTCTAATACTATTGATTTCCTCTGCCCCTCTTGCGAGAAAATGCAATAGCTTTCCCTTTCCCTCTAGATGTAAATGTCGGTGGAGTTGGCAATGGACTCTGTTGTGCTCTAGAAGCTGAAGAACTAGGAGCTATAGGAGGTAGACCACGTCCTCTACTGATGGCAGGGGTAGCCCGGGTAGGTGGTGTCACCTCCTCCTCCTGTTGCTCCGCCTCCTCCTCCTCCACTACCTCCTGCTCTAACCAATCATCGACAGACTCCATGAGAGGCCTCTCGGCCTCAACCCTCCATGTAGCAGTGGTGTCAATCCCATCCAATGAGATGGCCTCCATATCAGGTATCCTATCAAGTTGCCTCACCCACAATCGAAGATTGTAGTAGACGTAGACCATGTCATTAAGTCGCTGGGACTCCAACCTGTACAAAGATCATGAAATAATAATTATAAAAAAAAATAATGTTTAATGAATTCAAAAAATTATTTGGAAATTTGCAACATTTTAAGTGTTAACCTGTTGCGCTTCTTGTTGTGTATTTTTTCAAATGCACTCCAGTTGCGCTCGCATCCTGAGGAGCTACATGTTTGGCTGAGGATTTGAATGGAAAGCTTTTGCAGAAGGGGTACCCTAGCACCATGCATCTACAACAAAATTACAAATAAAATTTTAAATAAACATAAGAAAAAAAATGAAATTTGGAAGTTGAAGCAAAGTATGAAGTTATGAACTTGAAAAGACAATGAAATTTGAAACAAACTAAAAAATACCTGCCATTTTAGTCATCCTGTCAGTCACAGTGATGTCAAAGCCAAATGTGCCACCTGCCATCCTGTATGTCTCAATTTCTTTGGAGATTTCTGTACGTTTTGCTGGAGATCGCACCATCCTCTGAACACAGGTTAAGAATCCATCCATGATCTCAGCATCAAATACGAACCCACACGGATAAGAAAATGCAGGGTTCAAGTAGATCCCTGCAGCATGAATGGGACGATGGAGTGTGTTGTTCCATCGTTCATCAATCACTGCCCATAGGAGGAGTTGTCTCTGAAACCCCTCATCTCCCTTATCATCATAGTAGGCCCGAATGGATTATTTCGCCCTGTCCATGGCCTCATACAAATAGCCCATTGCGGGCTTCTCACCATCAACTAATCAAAGAACCTTTACCAAAGGTTCAGTAATGTTGCACACCTCCTGCACTCCCACCCAGAAGTCTTCCTGGTATGAAACTAGTCTGCATATGGCCTCTCCCTCTGGTTTGCGGCTCATTGTCAAAGCACGCCACTCCTCTGAAAGAAACATTCTCTTCACATCCCACATAGAATTCAAGAGAGATTGAAGAGATATGAAACTGGTGGCAAACCGTGTAATGGCGAGGCGCACCAACATTTTGTTGTTGGTGAATTTTCTCATCAAGTTAAGCATAGATGTATGATTATATATAAATTTTGTAATGCTTTTTGATGACTCAACAATATCTTTGACAAAGAAAATTTTCCCTATGTCGTCCAACATCAAATCAATACAATGTGCAGCACAAGGTGTCCAAAATAAAGTAGGATGCCTCTCCATAAGCATCCTGTCAGCAGCAACATAATTTGCAGCATTGTCCGTTATGACTTGGACAACATGTTCTGCACCCACCTCCAAAATAAACACATCCAGCAAATCACATAAAGTTTTTGCATCTTTGATATGTGAAGATGCATCAACAGATTTCATAAACATTGTCCCCTTGGGACAACTAACCAAGAAGTTTATAAGGGTTCTCCCCTTTTGGTCAGTCCAACCATCTGACATCACAGTGCATCCTGTTTGTGCCCATGATGCCCTAAACTCCTCCAATATTTTGGTGCAGTCAACCTTTTCATTTTGAAGAATCCAGCCTCAAAAGTCATCATAAGAAGGGATTTTGTACCCTGAGCCAATAGGCTGGAAAAATGGATTATTCCTTGCAACGTTGGAAGGAATATCACTCCAAAGGAAAAATTTGGCCAACAACTTGTTAGCTTGTTCTTTCTCAGTTTTTTTAAGCATTGAAGTGATAGACGGCTATGAACCAGGTGTGGTTCTAGGAACAAAAAATGATGAGGCAGCTACCGAGTTGGTTGTAGATATTGATGTTGAAGTAGAACCAGTGCCACTTCCTTGTTCACCTGAACCTAACACAGCCTTTGTTAGTTGCCTCTTCATTTCTGCTTCGACCTCTCTATTGTGCTCTAAATTTTCCAATAATCTCATGGTTTTTCGGATGATTTCAGGATTTGTATTTTTGCAAGGCTCTACATCAAATCCAGGGATTTGTGCAAGGTGATACTTCAATCTGTAAACCCCCCTGACATATGCTGCCCACACAATTTGCAAAACAAGTTTATTCTATCAAAACCTCCATCAGGTTCACCAAATTCCCACAGAGGGTCCAATTTCCTTGGCATGTTTGTAACTTGGTTGAACTCTGGATTCTTGAGTTTTAAATTTGTAAGATGAAGTTTGAAGTTTGACTTTGAACTTTGAACTTTGAAGTTGAATGGTGAACCTATGGCAAAATAAGGATTACAATTTACAAGTTACAAACTTACAATTTACAAAAACTAAAAAGAAATTACATACATGAGTAACATGACAAAACACATGGAATTTTTGACAATTTAAGTTTTTAACAAACAAAATCAAAAATCAAAAACCCCATCAAATCAATTCAAAAATATTTGATAACCCATTGAATTCTTTTGATAAACAATGGGTTATCCAGATTCCAAACCCAACCAAAAACATAAAAAAAAACAAAACAAAGTTACAAAACACAAAATTTTGGTGCCCATACCGGTTTGATGGAGAAAATTCGTCTCCTCCTTAGCTCTCAATCCGTTTTTCTCCTCCAATCAGCTGATTCAGCTCCCAAACGACCAAGCTTTCTTTGCTAGGTCACTCCAAAACCCCATCGCTGTCGCTGTCTGTGCAAATGATTTTCCAAAAATCATGTTTTTGGTCTTATAAACGCGTTGTCCGCATGGCCCATGATTTTTTCACATCGAATCGCGATTTTTTGGAAAAAATCGCGGTTATTTCAAAAAATCGCGAATTTTTCCAAAAAAATCGCCGAAAAAAAAAACTTGTAATTATCGCGCAATTTTATCGGTGAAATCTGGAAATCGCAATTTTCGCATTACTAGTCTCAAGTCATCATCATCATCATCAAAACGTCCCAAAAATAAGGCAACATCCATCAAGAAGGTGCAATGTCAACCTAAGGATGTCTTGTCATCTCTAGGGTACATTAGCTTTCAAAGAAACACCTTAGTTGAGATGTGCAGTGTTCTAGGATCTAGAGGGAGAGGAAAGTGTCATCAAATGTGTTGGATACATACCAAGTTTAATGCTCAAAAGGTAGTTAATGTACTAGCTATAGTGCCTAATGTAGTCATCAAATGAATTGGAGCCTCAACATCCTCTCCGGAGTGTTGGAGAAGTATCATGCAATCCGTTGTGAAGATTTGGCTAACCCTGAATCCTCTTGCAGCAACTGGTGTTATTTCTTCTATTTGTTAATTTAATTAAACAAATTATTTGTTGTGTGCTACAGCAAATATCGAAACAAATACACCACAACCTTCACAAATAAACACTGCGGAAGAAATAAAAGTGTTGGAAGAATAGCAGCACACACAAATACACAGTTATTTTTGGAGTAAGTCCCCAGAAAAACCCGACTCAGGAAAACCAGTGCGGCAGCTGATGGTTTTAATATTATGCAGTAGTAAATTTGAGTACAAGACTATGGATGCTCAAATCTAGCAATCCATACAGAGAAATGACTGACAATAAATCTAGTGAGAAAAATATCACTCCCACAGGCGATAAGACATTGACCTTGGCTCAAGATGGGCTGCTCTTTGTTGCCTCTATGCAGTCACTGCATCAGCCTACGCAGTATTGCGTCCCACAACTCGGAATTGCTTTCCCTCTAGCTATCTGATCAGTTGTTGTCTGGAAGTTGGATCCTCCTGGCCTCCTTGATCTCTCTCCGGCTTTTGGCACTGAATCACTACTTCTCCCCAGCAAAACACGAAATCCCCTCTGAAGCACTACGCTACCTCTCTGTGGCACTCACTGCCTCTCTGCAGTGCACTCATCGGAATTGGAAAAACTTCCTTTGACCTTACTATCCCTGCCCCTCTCACTGCTTCGAGCTCACTAGCTCTCTCTCCAGCAACTCAACGCTGCTACTCAGGAAATCGATCTGCCAGTGAAATCGAATTGCTGGTGTGTGTTCTCCAAGCCCCATCGAGTTTCTTCTTATAATCTCTCGTTGAGACATCAACGACCACAATTAAAACTTAATCGATGGCTAATATTAACTAGAACTCGATCCAAGTCTTTTTCTAGAAGATTCTCACCATGACTTAATTAATACCCTTTAATTAATCATATTTCCTAAGTTTAGACTTAGGAAACATTAAAAAATTGATTAATTATTTTAATTAAGTCGTCTCTAGGTGGATTTTCCATAAACAATTACTAGATTTTGGTCAATGCATGTATTCTAGCCTCTCCACCAAATTTCAAGGCTAGAACACATTCGATGATACAAAAAATAACATCCCTCAAGGGATGGAAGTTGTATCTAGGATCAAGCATCTAAAACATATTCATGGAATAAAGTGAAATCAACATCATAGGTGCAAGAACCAAAAGAATATCATAGTGGGCCATATTTAATATGAAAGAAATCAAATTAATTCATGCAAACACCATCTTCAAATGTCTCTCTAGTTTATTATTTGTAAACAACTTACCATGGTTAGATATGGGAGGGTTATCACAAGGCCCTATTAGGTGCTTTTAACCCTAAGGGGGGGAACAATTCCTAGGCCAACCCATCAATTAGCAAGTGTAAGTAGTTACTGGCATGGTAGGGGTTTACCTCATGGAGGATGCCACAGTCTTTATGTTGGGAAAAATACTGAGAGGGGGGTTGAATCAGTATTTTAAAAACTCACAATAATAATTTTATTTTCTGAAATGTATACGCAACTTGATTGAACCCAACTAGCATATATACGCGACTATTGTAAAAGAAACTAGCTTATGCTCAGTAAACTTGTAAAACAGTGAATTCTTTATTTGTTAAACTTGAACCAGAATGTAAGAGATTTATCAGGCATTTGATAAGCAGTAAACAGGTGCAGTAAGACCAAAATATAATATCACACATAAGTAACACACATGAACACCAAGATTTAAGGTCGAAACCCAATGTGAGAGAAAACCACCGTTGTTGTCGTCTCAATATTCAAGGCTTATTAATATCAAAAACTTCTTGCATTCTTGTACTGGTGCAGACTCATACCAGTATGCAGGCACCCATCTGCTGAAGGTTACAACCTTCACTCGTTTTCCAGCTCCTATTGGAAGGGAGCTCCAACCCCCTGATCTGATCACCAGCTACTACTGGCAGGAAGCTTCGACTTCCTCACTGAAGGCTCCAACCCTCAGCAACATCCATGGACCACATTTCATAAATTTTCACATTGGATCCAATATCAACACTTACGCTCAATCATCACTGTAATACAATCATCAATCTCTGACACATAGAATCAACCAATCACTGAAACCCAATCAACTGACACTTAATCAAAACTCAACCAATCAACTGGAACAATCAGATCACTATAACCAGTACACAGAACTGAACTCAGAATATTGCATCAACACACAGAATCAACTGCAACCCTAATCATTCAAATGCCAAAATGTATACGCTACTTCACTTAAGGCAACCTGCATGCATACGCTCTTTTCTGTAGAGAAACCCGCGTACAGATCTTAATATACTGAAAACTGAAAACTTGTAATTCTGAATCAAATACAAAGTTGACCAGAGATATTCTGAAATATTATGTTAGCTTATAGAACCCTCATACAGTCAGTAGCATTAATAATCTTTTCAACCAATCATGTAAGCAAATTCAACTTCATCATTCAATCAGTTCTACTTCAAACATTATCACTCAACCCAGATCAACATGAGGACATCATTGACAGACAACAGAGAAGCAGCAGCACTGATCAGGTTGATCAGTCATTTATGAACAGAAACCCTTACTTTATATACGCGACTTTGAAGAAGCGAACCCGCGTGTATATGTGCTTTTCCCGAGACCAACCAGCGTATAGATCTGCAAATTTTGACCTAAAATTGCACAGCTCTTCAAAACTTCAAAAAGACCCAAATCATAATATTCAGAGATAAAAACATGCGTCAGTACTTAGATCTAGTCAATCCATGAGCAAATCATACAATGAAAAGTCATTTCAAGTCTCATGATCCTGATCCATCATTGTATTCATCGGTGCATAATTATTTCAGATCTATGTGACAATTATGGCCCTTACAATGCAAATATACTTCAGATTGAAGTATTCATCAAAAATCCTTTCACTTGCACACTTAGCACTTTGATCTTCACCTCTTTATATAGTTTAGCCCTTATCCAATACCACGGGTCAAAACTACATTAGTGTCGGTGGTAATCTTTGACGGGATCAATATCCGTTGTCACACTCATTAATATGGACCAATACCATGGTAAGGACCCCTGGTATTTAGAATACCATGGTGCAAAAACCATACGCTACTTTGCTTCACCAAACTCGTGTGTATACATGACTTGGCCTTGATGAACCCGCGTATAGATTTTCAAATATTCACCTGTATCAAACTTTCTGATTCTGATCTGTAAACCTTTGACCCATCATTCTGGTATTCTATTCCATCATTCTGTCACCTCTGAACTGACCTGTGGATCCATCTAGTTACCATATACTTTTTATGTTGCAAGAGAGTTTCCATCAAGGATGACACATGCATCATAATGCCAACAATCTCCCGCTTTGGACTTGATGGCAATCATGTTGGTGTTGATCACCTCAATCTGTAGAAACTTGTTAGATACAGCAAACAACCGTTATTCAAACACCAAGATATTCTCTCCCCCTTCGACATCAAGAGCAAAGGGCGGACCAAAGCTCCCCCTTTGAATCTGATTTACATTATACTGCCCATGCTCCCCCTGAGCACATGCTGAATCTTCAGAAAGATTTTCAAGTGAAGAACATGACTCTATAACTCAACTAAGTATGACCTTTCTATCACCAAGGACTCATACTTACATCAATCACCCAACCAAGTGGGGATACATATTTGACTCAACCACCCAACCAAGTGGGATTACATATTTGACATGACCTCAAAAGTCCATACATGACTGAATATGACAATTATTACATCATAGGTCTCCACATGACCTTTACATCAAATGACAGATATGACATTAATAACTGAGACCAAAAGATCTTAAAAGTAGCATAATTCAACAACCAGAATGCCAACAATGCATTATATTCTGCAAGGCTAATGCTCCCCCTGAACTTGTGCTACCTGTTCATTTTCAACAACTCATTCATCAAAGCATCTTCATCAATTAGATAAATATCAATGAGAAAAACATAACTCAATACCATATCAGCAGACTATACCCATCAACACCAGACCAAGAAAAATCAAATCATAGCTGTCAGAGGTTGATCTTGAGTCTGTCCCATTGTTTTTCTATCAGAGAAAAACATACGCAACTGTCTGCAAAGAAACTTGTGTATATACGCAACTATACTTCATGAAACCTGCGTATAGCCAGCAACCTTCTGAATTTTCACCTGTAGACTGAGCAGACTAAATTAACAGCAAAATGAGGCAGAGACAACTCCCAGTTTCTGTTTGAGATATTCAAATGCTTCTCTAGGAAGGGGTTTAGTAAATATTTCAGCAACTTGTTCTTTGGAGGGAACATACTCCAATTTAACCTTTTGCTCAAGAACTTGTTCTCGTAGAAAGTGATACTTAATAGGAATATGCTTGGTCTTGGAGTGCATAATAGGATTTTTCGAAATACTAATAGCACTTGTATTATCACATAGGATGGAGATGGGTGGAGAACATTTGATTTGTATATCATGTAATGTTTGCATCATCCAGATAAGTTGTGTGCAACAAGATGCAGTAGCTACATATTCTGTTTCCACTGTAGATAAGGCAATGGAACTTTGTTTCTTGTTGAACCAAAATACCAATCGGGGCCCCACGTAAAATGCACCTCCACTAGTGATTTTCCGTTCATCGACATTTCCAACGCAATCCGCATTTGTGTATGCAAGAAGGGGAAGATCTGCATCTTTAGGAAACCATAGACCAAAGTCTTGGGTTCCTTGGAGATATTTGAATATTATCTTTACTGCCTAAAGATGTGATTCCTTTGGATTGGATTAGAAACGTCCAACAATCCCAACTGCATGCATGATATCTGGTCTAGTACCTATTAGATAAAGCAGACTTCCAATCATAGACCTATACTCTGGTTGGTTTACGGTGGGAGAATCATCATTAGAAATAAGGCTACATCCTGTCATCATGGGAGTACATACAGGTTTGCAATCTTCCATCCCATACTTCTTCAAAATTTGCTTGAGATATTTTGTTTGTGAGAGAAATATGCCATCTTTTGCTTGTTGCACTTATAGACCAAGAAAATAGGTTAGTTCCCCAAGTAATGACATTTCAAATTCTTGCTGCATAACAGAAGAAAAGTGTTGGCTCATAGATTCTTCATTACTGCCAAAGATGATATCATCAACTTAAACAACAATAATTAGCAGTTTATCACCCTCATTTTTTGTGTACAAGTTGTTGTCTGCAGATCCTTTTGTGAAACCTTGTTGTTGAAGATATTTGTCAAGACGATAATACCATGCCCGCAGAGCTTGTTTTAGCCCATATAAAGCCTTTTTTGAGTTTGCATACAAGGTTTTCATCATTCCCCAAAATGAATCCTTCTGGTTGTTCAATGTATACTTCTTCTTCTAGATCTCCATTAAGGAAAGCAAATTTTACATCCATTTGATAAAATTTGAAATTTCGAAAACTTGGAAACGCAAAAAATATTCTTATGGCTTCAAGTCTGGCTACTGGTGCAAATGTTTCTTCAAAGTCTATACCTTCTTGTTGAGCATAACAAGTCTAGCTTTATTCCTAATGATCTCTCCATTTTCATTCAACTTATTTTTGAATATCCATTTTGTCCCAATAACATTTTTATCATGAGGCCTTGGAACCAATTCCCAAGTATCATTCTTTTCAATTTGATCAAGTTCTTCATTCATGGCCTTAACCCAACATTCATCTTTACTAGCTTGATTTACATTTTGTGGTTCAATGGTGGATAATAAAGCTAGATAACTAGAAGATCCTACAAGGGTTCTTCTTGTTTGTACCCCAAATTCCTTTTCTCCTAGAATTTGAGTTTCTGGATGATTCTTTTGAACATACTTGGATGGAGCCTTTTCTTTGTCTGATGTATCTTCTTTTGCTGCTTCATTAGTTTCTTCTTCTATATCATTGCGATTTGATGTGGGAAAGCATTCATCATCATCATCCTCTTTTGTTGATGTTACCTTTTTGGGCCCTGTGCATGCTTCATCAATCACAACATCAATGCACTCAACAATTTTCCAAAGTCTCTTATTGTAACATTTGTATCATTTTATTCTAGATGAGTAACCAAGAAGTATTCCTTCATCTTCTCTAGCTTCAAATTTACCAAGTTTTTCATCATTATTTTTGATGAAACATTTGCTTCCAAAAACTCTAAAATGTTTTACAGTGGGAGGCTTACCATACCAAATTTCATACGGAGTTTTATCACTATTCACACGAACATGAGCCTTGTTGAGAATATTTACTGCAGTATGTGCAGCTTCACCCCAAAAGGTGTCAGGAGTTCTAGACTCATCAATCATAGCACGAGCCATTTGTTGAACAGTTCTATTCATTCTTTCTGCCACGCCATTTTGTTGAGGAGTTTTAGCTATAGAAAATTGTCTTTTATGCCATGTTGTTCACAGAAATCAAAGAATTCATCTGATATGTACTCTCCTCCTTGGTTAGATCTGAGACATTTGATTTTTAGATTTAATTCATTTTCAACTAATGCCATGAAGACTTTAAATTTATCAAATGCTTCATCTAAAGAAGAACCCGCGATGAAGGATGACTCCCTTCTAGCCACGCCTCATCCGCTTCATCCTAACATCCCTTGTAATTTTACCACTGCTGATTTCCCCTGTGAAAACCCATTTCCGGATGCTTCTACTTCCGATCATTCACAAGACACGTTGAATGTCAGTCTATCATCACAGTGCGGAGAGGACACATCTTCTTTCGGAAATCCATCCAATCTGTCATCTGTCATTTCTGAAAACACAGAGGGTGAACATCTTTGCTTCTCATCTACCCCTCTGCCCGATTCATCAAATCATGAGGATGCCGACAAACATCCTGAATTTTCTGATCTTGGTTGTCGTGATCTCTCTACTTCTTCATCTGATCACGATGTTGATTCAATCATTGTTAATTTGTCTAAGACACTGGTCTACAATGATCTATCTGTCAACGAAGTCGAAACCCCGCAGACTCTTGAGGCACTGCAGCCCGAGATGATGGTTATGTCCTCGCTGTCCTGAGGCTAGTTTCACTTCTGGTCAGGGAATTGTTGAAACACTCAAGGCTCCTCATCACTCTCTGCTTTGCATTGAAGATCAACCAAACACCCAAATTTCGCTTCCTCCACTCGAACTACACGATCCCATCACTCATGCATTAGAGGAATCTTACACAACAAGCACACATGCACAACGTAAGTGGTCTACCTCTCTCACATTTGCTTGCATGTCACAATCAAGAGAATGTATACGCTCAACATCTGCATGCATTGTAGCACAGCACCATGGCAGCGCCACAGAATGCATGTCATGCGCTTTCACTCATTTTCGTTCTATGGACGCTTTTAAACTCGGAGTGTGTTTGTCTTCACTGTTACATTTTTCTTGTTTGTCGGTTCGCACAATTGTCTTGTTCACGAACCATGCCTTCACCAACATGGGTCAACCAATGCGTCGATGGCTACATTGGAAGTATCACTTCACATGAGATGGCCCATGCACCGTTAGCTTAGGAGTAGGAGTAGTGTTTGCTTTCAGTCTGTTTGCTTGCATGCTTGTTTGCTTACTTGCTTTGTTGGTTTGTTTGTCTGCTTGCTTGTTTGCTTACTCACTTTGCTTTCGCTTTTGCTTCTGCTTCTGCTTTGCTTTGTTGTTTGTTTGCTTGTTTTGTTCGTAGGTTAGTTTCGCATGAAACCATGTATGACTCTTGAAACAAGTTGGGTAAAGTACAAGAGGACTTGTACAACTATCAACATTTGGTTATTTGTTGTCCGCTCTCTTATGTAAGAACTTGTTGTCTTCAATCCATGATACATCAATGGAAAATATGTACTGTTCGAAGTGAACCTTGGTGAAAACACAACGCTTGTGCGCTAACTGGTATCACCTACTCTAGTCGGTTGTTTTTGGATTAATCCTTGTCAGCTCAGTCAAATAGAGTAAGGTGAGAGGAAAACCTTAACAAGCACGTCAGAGGTATAATAAACTACTTCTCTGCAGGAACAACCTCTTCTGCTCTAAATAAGTCGGGATCCCCCTTTCGCCTCTGAAATGAATAAGTGCAATGCACAGTTACAAAGATGAAAAATGAAAGAATGAAAAAGTGAAAAAAGTTTGAAAAAAAATGAAAATGAATAAGGCGAAAGAAGAGAAAGGGTTCCTGCGGAGAGAGGTGATGCAAGTAACTCCGCCGGGGTACTGACCAAGCTCGTTGGCATCGGAGCCATGTTTGTGTTCCTATGTGACTCCGTCGGGGTACTGTCCAGGCCTGCTGGCAGCGAAGCAACATCAGAGATGAAACTAAGACTCTAACGACTATACTGCTTGTGCACCAATATACCCTTCAACCCCAATCAAAACAACTGTGTTGACTTGGCTTGGAATGTGTGTCAATCGAACAAGAGCTTGGCAAATGCTACATCTTACAATCAAGCAAGTGTGGAAACCAAGACGAACTGAGAATTGAACAATACTTCTGGAGGTGTTAGACTTGCTTTTCACAAACAAGGTCCATTTAGAGAGCTGGAGTTCTACCAATGTGTCGCCAAGTGTTGTAGCAGCTACAACCACCCTCCAAAATTTTGCCTTAGCTTCGTTTTAGAGCCTCCCTTCCAACCTTTTACAACAGCATGTCTTGCTTCATCAAGTACACAAGCTTCAGTGATTTTCTTGTAGAATGACAACCTATCCATCAGAGCTTGTTGCATTCCCCTCACAGGTTGTTCCTTCGGACTTGGTCCAGCTGCAGGCTGAGCAGCTCCCTCAAGAAATTGCACAATTCTGGAGGGCAACCAGCCTTCCCTCTAGAAATTGCGCAATTCTGTCTGGCAGCCTGCTGGGCTCCAGAATTGCGCAATTCTGCCAATCAAGCTTCATCCAGAAAATTGCGCAATTCCTCCCAGCAGGGCTGCTCAACCCAGGAATTGCGCAATCTTGTGCAACAGTCAGCTACTCTGCCCAAAAATTGTGCAAATTTCCTAGGCAACCAGCCCAGCGCCCTTCCAAAAATGCGCATTTTCTCCCAGCAGTTGAGCAGTCTCTTGCATGTGCAATTGAGTTGACCAGTTCCCTCCGGGACCGAGAAAAACTAATTTACATGCATGGGCTGCTCCGCCCAAGGCAGCATGCAAAGGCATCCCTTGTTTAAAGGATCTATTTTTAGCAGTCGAAGGTTACATGCAAGGATCATCTTGGAAACCTCCCACCAAGTGTCGTTCTTCCTAGATTTGTGGCATGCGCATCACATCTTCGATTTTATCAAAAATCATGAACCAGACGCTGCAGAGCTCATTCCTAACATCAACCTTGCAACTCTGACATCCCACATCGCATCTAGGAGTCGTTGGCACATTCAGCTCAACTGTTTTGGGGTAAGCCCGCTTCCCATGTCTTGTGTTGCATTTCTGGCGCTTTTTGTGTTTCGCTTCGTATGAATGTTGTCTGCTTGATTTCAGTGAGCGCTTGCTGTCGTTTTGATACATACTAGCTTGTACTAGCACCGTTTCAATTTTCGTTAACATCTCACTGTTGTCGCATGCATGAAACTGTTTTTCATGAACAATCATCGATTCGGCGACTCGCCTCACCCACATGCATGTTGTTCCGTTTTCTGAATCTGTCATTCACCGTTTGCATGCACGATCATTCACTTATGCTTACACTCAGTATCGCCATGCATTCGCATTCACATTCGCTTTCAGTTGCCCGTCGGCGAGTCTGGGCAGCCTTGGCCCGGACTCTGCCTCACCAAGACAGCATTGCACAATCCTAAGAGGGAAGGCTCTGTCTTCCTCTCAAGAAATGTGCATTTCTGCCTAGTGACTGTCCTCCAGTCTTGCATTGCGCAATTCTAAGGGACAGTGACTGCTGGCCCAGAAAATTGCGCAATGCAATCACTGAGCCTGCAACCATTGCCAGCTAAGATTGCACATTGCGCAATTCCAGTAGTCAGCAGCCAGACTGGACTGTGCATTGCGCAGTTCCAGCAGTTAGTCAGCCTCCCAACAGCCCAGACTGTGCCTTGCGCAGTCTTGGCAGTCAATCTCCCGACCTCCCAGCGGAAATTGCGCAACCTTCATGATCAGTCACACATGTATGTTGCAAGTCAGTTCTCAAGTTCATTTTGGTTTTCGACTGACAGATTGCTTGCCATGAGTGTTGTCATGTCTCCAGGTATCGCAGGTGTTCATCTGCCTCTTAGCAGCACAGGTACAATGGTTTCCAGGAGAGCAGAGACGAAGACACTGTTCAAAGCACACTTGGGGATGCAGTCGATCAAGTGTCTATGAACTTGCCTACCCATGAAGACATCAAGATATGACGGCAACAACATCACAGCAAGCAGCACCATGAACAATAGCAGAAGGCAGCATACTAGATGCAATGAACGCAAGAGGAAGGTTGTTGACAACATAGAGGCGGAACAAAGTTGCAAGCTCAAGTAGATCCACTGGTGATGAAAGCAACTTTGGAGACTCAGGCTATGAGGTGACAGCGTGACATGAAGATCGCGCAAAGACAGAGGATGGAACAAAGAAGGAGTTGCATATGCTGACGCAACAACTCAAGGAAGAATAGGAGTTGCACAGACGAGAGAATGAGTTGCAGCAGGAACAGGTACAACAGTGGGCGCAACATGCACTCACGGATGAAACTACGCCCATACAAGTTAAAGATCCATCCCAGCAGCTGGCACGGAGCAGACATGGTGAGTAGTGTTGTTGATCGCATGCAAGGGAATGCAACAGCATGCATGTCATTGTGCGCATACATGCGATCCCACCCATTCAACACACTCACCAAGGCAAAGACAAGAAGCAAGTCCAACTGGAGCTGAACATGTAGTTGACAGTTGATGCACATGACCACCAGCACACACTGGAAGATCAACACAGACACTATGCATCAATGTGTTGCCGGTTTGTCCGCACCCAAGAAGACCATGCGCATGACCACCAGCACACACTGGAAGATCAACACAGACACTATGCATCAGTGTGTTTCCATTCGTCCGTACACAAGAAAACCATGTGCATGGTAGCAGACGAGTTGGATGGAGGAGCCATACCAATGCACCCGGATGCAACGGAGGCAAGAGTTTGCTTCAGCAAGATGTCACCATGGGGTGCGCATGCACACCATCACGGACAACCAAGCTTGGCATAGCTCACCACCTTCACCATCACAAGCATGTCAAAGAGTTGGTCTCACCACAATGGACCGAGTGTTAGTGATGTCTTGCATGGCTTGCTCAAGCCATTTTGTCTCACATGAACACATGTGCATTGTAATGTAACATCGTGTCAAGTGGAAGTTCAAGTGTCAATAGTTGGATGTAACAGTCATAGAGTAGATGAAGAGTCATGAGGATAAATGAACTGTCACAAAGGAGAATGTCAAGGGTCACCCCACCCTTTGCTATAAATAGAACCTCATAACTCATTGTAAAGGCTTTTGGTCAACCCAAGCTTCCAATAAGACTATCTTAGAGAGAGATTGGATAGCATTGTAACAAGCCTTGGCTTCTCCACTGCACAGAGCTAGTACATCTCTTTGGAGGAGCAAGCGGTTGTGGCTGTAACGTTCCGATATCAGAACTAGCGGTTGGACATGGATGTATTGTATGAATAGAACTTACACTTCTTAATATAACAAGAGCCAACACGTTTCAAGCATATGTTGTATTGCATTCTATGCTATCTAATTTACTCTAAATGATATATGTATTTGTTTGCTTACGCATGCATGTATAGACTATTCTGTATAAGTATATATGAATCTTTCTTAAATGTGTTGTTGGTTTAACTATCACTTTGGATTGCTCACTAACTTGCTTTGCAGCTTGTGATGCATCTTCGCTCGTGTGTTCCCTTCCAAGTCGTGTACTATTATAGGTTTCCAAGGGGCGCACTCACCTCACCCTCAGTGTGTTAGAACCTCTCATGCACCTTCCTTGACTTACTTCAATTGTCACACTCTTGCTACCAACAAAGACATCTTACTTGCCTCTGTGCGAAATCACGGTCAAGGGATTACTGTATGACCCATTGTTGGGACTCCTACACCAAACGGTCTGAGGTCTAATTTGGAATTCTTACCAGGGAGATCCCCTTACATGTTGGCGAGTCCAACACCGTCAACATAGTGCCAGTGCTTGTGTTCCAAATCTTGTTCCTTTGCTGCTGCCGCCTCCATGTACATCTTCACGTGGAGGAAATGTGCCTTCTGGTTCTGGTTGTGCGACTATGTGGGAGGAGACTCCTAGAATACCACCACGACATGCTTAGAAATTAAACATTTCTCGTGGCAGCAAGAGGAAGTTGTAGATGATAGATTTACTTGTCTTTTCTAGTTTCTAGTAGTTCTAATAACCGTTGACTCTTTCATATTTATTATGATATTTTTTGTAAACAATATATGACAATTTAAGTTTGAAGTTTGAAGTTGGAAATTATAACTCATTGGTAATGAATTATGAATATGATGCTTCGTGAAAGTTGAAAGTTGTTTCATTTCATTTTAGATATTCTTTGTTGTAATGGTTACACTTAGCTTACAAGTACAACTTTGGTGATCAATTATGATAAATGTTATATATTGAATTTTGAAATCTTGAAACTTTAAGATTGATGAATCATGAGACTCAATATGTTGTATGTTACTAACTTGTGGACGTGGTTGATGAAGATTATAACTTCTGGATGATTGTTGTTATATGGTTCAATCTATGTTTTTTATGCTTTTATATCTAATTCATCATTCTGCATGCTTTTGTTGACATATATGCATCAAAATATAAAAAATATGTATTATATAAAAAAAATACTTTCGGAATCACTCCCATACCTGGAGCTTCTAAAAATGTCGCTCCCGCTCCCGCTCCCCATTTTCTCTCCCGCTCCCAAGTAACCTTGGTGTAGTTTTCACTGGGACAGCGCAAAGATTGTTGGGGACAGCCACATTGCATGTTAGAGCAACTGATTTCATCACCTAGATATTGTTAGCTTGCCTTGGGCAAGCCCAAGTGCATGTTTTCTGACTTTACTTTTGTACCTAGCGATTGTATCAATAAAATGGCTCAGCTCAACATAGTTTATGGAGATTTCTGGTTGTTTAATGTGCAGTGAATTTTTGTATGTGTTTTTGCTATGTTTGCTTTGTTTATCATTGTAAATTTCTATTAGGAATATTACAGTGGTATCAGAGCCATGATCTTGGTCAGTGGTGGGGTAGCCAACTAGATCAGGGAAGATTCGTGCATGTATACACAGTGACGGGTTTAACAATAAACAACCCATAGCTTAAAGGGGGTTTAATATGCGCGAATTCATGACCCAGTTGATGAAGGTGTCAAACCAAATCTATCCTCTTCCTTACTAGAAGAGACACTAGAGTTGCACAGGATGTGGAGGTGCAACCATCTACACAGGATTGTGGGGAGCAAGTAGATACACCCAGTGTGGCACATAGGTCACCCGTGTTGGAGACTTCCTTGACCGTGTCGGTTGACATCTTAGTGGAGAGAGTAGAGCATACCCCAGTAGTGCCATCCGTTGAGGTGGTGACCGGGGTCATGTTCGAATTTTTGGGGGATAGTAGCACACAACAGATGGGTGAGGTGCTAGGAGACGTATCCACCCTTGATGAGGTGTCGGGAGATACAAAGGTGTTGGATGTTGGTCGCAAATGACAACGTCATCAGTTTCAGGCCGACCTTCTAGCATTAAAAAGGAAGGCCACATTAGTACGAGAGGCTATTCTGCTGCAGAACAAGGAGTTGGAGGGCATGAGAGTGGTTTGTGCCGAGTCAGCGGCCCAGTTGGCTCACATTGGGGAACGGTTGGATTCCCTAATGGTACAATTAGAGGGCACATTGGAGAGTCGGGGCAACCCTCTTCAGGCATACATAGACGGGGCTAGCAGCACTGTTGGGTCACCTTTGCCCATTGGAGAGAGAGAGACGAAGCTACCTAGTCAGATCTCATGTGTTGACCTGCATAGCCGGATGGGACGATCGGAGTTGCATAGGGTGTAGCATCTCCATGTTAGGGTTGTTCTATGTGCTAGCAATTTATTGGTAGCTTGTCATTTTCTATCGAAGGACTAATTGACATTGTTTCCTGATACCTTTCTACATACGAAAAATGTTACACCGTTGAATCAATTAATGTGAATCGAATGAATCTGATTCCATTGATGGTGTCTAAGCGTTAGAGGTTTTTGCTCTTTTTCAACAACTAATCCAGTTAATTTTGGCTTAAAAAAATTTGATACGGATTTTTGGAATTTTAAGTTTCAGTTTTAGCAACAACTATTTCGGTTAATTTTAGCAAAAAAAAAAAATGAAATTTGTAAGGAATTTTTGGAGCCTTAAATTTCAATTTTAGTGTTATAATGTGCAGAAATCTAGTGTGCCAAAATTTTAAAGTTTATCTATTTATAGACCTACACATGCATTTTAAACAACTTAAATACATTTCAGGATTTTAGCATTGTTATCAAAAATTTAATCGCTAAATTCGAGCTAAAAAGTAAAAAACGACTTAGACTGCTCCGATTCCAATTGGCCGTTCCATATTAGGAACATCTAGAAAACTAACCTAGCGAATTTCTGAATGCACATTTATGGAAAGTTAAGGCAACTATCTACCTGTTTTTCTTCAGAGAAACCGCCAATGTATGTCCACTTCGCATCATCCACGTACGTACGGGCTCTCAATGCTAGAACAAACGACCACACATCGAAGTTCCTTTGAAGCTTACTGTAATTTTCGTTCGACCAACTGAAACCTTCATCTGACGGCAATACCTTCACGTCAAGCTCCGGCAAAATCCGCTTACTTTCACCGTTAATTTCCCTCGTCTTCTGAGGCACCAGCGCCCGCAAATTAGATCCATTTACACGTCCATTGACGGCAGAACCATTAATGACCTTTTTCGCGGAACCGTTAACTGTGTCAGAAATTGAAGACGGATTATTTCTAATCCGGGCAGTGGCCTCTTTCACGGGGACCATTTGTGGCGCCCGTCCATTAATCTTTGCAGGAGGACTGCCCGAGCCAGAGCTTCTGGCTTCAATTTTAAAGCCTGAAAATTCTCCGGCGTCTCGCGACGTTTCGACTGGGGGGAAATTTCGCGGCGCAAATGCGCGACAGAAGCTCAAATCTTGAACTGTCATTGGACTGTGAACAGACGAGGCAAGAAACGCAGCCATGGCTCTTTCTATCAATTCACAGACTGATTATTCAATTCAGGACAAGCGCATCTTAGACCGTGGCTGCGTGCCTGTAAAATTTTAATGGAGGAGATGGTACCTCAATTAATTTATCTCAGTTTCAATTTAAAATATTGCTTATGGGACATTTATAATCTGCAATGAATACATAGTATTCAATAGACGACAAAGGTTTATTGGTCAGGAAGGCGCATTTTTGGATTTTAATTTGACACGTGGAAGATATCTGCAAGACTAAAGAAGTGCGTTGCGTGCTTCAATTTTATTGCCATTCATTATTGTTGTGTTGCTCACTATGGTTTCGTGTTGGGCTGCATGCCTTGACTTCTCATTGCCATTGATTCCAGAAATGTTGACGCCAATCACCGTCACACAGTAATATTATTACATGCCTGGTGGTTTGCACTTGGAATGAGATTATGCAACGTCCATCGTGCTCCACGTAAGTTTGTTGAGGCCTTTACACATGTCCATAGAAAAATATATCATTGTGCGCTGATTGACGTTCACTGTACGTTACATATTTGTGTTTCAATCAAATATAGAATAAGGTTAGTGCCATGTTAGGTTAATTAATTATAAAAACATTATTCAATATTTAATTAGTGTTCCTAAAAAAAGTATTGTGATCTTCTAAGTACCTACTTACTAGATTGTTCCAGTTTTTTTCAATTATATAATAAAAGTGAACAATGATAATATTAGTGTGAGTGTTTTTAAGGTAGCAATATTATGGAGGCTAAAGCATTTAAAAAAAAATTATGGCAATAAGAATCAAGGCATTGTTTAATATATAGTAATATGAATATGTGATGGAATGCTCAAGGACAAGGGGATTTCAAATGGGTGTTTTCATGTTAAGATGACGTTTGTGGGAGGATGGTTGACTTTTATGTGATTAAATAGATATATTTATTATTTTTTTATTTGTTTATTAATAACTCACAATTATAATGGCACTTCTAAATAAATATAAGAGTTGGAACTTAGAATTCTCAATTATAATGGTACTTCTAAATGAATATAAGAGTTGGAACCTAGAACTTAGTCATTTACTATGATAATAGCTATTTACTATGATAATGGAGATAGCAATTTGAGCAACAAATAGAAGCTTTACAATGATCAACATAATTTTGTACAATCCTAAGGAAGATTTCCATACAGTTATATGGACATGATGTATGGTCATAGAAACATGATCGTACAATTGACAAACAATAATATGGATGGATTATATAGTTGTTTTTATAATTCTTATGGATATGCTATACAATCCATACATGCCATTTAATAGACAATACTTCTCAAGTGGGATGCTCCACTGGAGTTAGGGTTTAAAATTTTGATAATTGTAGGAGTTGTGGATGTTTCCTTGCAAGTTTTTGAAGGAATGAAAAACTAATTTTGAAGTAGTAGTTACCTATGTATATCTAAAATTGATTTTGTGTTTTCTCTATTTAATTTCCAGTTATTGTGTGATTAATATTATGGTTTGAAATTCAGAACATCAGTCACCTAGGGTTGCAGTTTTTACAACTCTGTGCATTGAAAGAAGCAAGGTGCTCTTACAACCCTCCATTTAGAGATCTTCATGTATGTAAATATGTTGCACTAAGAGAAGTGATGTGCTCTACAATCTAGGGTTGGAAATATCTTCATGAATATAGGTATGTAGGTAATGCTAACTAAAATAAAATGGAAATAGTTGAGAGATCTTCATGTATGTAGATATGTTGCACTAAGAGAAGTGATGTACTCTACAATCTAGGGTTGGAAATATCTTCATGTATATAGGTATGTAGGTAATGCTAACTAAAATAAAATGGAAAAAATAGACTTAAAATGTATGGGATTTAAAATACAAAATACAAAATTAAACTAGTATAAATCCATTTTAACCTCTAAAGTTGTAAGTAGCAAGAGGTATACACACCAATCTTTTATGCTTCATATTGCTTAATAAATTAAGATTAAGATGGATCTATGCTAATTCTACCACATTCAAGAAGTTTTCATTAATAAATAAATAAATGGTCCCCTATTAAAGGAAAAATTATCTCTCTGTATTAGAATCCATTTTTTCCATAATAACCTTAGCATAATCATCTAGTTTACCTTACCTTAAACTATAAGTCGTTGAAGAGGTCAATGTAAGTAGCAAAAATATAGTCCAATTTTGTTATTGTAACTTTGGCATAATCATCAATACAATATGTAAGGGATCAATGTAAGTAGCAATAGTATAGTGCAATAGATAAGACACCATACATGTGATTGTCTATCTTGAAAACCCAAATTGGAGTGACCATACATGATAATTAGTGGAAAATCCTTAAAATTGTTTTTTCTACCTGCAAATTTAAGCACTTTCTTCTATTGTGGGAATTAGGTAATTAAAATACTAGACATTGGGCATTTTAGCCATCATATAACTAAAAAAATAACAATGTATCATTCACAACGAGCAAGAACATTGATGCTTGTACAAAACTAACACTTTTAATTGCCAATGAACAACTTAATTTAACAAACATATTTTTAATGTTTGAAAAAAATACCGAAATATTAATGAATTAATGAAAGAAAGAAAGAACCCCGGATGCGGGTGCCACGAGCGAGGAGATGGGAACGCCACCTGGTCACCATGGGCGGTACCAAGATTAAGATGGGCATTCACTGCAAGCAGCCGTCGGGGATTGCAAGCATGGGTGCTGTTGAGGGAAGGGACGGCAATTTAATGCCTGGTCCGGATTACAGCTTTGGTTGCTGTGTGCAGTTATGGTTGGCGAGGGCCGAGACATTGCAGAGGAGCATAAATATAATGAAGGTAAGGAGTATTTTGCAGTGGATCGTTTACAGTGTGTGGAATTGGGAATATGGTTGTCAGCTCCCAGAGGTTTGGCTCAAGGCGCCCCCGTTGCATTTGAAATTGGGAGCAAGTCTGCAAGCGTGGGCGACGGGTGTGTTTCTGTTCACCCTGCTCTGTTTCGCTCTCCGGTATCCAACGCCATCATGGTCAAGCCCCGACAGCGCCTTATCAGCCGTCGAGGCTCTGGCAGAGGCGGAACTTCGCGCCCCTCCGTCGATAATGCCTCTTCTCGTTGTTGCCGCTGTTTATGTCACCGAGTTGCAGAAGCTAATCCCTTGCAATCGAGCCAGTTCATGGATTCTGGCAATCCTGAAGTGGGCTCTAATCCTCTTCCTACGTTTGGAACCGCGATTTTCTCCTTTAACAGCTCCCAGGCCAATTCGCGCATTAATGCCCATGTCTCTGTCCTTTTTCTGGAAGAACCGGTGGAGGAGGTCGAGGAGCAGCCCCGCCCACAGCTTCATCAGGCTGAGAGCTCCAGGGCTGCTGAGGGAATGCCAGAAGACCGCCCGAGGCCAGACATCGACCCTCCGGCGACTCAGGAAGCGCCTTCGACAGAGAAAGCCAAGGTCGATTGGGGCCCCCCCCCGGAAGGTTTGTGCTGGATATATGAGGAGGAGCCGGACGATTAGTCGTCCGCTCGCTCAGTCTCTTCCGTGTATACGATGCTCTGGTTTTGCTATGAAACGTCATGTAAGCCGCCATGGCAGCTGGTATGTTTTTAATGTCTCTGTTTTGTATGTGAATTCTACTGTTCAGTGTGTCTCCACGCCCCTGCGAGGGAGTTTGATGAAGTTTTTCTTTTTCTCTTCCACGCCCCTGAATGGAATGACTACCTTTGCCCTCACTCCTCCTCAAAGGTCTAAAGCCCCTGCGTGGGCATTCTATTTCTGTGGTAGCGCCCCTGCATGGGTGTCTGGTCTCAAGGATGCTGCCCCTGCGTGGATGTCTGGTCTCAAGGATGCTGCCCCTGCGTGGGTGATTTGTTTTCATGTCAAGGCCCCTGCGTGGGTAATCAATCTAGTGGTGTGGACCCTGTATGGGTGGATTTTTGAGCACTGTAAGTCCAGAGTGCCATCCCCGGCCTCTGGCATATGACTTCATGGCTGTAACTGTTTTTCTTTTAATGTAAATAATAGCATAGCATAGTATTAACGAGAAAAAAAAATGAAAGAAAGAAAGAAATTATTTTAACGTCTACGAGGCTAAATATAGCTTATAAGGCAGATGCTTGATGTATTCGGCCCTTTTTCTATGAAGCTTCACAATAAATGCTTTCAACTTCTTCACAAACCCCTCGCTAAATAGATTATCCCAAGAGCTAATTGTCAGTGTATCTGCATAATTTTCCCTATTATTTTTTAAAACCTCACATTCTAAAATAAAATGCTTTTGTTTTCACTTTTCCATAAAAACAAAAAATTCATACTCTTTATTCCCATACTTTTTCCTCTCACTATTAATTAAACAATTCACACAATACACCATCTACATTTATATCTCCTATAATATCAAATTTATAATAATTAAAAAAAATACTTTATTATAAAAAAAATATATCATATTTTTATTATAAATAAAATAATATAAAAATACATTAAAAACCCAATAACAAACCAATATAATTTAACACGTCAAATTTCATATCTATAAATAAATTACAATCCAAAATTCAATCATCATAACCCATATATCTTTATTCAAATGCCAAAACTTATATATCATTATAATTAATAAGAAATTAAAGTGCAGAGTACATCCATATTTAAAATTAAATAATGGTTTGTCTTTAATAAATTACAATCCAAAATTCAATCATCTCATTCAAATGACATAACCCATATATCTTTATTCAAATGTCAAAACTTATATATCATTAGAAAGAAAGAAAGAAATTATTTTAAAGTCCATGAGACTAAAGATAGCTTATGGGACAGATTGTTTCTTCATCTGCTTGATGTATTCGACCTTTTTTCTGTGAAGCTTCACAATTAATGCTCTCGGCTTCTCAACAAACCCCTCGTTAAATAGATTATCCCAAGAGCTAGCTACTAGCGTATCTGCATAACTTTCCCTGTTGTCTTTGAAGGCCTCACATTCTAAAATGAAATGTTTTTCTGTTTCCATTTTTCCAAAAGAACAAAAAATGCATACCCTTTCCTCCCACACTTCCTTTGGCCTTTTCTGGCGCCCTGTTTCACAATGGAGTTGATGAGAATTAGTCCTTAACTGAGCAATAAGAATTTTGGCTCTCCAAGAGATATTGGCCTCTATGTATGCTTTTGGTTGATGATTATGAGTGGGATTAAACACTTCAATATAGTAATTTTTCTTTCTTCCTAGCTCCTTATCCCCAAGTACGTTTGTGTAACTTTTCCATAACAAAAGCTTTTACCTCTTTATTGTTTATGGGACACACGTTCAAGCAAATACCGCATTTACTAAACCATTTGTTATTTTGATGCATCCAAGTTTTTTTTCTCTTGCACAATCTATCATTAAAGACAACCTTAGGCCATCTACCCTCTTCCATTTTCTCATTTTTTTTTAAATACCTTATGACTCGCACCATAGCAATTGTTTCAATAAGATCAGTCCCTATTTGACTTAACAATATATCATAAAGAACTGAACTTTTAATCTTAAATTTGTTTGTAATCAAACGCTTCTGAATTTTCTCAATTTGTCTCCACTGCATGTCGAAGGTACTGCTAGCCCACAGTTCACAAACATAGAGAATCACCGGAATCACTAGAAGCCCAAAAAGAGTTTGAGTGGCCTTCGAGTCCCATAACTCTGCCTCTCTACACCTATTTTGAAAAGCATACAATTCTTTCCAACCCCCCAAAGTTCTTTTCTTCCTACAACCATTCCAACTTAGATTTTTGTTGAAGTCAATCCCGAGGTATTTGTAATCTGCAACTTCTTCTAGAATGTTGCCTTCAAAGTAGAAATTATGTTGGTTATGTTTTCTTTTCTTAGAGAAGACCACTACTTTCGTTTTGTTGATATTGACTTGCATCCCCACACTTCTACAAAAATGCTCAAGGGATAGTAAGTGCTCTTGCAAACCAAGAGCCGATTTAGCAATCAGAATAAGGTCATCTGCATACCAAAAAAGCCTTATAACAAACTTTCAAAAATAGATACCATCACCCCCTTGTAAATTTAACCACTCCTCAAGCTTGTCGATATATAAACCAAAAAGGGTAAGAGACAGTGGGCAACCTTGCTTGACCCTGATATCGCTTCTAAAACTTTCACAAATGCCTGCTGAAGTTCTAATTTTGACTTTCACATCTTCATACAGAATATACACAGTTGCTCGCAAATGTTTAGGAACCCCAAGTTCCTCCATTCTCTGCCAAAGTTTATCCCTAGGAACCGAGTCAAACGTTTCTTTGAAATCAACAAAGCAACAAAAGACTTGTTCCTTTTTCTCCCAAACTTTTTCAATGATGTGCCTTAAAGTTATGCAATGATCAACTGTGGAATGTTTAGGTCTAAAACCTGCTTGCCCTTTAGCACGCTTATCTCTTTCTTCTGCCCACTTGCTAATTTTGTTTTCTAGCATGCTTCCAAATAGCTTTGCAAACAAAGGGTTTATCATGATGGCCCTATAATTGGAGGGATGACGTCACTGCTCTTGAAAAGAGGTATTGCTAGACTAGTTGACCAATCTATGGGGAGCCCTTTTTGTATGATGTTGTTGAAGATTTTTGTAATGTGAGGTGCAAGAATCTTTGAGCCCCACTTTAGATATTCTACTTAGAGTTCAGCTAAGTCTTTTGCTTTTCCAACACCCAACTTCTTGATACCCAACCCTACCTCTTGTATTGTGAAGAGTTCAGTATCAGTGTTGACCAAGGGGGAAGGGTCAACCTTGGGAACCTTCTCATAGAGTTGTCTTGCATAGTCAAATCATTTAGAAGTTGTAATATTATTTCCATTTTGTATCTTTTTCGGTTGGAGCTCCTTCCAAAATAATTTGGGATTATTTTTCCCAAGGAAGATTAGTTCTTCCCTCCTTGAAACCATGAAATCAGCCTTTTTCTTGCTTAATCACTGTTTGTACGATTTGAGCTTTATGTTATCCTTGTTTGACTCTTTCCACATTCTCCTTGCCTTTTTGCATTCCTCTTCAAACCAAGCATTAACCGGAAAGCAATTTGTTTCAGACTTCTTAATTTTTGTTCTTTTGCACTTTGCAAGTGCACATTGAATTAAATGTGTTAATTCATGACTATGAAGGTTGTGAATTGCAATTTTCTCCTTCTTAAAGAGCCTCTCTAGCGTCATTTTGAAGGTATTACAATTTTCTGGGGTCAAAAGAATTCTACCCTGTGGGAGATTTTGTTGGACGTTGAATTTTGACTCTAATATTTTTTTTCCAATCCAAGAGAAACATAAATAAATTGGCTTGTGATCTGATTTCAAATCCCACAACTAATCTCCAACCAAAACTTCTTCCATTTTCTCACACAAACCATGAGAGCAAATTACATAATCTACCACACTTGCTCCATTGTAAGTATTGCAAGTGAAATTACTGGACTTTGCCCATCTAGTCAAGCCATTACAAATGACTAAATCAAAGGCCCCACATAGAGTAAGCAATTGCTCACGAAAGAGATTGCAGCCCTTGTCCTCTGAAATTATTTCCCACTAATGATTACTTTCTTCTGTAACCCAAATAGGGTCACAATCATCTTTACAACAAAGAATGCTAGCTTGCTCACTTGCAGTCCTAGCATTGAAATCACCCACTATAAGGACTTCCCTAGCTGTGAATATGTTGCAATATCCGCTTTTAAAGTTTCAAATGGATCTTTGTGGTCAAGCCCTCTACCTTTGTAGATTTTTGAAACCTGTGGCACAAAATAGCATGCTGCAATTCTGATGTGGTTTCCATTTTTTGATATTTTAAACCAAATGAATTGCTTATTTGAGTCTTCTTTTTCTAATTGAATAAAACAACCTTCTTTCTCCCTTACTAAAACCATGATACCCCCGTGCCCTTTGCCATTCCCTGCTGCCTTATTCCACACTGCCATCTTCCAGTATCATTCAAACAGAGGTGTCTTGCACCCTTCATGCTCATGTGTTTCTATGAGGCAAATTATGTCTCTATTTTCCGCGATAGGCCCTAACCCAGGTCCTCGTCTCCATGGGTAACCTTTGCAGTTCCAACAAACTAATCTTAAGGAAACCTAGGTATGACTTGATTGCTATTTATTTTGACATGCAATACTCACATTTGAGTCTTTGTCCTTGTTTTCCCATACCGACCTTGCTTTCCAATTTCTTGTTGAAGAGTTTGTTGCCTCTTCTTTATTACCATCTTGCTGCTCTGTTCTAGAAGGAGGTCCAAATTGCGCTATCAAAACTTTGCCTTTATAAATCCACGCTCTCTTTCCTTCATCTCTTGCTGCCCTAACCTTTAAAATTTCCTCCCTTCTTCCTCCTGTTGTTTTACAGTTAAATCTTCTTCTAGGAAAAACCGAGAACCCCTCAAGAGATGTTTCTTGATTAGAATAATATATTTATCACGCAAGCTAGGCATAGTGACTTTTATGGGCCAGGCTCTCTCCCCATTAAACTTACCCACCCTCCATCCTTGCCATAGCAATTTGTCTTTCAAGAAGTCTCTTGCAAGGTCAAGAGTACATTCATTTTTCCCATAGTCTTTTACCCCTTTAATAATTATGTTTGCTGCCCTATTTTGTCTTTCCTTTCCTTCACTATCTTGCATGTTGTCAACCTGAATATTTGTTTCTCCTTCCTTATTAGCAGAATTGTTAATAACTCGAGCCCAAGTTTTGAAAACTTTGGTGGAATCTCCTTTCGTTTCTTCTCTTGCGTTCTCATCATGGTTGTTTATTTGGGCAATCATTTTCCCTTTATCCTAAGATGATTTCACATTCACCACCTTTGTAGTTTCCACTACAGATTTCTTTATGTTTTGCACATTCGCCTTCATGCATTGCCATTCTGTCTTCCCTATCACGAGAGCTTCCTGTAACAATGCCACTTGTTCTTTTAAAATTTTATTGCTTTCTACTAACGCCTTGTTCTCAGTCGTTATTATATGAATTTTATGATATCTTTCCTTCTCTTTAGCTTCTAAAACCTCCAACCTTTGTTTTGCATTTAACAATTCTTTCACATAAAGATCAGATGATCAGGTGAGAGGTGTGGATGTGGGAATATATAAGGCAGAATCATCAATGACTTTTCCTTTGGACTTCTTGTTGCCGCGTGCTTGTGGAGGAGACTTGTTTGAGTGCTTTTTGCGAAGGGCTCGATTACTTTTCTTTTGAGACCGTTTCTTCCTTGTTTGCTCCCATTTTAGACGGGCTATTCTTCATTTTAAAATGCCTTGATATTATTTGGCATTGACCCAAACCCACTTCCTAACTTTGGCGGATGAGGCAATTTTCACTTGTCCTAAATGATTTGTCTCCACATGCTCTGAAATTTATGGTTCCTTTGTCATGTTTGAATGCATTTGTTGTTGCTTCCTCCCTGCTTCATACTTCTACTACATAAAACCTCCATGCTTTCACATTCTTCATTGTTCATTGTTCATTGTTCACTGCTCGTTGCTCTCATTGCTGCCCACACTGCTCACACTGCTTTGCTCATATTGCTCACCACTGCTCTGCTCATATTGCTCACCACACTACTCACCACGCTGCTCTGCTCATAAATTCCCTGGTGTTGAAACCAAATTGAGGGCTCTTTTCTTGAATACAAATCTACCTGAGAGTAGCTCCAGGACAGTGTCTGGAAAACTGGTGGATACTCGGCCTCCAGATGGGTTTCTCCTTTGGAAATAGAGTGCTCAGCCTCCACGAGATAGTTATTGGCCACAGCCTTCTTCCGCTAAAATTATGGTTCCCCTCAGTAAAATAATTAGGCCTCAAGATACATTCGATCACCCAGATTTATGAATTATGTTATGGCCGCTGAGAATGCCACAATTTTGGCTCCTGTGATCCCACCAATCCAGCTTTTAGAAAATATAATAGGCCCCAGAAATACAATGCGTATTCGGCTCCTTGATACTGGCCTTCCAATCGGGAATTGACCCTTGGCAGATCGATCTCGGGCTCACAGGGATGCTTCTTGCTGCTTCTCGGCTTCTTTAAAAACTCGAACTCTGTCACATTAAAATCGGGATGCTGATAACTTTGACTTATCCGGGGCAGAACTCCTCAGCAGGCACAAATTTGCAGAGAAAAATCGTGAATCTCTGTGTTGCTCTGCTCTAATATGGTTCTTTTCAAGCTATAGACCACTCAGATGGTTAGAAATTATGACAGCATTGTGATTATTTTCTCAAATCCGGCAACAGTAAAATCCCATAGCCTACTACAGGTGCTTGCAATAAGAAATTAAAGTGCAGAATACATCCATATTTAAAATTAAATAATGATTTGTCTTTAATAAACTCTCATTCCTCAATTCGATGATGCTCGAGGGTGCTTCCAAGTCGTTATTAGATGGTATTTGGGTTTTAAAGATAGTAGGTTGGATTATAAGTTTTTTAAATAAAGATACATGTTTTTTTTTTTTTTTGTAAGCTGCGGTGTTGCTCTTCTTTTTCTATTACTTTAAATCAAAAACAAAACAGTATATATTTGGTTGACTTCAACTCGCCCTCTTGGGGAAACCGAGTTTTTCAGCCACCTAAAGTTCTTAATAGCCGACCAAAAATAGAAGTTCTAGATTCTGATTATCCATGCTAAATAAACTAAACAGTCTTGCAAATTTCTAATTCTACTTGTATGCATATATCGATTTTCCTCATCTAATATTTGAAGCAAACTATAATTATCTATACTATGCAGCTTCATCAAAATTAATACATATCTATACTCAAACAGCTTCTGTCGCTGGTCGTTGGTTTGTCTCCCTGTTGTCCTTCCCTTATCATTTGTTGGATCTCCTCAAGCTTCTTTTCTTGCATCTCCAATGTAATCTGAATAATCCTCAGCTCCCTCCTTAGGTTGGGGACTCCTTGCGCCAGTTCTGCCATCTCTGTTGCAGCTTGTTCCAAGGCTTTAGCCAACAATCTCTTCATCACCCAGTAGATATGCAGGGACTGCTTAAATAGAGACATTCTGCCTCTAGTATTGCCAGGGTCATGGAGTAAAAACTCCCAATCTTCCATCTCTGAGTCAGACTGAGCCTGAAGCGAATCTTCTTCCATATTCTGGATAATCCTCCTGATTCTTGGGTTAGTGTTCTGACTGTAAGCCCTTTCTGCTTGTTGAATTTTCTTATCTAACGATCTACTTGTTCTTTTTCCAGGTCTCCCTCTCTGCCCCTGTCTTCCTCCCCTTTCTCCTCTGTTTCTGTGCGGTCCTCTGCCTCTCCTGCTACCCGGTTCCAACCTGCTACCCGCGCCTCTTTCTCCCCTTTGTCTGCCGCGTTGCCTTACCTTTCCCTCCCGCTGTCCTTGCTGCTCTTCACTGGTTTGCTGGGTATCCCAGCCTCCTACAGTTCCACCTCGTTCCTTGCCTTGCCTGCCTTGTTCTTGCAGGTCTTCCTCATCCTCAGAATCGTCATAGATTTCATATATCTCTTCCACTGTTTCTTCCTTCGCTAACGCCTTGCCCTTTCTGTCCCTGTCTTTGCGCTCCGTGGCTTCCAGTTCCTCTACAGCCCTTGCTCTCTTCCTGGTTTCCATAGTGTCCTCAGTAAGGTTTCGGCACAAATTCTCTCTGTAGCGGATCTCCACCACCTTTCCTCCCCTCGCGCTCTGATTTCCAAACAAGTTTCCTCGTCGTCGATCCTTTCGCTGCTGCCCGTTTATAATCCTCCTTGCTCTGATCTGCCTACCTGTCAGCTTAGCCTTCCGCTGCCACCTGTTACTTTGCCTGCTGCCTTTCCTATCAATTATCTTTCTATCCTCATTTCCATTTGTGGACTCTGACATACCGTTTTTTCCCCCTCTCCGATCACTTGAGTTAATTATCTTGCTGTGGGGTGGTTGTTTCTTACCTGTCGTCGCACACTTCTGTTGTAATGTACCTTGCCTGCCCATTATACCACTCCCCCGCCTTGACTGACACTCATTTAATTTCTGGGATTGCCGATCCATCTCACCTGTCCATCGCACGGATGTTATGATTCTCATTTGTTGCTTGCTCATGATTCTCATTTGTTGCTTGCTCATGATTCTCATTTGTTGCTTGCTCATGGTCATAATTAATAATACCGGCCAGGTCTTCCCATTCTCTGTTGGGTCGCAACATTCTCCATTGATTGTCTATTTTGCTGTTTCGATCCTTACAACCCCAATTCGCAAGGAAGTCTGCCGCTCGGTTTCCATTCCTTTTCACATGGTTAAAGATTTTATAATCAATCCCTTTTAGTAAGTCTGCCATTTCTTGAACAACCCCTACCGTTCTCCAACTATTGGTGATCTGCTCCCAGTTCTTCCCGTTGTTAAGTTTCTTCAGAATTTCTATTGCTATCTGAGAGTCTCCTTCTATTTCCAGGTTTCTATAGCCATTTCTAATCGCGATTCTCAAGCCTTGGTGAATCGCCCATAATTCGGCCTCATTGTTTGTCATCTCCCCTCCCCACTCTGCATAAATACATCTATTGTTTTTCTGGCTGTCATGGAAGATGCCTCTGAATCCGGCATTACCTGGGTTCCCCTTCGATGCCCCATCAAAGTTCAACTTCATAAAATTATCTCTGGGATATGCAAATTTGTCAGAGCTTTGAGCTCTCGTACTATTTCTGCTGATTTTTTTGGTATGCACCATTTCATAATTCAAATTTAGTTTCTTTAAAATTTGCTCCTCACTCTGATCCGCTTTCCAATCATCCGCATCCCATTTTTCCACCAGAATTGTTTCTCTAGTTAAGTTCACTACTCTGTTCCATATTATTTCCGAATCTTTAGATTTGTCTTGGAATACTCTGCGGTTCCTTTCTTTCCAAGCCATCCAAATCACAAAACCCGCAATGAGATCCCAGGCTTTTCGAACTACTTTACATTGGAATTTTTCCTTCTGCCATTGAAAAATCACTTCATTTATGTCTCTCGGGGGCCTCTCAAGTTTCTGGAATAGTTTTCCCATTTCAATCCATAGCTTCCTGGTATATACACATTTGATTAAAAGGTGATCTTGTGTTTCAGCTTCAATATTGCACAGGTAACATTTTGAAGGCCCACTGAAACCTTTCTTTTGGAGTTTGTCCCACGTCAGGATCTTACCCTTAGCTACTAGCCATGCAAATAAGGTAATTTTCGGCCACCAATTATTACCCCAGATGACCTTCCAGTCTTGGTTTTCATCGTTAGTCGCCTGTTGGTCTGCCAAATAGTATGCCTCCTTAACGGTGAAGGATCCTTTCATTGAATTCCCCCATCTGAGAATATCCCTACCCATTCTAGCTTTTATTTTCCTAGAATCCACCTCTTCCATGAATGCTTCTTGTTGTTCTTGGTCTATCTCGATATCCCATTCCTCTGGTCTTATCCATTTCCGCCAAATTCCATCCAATTCGTCTTCTTTCCAGTAATCTTTGACATATCTACGGTTATCCCCTATTTTTTCCTGTATGTTTTGGATTTTTTGAATTCTGCTCATTTTCCCTCTTTGTTGCCATTTCTCATCCCAGAATTTGGCTTCTCCTCCTCCTCGTATTTCCCAGAAGGCATTCTTTTCTACTATATCTCGGTTTTGTCGAGCTAGATCCCAGATTGTCGAGCCTTTCGGGGTTTCCTTCAACCGGTAAATACCCTCCGTAGTGTTTGGCATATTGTACTTGTGTCTCCATATTGCTTTCCATAGGTCATTGCCCCCTCTTAGCCATCGCCACCAAAGTTTTGCTCCAAGCACCTTGTTGAGTTTATCAGGATCGCGCAGACCCAAGCCTCCTTCCTCCTTTCGTTTCGTCAGGTGTTTCCATGATACTAAGGCCCACTTCTTCTGCTGAGTCGATCCTCCCCAAATGAATTTCCTCATAATTTCTCTGATCTTGGTGCAGACTCCTTGTGGTACAGCCATAATCGATAGTGGATATATGGGGATTGCTTGCAGCACTGATTTCACTAATACAACCCTTCCAGCAATATTTAAAGTTCTGAAGGCCCAGTTAGCCACTCTATTTTTTAATTTCTCTAAAACTCCTTGCCAATTTTTCTGTCTTTTAGAGTTGAAATCCAGTAAGTTTCCCAAGTATTTAGTTGGGAGTTCTCCTTGCTTAAATCCCAGCATCCTGGTCAAATGGATTTTGACTGACTCCATGGTATTGAATATAAAGGTGCATGACTTTTCCTTATTGATCTCCAACCCAGATGCTTCCGCAAATAAATCCAGAACCTTCTTCAGATTTCTCACTTCTTTTAAGGTTGGTTCCCCAAATAACATGATATCATCTACGAATTGTTGATGGGTTATAGGCAATTCATTACCCCATAGTCTTAGCCCTTTGATTTTATTTGCTGCTCTTTCTTTTTTAAGCTATCTGCCTAGGCCCTCTGCTGCTAATATAAATAAGAAAGGGGATAAAGGATCACCTTGTCTTATTCCTCTAGAAGCCTTAAAGGTTTTCGAGGGAGTTCCATTGACTAATATTGAAAAAATTGGAGTTGATATGAGACTGTGAACCCACTTTATCCACCTAGTACCAAAACCAAAACTTTCCAAGATTTCTTCCAAGTATTGCCAGTTGATTCTATCATAAGCTTTCGATAAGTCTAGTTTAATCATCATTCCTTTCTGCTTCTTCACTTTCAGCAAATGAATTACTTCTTGAGTAACCACTAAACCATCTAGAATTTTTCTGCCTTCTACAAATCCAGTTTGTTCAGGGGATATTAAACTATCTAGCAGGGGTTTTAGTCTTTTGGCAATCAGCGTTGTAATTATTTTGTATATAACATTACATAGGGCAATGGGTCTAAATCCCTTAGCATCCTCAGAATTGTCATTTTTTGGAATCAAAGTGAAAAAAGTAGAGTTAATGGCTGGCCATACCTTTTGATTCATTCAGGATTCTTCTATCAGGTCCAGAATCTCCCTTCCCAAAAAGTGCCAACCCGCTTGATAGAAGTCAACCGTAAAGCCATCCGGTCCTGGCGCTGTACCCTTCTTCATGTTCATCACCACTTCCTCCACCTCTTCAAAACTAGCTGCTCTCATTAGGGCTCTATTCTGGTCTTCGGTTACTATCCGGGGAATGGCCTTGCAAACTTCCTTTATAGCTTCGGACCTGTCCATCTGGGGTTCAGTCAATATTCCTTTGTGGTATTCCATCAGTACTTTTTCAATTCCTTCCTGTTCAACAATCCTCTCTCCACTCTCGTTCTTGATAGATAGTATCCTGTTTCTTTGCCTGTGTTGTATCATTGCTTGATGAAAAAATCTAGTGTTCCTTTCCCCCTCCCTCAGCCACTTTATTCTAGATTTCTGTCTCCATAAAACTTCTTCCTGCTTTCTCCTCTCCTCCAGTTTTCCTAGAATTATCCCTTCTTCTCTACTACTTTCCTCTGTCCTTCCTTCAGTTATTATCCTTTGTTGCAATGTTTCCATTTCTTCTTCCAACTTCTGTTTTTCCTCCATGATGTTTCCGAATTCTTCCTTGTTCCATTTCTTTATCCTTCCTTTTAACTCTTTAAGTTTTAGTTGGAAGGTATGCATTTTTCCTTTTCCCTGTACTGTGCTTTGCATCCACCATTCTTCCATTTTTTTGATAAATTCCGGGTCTCTAAGCCAAAAGGCTTCAAATATCAAGGGCTTCTTACCAAGGTTATTTTTAATATCCACTTCCAGTCTAATTGGCCAATGATCTGAGCCAAGGGATGGCATGATCTTTGCTTCTATGAATACATCTCTGTTCATAATTGTTTCTGATACTAAGAACCGATCTAATCTGGACGCTATTTGATTCCTTCCCCCTCTCCTATTATTCCATGTATAGACTCCGTTGATGGTTGGTAAATCTACCAACCTCAGACCATCTATCATGTCATTGAACATTTCCATATACTGATCTAATTTTCTTATTCCTCCCTTTTTCTCCTCTAGAGACTGGATTAAATTGAAGTCTCCTCCTACAATCCATGCTGTCTCTGGATATAATCTTCGAGTTGCTTGCATATTTTTAATGAAATTTTCTCTTTCTCCCGGAGTGTGAGGACCATAAACCCCTGAGATAATAACCCTTTCCTTCGTCCCCGCTATTCTTCCTGTACCTGTAAGAATTCTGGTCATGCTGGTCCAGTTTTCAAAAATTATTTCGTTTGGGTTCCACAAGATTGCAATGCCCCCCGCTGATCCGATTGCATCTTGTCCCATGACTTCGTATTGCAATTTGCTGTTTTTGATTATTCCTTCCATCTGCTGCATGGTGATCTTTGTCTCTTGAAGGATCATAATACTTGGTCTGTCTTTTTTAAGTTTCTCTTTCATATATCTCTGCTTTCCCTTACTATTCAGACCCCTAATATTCCAACTGATAATAATCATTTTAAACTTTTGGAGGAGTGGAAAAATACCTCTGACAGAGGTATCACTTTACCTGAATTTATCAATATTTCGCCGACTGTTTGGATCGTTTCATTCATCGTTTTCCTCCCTCTTTTCCTGCTGCTTTTGCCAGCACCGCCAATTCCCATCTGACCTCTTTCCTGTTCTCCTGATGTGGTATCCTGTTTATCCATATTCTCCCCTTTTTTATCTTTGTATTTTTGAAATGCCTCTTTATATAATTGTTTTTGACTGTCTGGTATGAATCTTTCGTCCAAGTTTTTCCATTCCTGAATTAGTTGTCTCATAATTCTTTCTTCCTCTGCCTCGTTTTCCTTCTGGCTTTCCGTCTCCATTTGGGCTTGGTTAGTCAGTATTTCTATCTTTTCAGCAGCTTCTTCTTCATTCATTTCTCTTGCTCCTGTGTCTTTCTCTTTAGTTTCCTTGACTATTTCCATGGGTTCATTCTCTAGACCTTCTTCCTCTTCCAATTTGTCCTCACACTCTTCACTATTTTCCTGGAGGATTTTGAACTTGTTCTGACTTTCAATGTTCAGAGGTTTCGCTTGTGTCTGTGTTTTTAGACCTTCTTTTCTGGCTTTCTTCTTTCTGATAACCTGTTGGAAACCCTTGTCTGTCTCCTCAGTTTTCTCTTCTTCCCTTTGTTGTTCTTCTTTTTTCCTTATGTATTCTTCCTCCTTATTTAATGGACATTGCCTATATAGGTGTCCATACTCATGGCATCTTCTGCATCTGAAAGGGATGTGCTCATAATCTATTGGCTGTTGCCATATTTCATCGTGGTATTCTAGTTCTATGTATTCCGGCAGAGGTTCGGCTATATTCATGTATACACATAATCTTGCATATGATGTATACTTGCCTTTTTTCGTTGCTTCCGCTACCTTGACAAAAGCACCAATCATGTTGCCTATCCCCTCCATAATCTCAGGATCCCAAAATTCCACTGGTAATCCAAACAGTCTGACCCAGATCGGGGCTGCCAGCATCTTTTCATTTTCAGGGTTATATCTTTCTTCCCGATACTTCATGAACAGTCCCGCATTGTTCATAATATATGGCCCTTCCTCAAAAACCCTTTCTTTATCCTCCAAATCGCAAATATGGCTATAAAGAACCCTTTTGCTCCTAGTTTCAACTCAATGTGCCCTTTTGGCCTCCATCTTTGGTAAATCCACCTGTGTAGTTCTTTTTCAGTTGGCCAATACCCTACAAACTTGCAGATCAATGCATGATCTTTCATGTAGCTGTTATATTCCTCCAGCTTGTTGTTGGGTATTACGTACCTAGGTTTTTTCTGAGCCCTTGGTAAGCACTTTCCTCCGGTCTTCATTTGCCACAAATTACCCATCACTGGTGCTTCTTTATTATTCTCCCTGGCATTACTCTGGTTGCCGCTGCCACTTGCCTCTCCTGCAACAATATTTTTATAGGAGGGGATCTCTCCCCTCCCTTGCCGATTTTCCATTGTTGCCCTCAGCACGGACTATATTGGAAACTTCCACTCCTATGCTGAGATTTCTGCTGTCTCCTCCGCTCCAACCCCGGCTTCTCCTGCTCGTTTCCCCTTCGCGCGTTTCTTCCAGTCCTCTCCGCGTTTTCTCCTGCAAACCCTAGCCCGCAGACTGCAATCGATTCCCCTGTTCCTTCATTCTCGTCTCCAACCAAGATACATGTTTTTTAATTTAAATAAATATTATTATTATAAATCTCTCTTAAGTATGGATTTAATATGAGTTGAGAGAAATTAAATTTTTTCGAGTGTAAATTTCTTTAAGGGGTAAAATATAATTTTCAATTTTTTAATTTTTTAAATTGTATTTTTAAATGCTATATGTATATATATATATCTATCTATATATATATATATATATATATATATATATATATATATATATATATATATATATATAACATAACATAACATGTACGAGACATTTTATAATAAAAATTAAAATTGTTTTTTTTTAATACAGTTTGAGTGGGTCTAATGGTTAAGAGTTTGTGTTAATAATAATAATAATAATAATTAATACACGGAAGGGGGTCTCATTCACCAATTTGGTGTTTACATCAAAGCTATGCCAACTTTGAGAACCCAAATTGGTATCTACATCAACGCTATGCCAACTTTGAGAACTTTGAGATAAGCTACAGGTCTCATACACCAATTTGGTGTCTACATCAATGCTATGCCAACTTTGAGATATCTACATCATCACTCCGCCAACTTTGAGAAGCTACGCTCATACACCAATTTGGTGTCTACATCAACGCTACGCCAACTTTGAGAACCCAATTTGGTATTTAAATCAACGCTACGCCAACTTTGAGAACTTTGAGATAAGCTACAGGTCTCATACACCAATTTGGTGTCTACATCAACGCTATGCCAACTTTGAGAAGCTACGCTAACGTTACGCCAATTGTTATAGATGTTGTAGCATTTATTAATGGCATGGTTGGCAATCTGTGGCTTTCCACTCAGCTTTCTCATTTATAATATCTTTGTCTAGCTGCCTTGGTGGACTACTTTTGTAGATGATCTAGATAAGGTATCAATTTGGGCACCAATTTGGTGTCTCGCAATTGGATAATAATAATAATTAATACACGGAAGGGGGTTACACCAACTGTTAGCGTAATGGTTGGCAATTTGTGGCTTTCCACTTAGCTTTCTCATTTATAATATCTTTGTCCAACTGCCTTGGCAAACTACTTTTGTAGATGATCCAGATAAGGTATCAATTTGGGCACCAATTTGGTGTCTCGCAATTGGATAATAATAATAATTAATATGTGGAAAGGGGTTACGCCAACTGTTATAGATGTTGTAGCATTTCTCAATGGCATGGTTGGCAATCTATGGCTTTCCATTCAACTTTCTCATTTATAATATCTTTGTCCAATTGCCTTGGCAAACTACTTTTGTAGATGATCGAGATAAGGTATCAATTTGGGCACCAATTTGGTGTCTCGCAATTGGATAATAATAATAATTAATACACGGAGCATCTCACAATTGGATAACAATAATAATTAATACTCAAAGTGTCTTGCAATTGGATAATAGTAATAATTAATATGCAGAAGGGAGTCTCATACACCAATTTGGTGTCTGAAATTGGATAATAATAATAATTAATACATGGGGTCTCATACACCAATTTGGTGTCTTGCAATTGGATAATAATAATAATTAATACACAGAGTGTCTCGCAATTGGATAATAATAATAATTAATACGCGGAAGGGGTCTCATACACCAATTTGGTGTCTGAAATTGGATAATAATAATAATTAATATGCGGGGTCTCATACACCAATTTGGTGTCTCGCAATTGGATAATAATAATAATTAATACACGGGTGGGCCCCTTATCCCACAAACAAGGAAATCTCATACACCAATTTGGTGTGTGGCTACGTTAAAACTGGATAATAATAATAATTAATACATTTTTAAGTATATGGCAATATTTTTTTTTTTCTCTGTAAAAACTATCTAAGTATTATATTATATGTACAAGAAAGATTACAAACTGCATGACATGCCTTCCAGAGCCTGAAGAGTAACCCTGGGAATTCTGACTGTAGACCTTACAGCTCCCTCGCAGGGGCAGCTTCGCCAAAACCAAACCGAATTATCCATGAGAACAAAAACTTCTCACACAGGGGCAGCACAGAACCATACTCTCAGGACAGTAAACTAGACACATGACTGCCCACGCAGGGGCTAACAGCAGAGATAGTCTGACCCTTATATCTGACAGATGTAAGCGTGACTGTGTCACTGGTGTCAGCTATCCAATTCGACTTCCCAAAGATAAGGCAAGACCATAGACACGACCATAGACTCAGAATTAAACAGGACAGAGAAGTAAGAAGCAAATGCCAAAAGACTGAGACAGAGGAAGCAAATGCCAGAGGACCAAATGACAAAATCAGGACATTACCCGCCACGGCTTCAATCTTGGAGACGAGCTGAAGATGGAAGGATGGTCGCGAGGTGTGCTTCCGCCTCTTCAACCAGGCTCGTATCTTCAACCACGTAAGCCCACCCATCACCTTCCGCGCGCCCTTCCCACATTTTCCGCCATGTTTCTTCTTCCACACCTGGAGGAGGTGGCCCCACCGGAGGGAAGCGGTCTTGCAGGCTTGATTCCCCCAAGCTTCCAACAACAGACGCTGGAAGCACCTCAGCAGTGTTCTTTTCCACAGACGAGTGTTCTTTTCCAAGGCTAATCTCCTTGCCCGAGTCTTCCATTTGCTTCTCCTGCGGGTCCTGGGGATGATCTTCCACACCTTCATCCGGAATTTTGGTAAACATGATGGAGATGTGGGCATTAACGCCTGCAATATCCTCGGTGCTTGGCAAGGTGAAAGTATATGGCAATATTAATTTATATTAAAATATTTTATTGATAACTAACATTGAATATTTTACAACATTAAAATATTTTGTTTTAACAATTTATTTTTTATATATAGATATATATGAAGTTGATATCAACATAAATTAGTTAACATAGATCTTCAAATAGTTTATATAAATCTTCTATTCAAATATTTTTGAAAAGTACAAGGTTTAAATATCTTATTCACAATTTTATTTTATTTTTACTTTACAACATACTCATTTTTATTATTATTATAGCTAACATTATTTTTCTATTTAGAATATAATTTATTTATTTTTATTTTAAAGAGGCATGTGTCAACTCTACGAAAGACAAACAACTTATACATCCCTTTATACTAGTTGTAGAATGAGCCTCTAGGCTCCATAACTTGCCTTATAAATAATTTAGTGTATTTTTGTTCAAAATTTGTTTTATTTTGTTATAAATTAATGATTAAATATTTGTATTTATGTTTTTAATTGAAACTATTTTATAGATTATGATTAAAATATTTTTAGATAGTATGTATGTTATACCATTGATATAATTTTGGTTAGAAATTTCAAAGTTTATAACAAATTAGAATAGTTTTGACAGATTTTGATGGGAATATAAAAATTCAAAATGTTAAAAAAAAACATTTTATGAATTGATTATTTTTTAACCTTTCAAAAAATGTATATATATTTGGTTTGAAATTTAACAAGTGCTACGTAGTAGCTAGTACCTGTCGCTTAGTTTAAATATAGCTAATTGGAGTATGAATACATGGCCTGAGATGATCAGTTAAAGTCTTCATAAAAAAATAGAAATGAAAGTGAAAATATAGTGCTAAAATGTTGCTTTTTGGTGAGCACCCTACCTTATTGGTTGTAATGAAGCTTTATAATTTTATTTTATTTCGTTGCTTGGTTCTAATTGATATGGAGAAATTTTGTTCAATGAGATTGTTTTGCACAACCAATTGTCTCCTACAAAGTTCATGGGAATTGAACATGATTGATATAGAGTTGAATGCAATTGTGAGAATATGAAACACATCTTTTATTGTTATCACTCAAATGACGTCTCTTTCTTTTGCACAACAAAATTGAGTTGAGATGATCTATAATTTGTGATTTAGTATTAAATTATTATTTTTTAATTAAATTGTAAAGACGTGTTAATTGATATCTATGAAGAATTAGTAATAACAATTGTTTAAATAAAATATATCATTAGCACTTTTCAATTTTTTTTCTAAATATTATACTTTTGTTTATGATTTGTGATTTAGTATAGTTACTTTGAATAAAACCAAGAATAAAGTTCTAGTAGATTAAATTGCTTTAGCAAAATTCACACATTAACTTTTTGCATGGTAAGTGAGATCAATCTTCTGCGTTTGATTCGAGGAAAGAAGATAAAACAAATTTAACAAACCAATTGAAACAGATGAGAAATTGAACACTATCCTCCCAATAAATGTGGAACAATCTAGAGCTACTTGAAACATAATATGAAACTTCAAAGTGGGATTCTCATAATATCCCACTGGAGTTTCAAATCCTTTGACCTGGGAGAACAATAGACATTAATCACATTCATGCTATCAAAAAAACGAAGTATTCTTGAATTCAAGAAGATTAATTTCTTGAATTCATGAAGTTCCATTTCTAGTTATAAGATCAATTTCTTGAATTTTTTATATACTTGGATGCAAAAATTATAAAAACTATGTTTAAATAAAATAAATTCAATAAAGTCAAGGAAAAAAATGTTCACTAGATCTTAAAAATTAGTAATTATACATCAATAAAATTTTCTTAATAAAAATACTCACAAGTTTCTAAAAACTAATAATTAATTATCTTAATAGCTATCAATTATAAAAACTATGCGTAAAGAAGAAAACAAATTATGATTAATATAATTGGAATTGAAAATAGAGAAAAAAACTAAAAAAATAATATATGTATGTGTGTGTGTGTGTGTCAAATTAAAAAGTAAGAAAACTAAAAAAAATAAAAAATTTTGGGAAAATATTTTTTAATTATTTTTTCCTCTTTAAAATTTGTGATCTTAAAAAAACCATAGAAAAAAGACAAAAATAAATATAAGTCAAATTAAAAAGTAATAAAACTAAAAAAATTATTAAAAAAATGTTTTCTAAATTATTTTTTTCTCTTTAAAATTTGTCATCTTAAATTGAGAATCGCTTCGCCTAGGGTTCGGCTCTCGAGCATGCCCTTGCCGTTGTCACTCCTGCAAAGCTCTCTCGGCACCCTCCCGCTGTTGAGACCAACCAGTGGGTCAAGGCAGTTTTGCGCAGGGAGCCTCTTTATAAAAAATTTGAGTCCAATCAGGATGGACGCCGGAGGGGGTCCCTCTTCCCCCCCTCCCGAGATTGTTGCCTTCAAGAGATTGGTAGCCTCCTGTGGCAAGAGGAAAGCAAGCACAAACCAGCAGAAATTTGTTAAGAAAGTCGAATCCATCCCTTCGGTAGAGCTGCCTGCGGAACACCCGTGCCGGACTGCACTGAATCTGGCTGAACGAGGGCTCATAGGACAATTCACGGGTCTATGGCCCTCTCCCAAAGCTATTGAGGGATGGGTCCAACGAAACTGGAGGCCCCTTGTCTCTGAAGGAATACGAAGCCACATGGTAGGCAAAGGATATTATGTTTTTGTTTTCGAATCAGCAGAAGATCGAGATCTCATTTTCCGAAACGGTCCATATTTCATGGGCCCCCAAGGGCTCTATCTGAATAAATGGATGTCGGACTTTGACCCTTCCCAGGACACTCCCTCAGCCGTCCCTGTCTGGGTAAGGTTACCCCATCTTCCTCTTCATTGCTGGAACCTGGAATCTTTGGAAACAATCGGGAACAAATTAGGAAAATACATTGATAGGGCTGAAAGGAGAGATCAATATTCGTGCGCCAGAATATGCGTAGAAGTCGATCTGGAGAGAGGATTGCCTAAAGCGATCAAGTTGACCATAGCAGGCTGGTCTCACATTCAAGAACTAGATTATGAACAACTCCCCTTCAAGTGCCGACATTGTTATGGCTATGGCCACTTAGCTCAAAACTGCAAAAAAAAAATTGAGGAAGAATCCAAAAAAGAAAAGGGCGAACAGTGGACATAAGCCAGAAAAACCGCCACTACTAAACAGACCACCAGAGCGAAAAGGAAAGGAGGAAATCCAAAGACCGGAGGACCCTCTGCTGGGAAGAGTTTAACCAAAGATCAAGCCACTGCAAATGCCACCAACTCAGCAAACCCTTTTTCTGCTCTAAACCCTCCAGAAGACCAACCAGAACTTGGAGAGAGAGAGGTGCAACAGAATATGGAACAGATAGCAGACACAGAACTAAATTCAGGATCTCAGGAACATACTGTAGAAGCCATTTCAGAAACTCCTTTTATAGATGCAACCCAACATGAAAATCAAGGCCCTCTTGTAGGCGCCACTTCCCCACCCTCTTATGCAGAAATGACCAAAAAGAAAAAAATGCTAGATAGTCTTGGTTCTTCTGAAGATGGACCTCTTAAGAAATCCAACAAAAAGGCAACAAGGAAGTCTCGCAAGGAGATCAGAGAAGAAGAGGCGGAGTGATTAAAGATGCAGGGCAGCCAGTCTACAATCGAAATGTCACTAGGAAGGAACACAAGGACCAGACCCCCAAAGGGTGGGTCTGCACCGCCCCCCTCTAGTATATAATGCAGATCGTCTCTTGGAACTGCAGGGGTCTGGGAAACCCTCTGAAAGCTGAAGGAGTAAAAGACCTATTAAAAATGGAAAACTCAGACATTCTCCTGCTCCAAGAGACAAATATAGAAGAAGATGCTCTTCTATCTCTAAGTCGAACCAAATGGAAAAAGAACTCAGGGAAAGTGGTCAGCGCCAGAGGTACTTCAGGGGGCCTTGCAACCCTCTGGTCGGAGGATATGTTCCAGCTTAAAAGCTCTTTTGCAACCCAGCACTGGATCTATACAGATCTCCTTCACCTCCCAAGTAAGATTCCTCTAGCTCTCTTCAATCTTTATGTTCTTGTTAATTTTTTGGAAAAGAAGGACTGTTGGAATTCTCTCCCAGACTTCCTAGAAATCTATGCCCCCCAAAACATCATTCTGGCAGGGGATCTCAACACCACTCTAGACCCACAAGAGAAAAAAGGCAGAGTAAGGGGCAAAGATCCATTCCATGCCTCCGTGGAGTCTCTGATTCTTGAATGGGACCTTCTGGACCATAAACCAAAGAAAGGTCGTTATACCTGGACCAACAATAGAGTTGGAAAAGGCAACATTGCTACCTGTTTAGATCGGTTTCTAGTACAAAGCACTCTTCTGGAGGGGAAGCATATAATCTCTTCAAAAATTCTGCCCAAAATAACATCTGATCATAACCCCATCTCGTTGTTGATAGAGAAAGAGGAGGACCTCGGCCCTATTCCCTTTAGATTCAATCCTCTTTGGGTATCGAGAGAGGGCTTTATGGACATAGTGGTCGAAGTATGGGCGCAACCAGTCGAAGGATCCCCCAGTTTCGTGTGGGAGCATAAACTCAAACACACTAAGTCTGCATTAAAAACCTGGGCAAAAAAAAAAACCCTTTTCACTCCTACAAGTCATAGAAAAAAGACAGTTCAGGCTCTAGCTGAGATTCAACTAGGCATGGAAGGATCTGAAATCACCAAAGCCTAGCTGCTCACCGAACAGAATGCCCAGTTCAACACCTTTCTTTCCTTTCGACAAGAAGAGGAATACTGGCGCCTTAAGTCTCGCAGCCTCTGGCTCCAAGCTGGAGACAGAAATACAACTTTTTTTCACAAACAATGTAGAGCCCGACTCTCTCAGAATCACATTTCTGAAATATCCAACAGGGAGGGGGAAGTTATCAAAGGACAGGATCTCATAAAACAGGCAGCCACAATCCACTATCAGAATCTATTCCAGGAGGATGGTTCATCCGATGACGACCTGGCTACCGAATTTTTGTCAAACATCCCACCTCTTGTCACTGCAAATGTAAATTTGGGGTTAATGAAGCCCTTTTCTGAAAAAGAGACAGTCGATGTCATTTGGTCAATGCAGCTGGATAAAGCACCTGGGCCAGATGGCTTCACAATACATTTCTACAGAGCTTGCTGGAATGTAATTAAACTCGATCTTCTCATAATGGTAAAAGCCTTTCAAAAGAAAGCCAAAGTGGGAGGGTGCACCAACTCCACCTTCCTTGCCCTTATCCCAAAAGAAGTTAACCCTGAGTCTTTCGACAGATTCCGGCCAATCTCTCTATGCAATGCCTCCTACAAGATCCTTGCCAAACTATTAGCCAATAGACTCAAGCCTTTGTTAGGGTACCTAATCTCCCCTCTGTAGGGCGGTTTCGTCAAAGGAAGGCACCTCATAGACAATGTGATCCAAGTGCAAGAAGCCCCACACTCTAGCCACTCTTGGAAGGAAAAAGGTATGCTCATCAAGTTGGATATGTCAAATGCTTTTGACCAAGTTAGACTCTCATTTCTCTATAAAATCGTCCTCTCCTTCGGTTTTAGTGCTGGTTTTGTCAACTTGATAAAAGCCTGCACACACAGACCTTGGCTAGCCCCCCTAGTCAATGGCAAACCTTCTGACTTCTTCCAAGCTTCTAGAGGGCTCCACCAAGGATGCCATTTGTCCCCCTTTCTTTATATCTTGATGGCAGAATCCCTAAGCAGAAAGTTGACAACGGAAATGGAAATAAGCACTATTCCAGGTATCAAGGCAGCAAGAGGGGTGGACCCTATAAATCATGCCCTCTTTGCGGATGACTCTCTCCTTTTGGGAGGGGTTTCAATTAAGATAGCAAAGGCTTTCAAAGAAATTCTTCAACACTTTTGTCTAAGAAAAGGAGCCTTGATCAACACAAGAAAAAGTGTGGTTTATGGCTGGAATGTAGAACACCCAACTATCCTTCGAATTGCATGTATATTGGGATTCCCTCGGTATGACAAGTGGGAAAAGATCAAATATCTAGGCCTTCCCTTAACCTTGGGACCAAGCCCTCCCTCCCTATGGAATGAAATAATTAGCAAGATAAAAGCAAAAATAGCTTATTGGGGAGGTCAATGGCTAACAAAGGCTGGGAAGTTGATTTTGATTAAGGCAGTCCTCTCCGCCCTTCCCATCTTCCAGTCTTCCCTTCTGCTAGCTCCTAAGTCAATCACGGAACAGATCTCCAAACTCCTGCGGGATTTCTTATGGAATGGGGGCAAGGGCAATCAGAGCAAGTTACATTTGGTAAGATGGGATATACTGAATAGACCACTCCAGCAAGGAGGGTTACAGATACGGGATCCAGGATTAGCAAACCTGGCTCTTGGTGGAAAAACTATATGGCAATTATATGCAGACAAAAATCATCCTGTCAGCAAAATCCTCTGGAAGAAATACCTAAAGGGAGGCTCCTTGAGAAATCTCACCACTACTTCTACTCCAAAAGAAACACCAATTTGGAATTTAGTCAAAAGAAGCATCGACCATATACAACAGCAATTATACAGAATTCCGAGAAATGGGCAGAGAACATTACTTTGGGAGGACACAATTCAAGGGAATGCCCCATTGGTCGCCCTCAATTCCTGTAACGATTTAAAGATCTGGCTAGTGAACAAAGGGCTTCTCCGGCTGGTAGACATATGTTCTTGGGATAGCAAAGGGAATTGGGCAGGATGGACCTTTCCAGGGGTTCCTAACCCTCTGGAACCACAAAAAAACTTGCTCTATGCAGCACTTTCTGGCCTCGCCCCTGTCCATCGTACATCCAAAGATAAATGGGGGTGGGGAAGAACCAAAATTTATACAACAGCTCAAGGTTTCTCCTCATTACAAGCCACACATGCACTGCTGCTAACACAGAAGATCTGGAAATCCGTTTGGTCTCCCTTTTGCCTTCCAAAGGTGAATTTCTTCACTTGGTTACTAATGCATAAAAAGGCACTAACAGGAGAAAATCTGAATAAAAGAGGCTTTCACGGGCCCTTTAGATGCTGCCTATGCACCTTTGTTATCGAAACCTCTGACCATTTATTGGTTGACTGTGTTTTCACTCAAGAAGTATGGAAGATGGTCCTCCAAGGACTTAGCGTATCCACCCCCTCCCAGATTTCAGTTGTTACACTCTATTCCTCCTGGGCTGACCAAAACCCTGAGAAAAAATCTAAAAACACAGGTTGGAAAAACATTTGGCAAGCTATTCCAAAATGTCGTTGGTGGAAAGTGTGGTTAGCTCGAAACAAGTGCATTTTTAATAACAAGATCCCGAAATTAGTGGAAGTGTCTGCCAAAATAAAAGCTCTCTTGTTGGAAATAGTAAATAATCCAACTTTTCCCCTCACACTATCTACAGAAGCCTCTATGTGGCTTGGACCCTGCGTGCCAGGAGAAAAGAAAGATCCAATCAACAAACCAATGAAAGATCCTTCTTGGCATCCGCGTCTCACTGCAGGTGATTTTCTTAAGTGGTGGCAAGGGACCCCAAAAGCCACTATCTTCTTCGATGGAGCGTCCAAGGGGAATCCATGCACTACAGGTGTAGGGGTTCTGATACTTTCCCTAGACAGATCGGAAAAACCAGTTTCAGCTGGGGCCTTGGCATAAGCTCGAACAATCAAGCAGAGAGTTACAACATCCTAAAAGCTTGCCAGATGGCAAAGGAGTTAGATTACAAAACAATCCAGATTTTCGGAGACTCAGAAATCCTGATAAAGCTCTTAAACTCCGAAGATGATTTCAGCAACCCAGCTTTAAACAAAACTTTACAGGGAATTCGAAACACTTTGAAAGATTTCGACACTGTTGACTCATACCATATTTTGCGGGATTTAAACAAACAAGCGGACTCGCTGGCAAATAAAGGCTACCTGCTGTCACAAGGTAATCTCAACCTTAATGGAGGACCCTGCTCGATTCACCCTTTGCCTTAGACAATCTTCAGAAGGTAGAACTGCTACTCAGAGGGAGAGTGGTATGTGGCACCTTGAAAGTCACATTCAGGATCGCCATGTAGCAAGCTGATGGAACATCAAGCACAAGGACTATCAAGAAGAAGAAACAACAATAGAATGTACAACAACAGACGGTAGAAGGAATACCGCATAAGGAAAAACAACCAAAGGAATAGCAGAAGCAGAAGGAACATCAAACAGATCAAGGCATGGCAACAGAATCAATAGCAAACAGAAGGAATTGTAGCAGAAGGAACAACGACCAGAACGAACAACAACAGAATGAACAACACCCGAGGAAACAGCGGACCGAAGGAACAGCAACAGAAGGAACAACAACCGAAGGAACAACAGTCCAAAAAAACAACAGGTTGAAGGAACAACAGACTGAAGGAACAACACCCGAAGGAACAACAAGCCGAAGGAATAGTACCCGAAGGAATCGCAGACCGAAGGCACAACAACATAAGGAACAACACCCTAAGGAACAACAGGCCGAAGGAACAACATATGAAGGACCAACAGGCCGAAGGAACAACAGACCGAAGGAACAACAACTGAAGGGACAACAGGCCGAAGGAACAACACCTAAAGGAACAGTAGGCTGAAGGCACAGCAACAGAAGGAACAACACCCTAAGGAACAACAGGCTGAAGGAACAACAGTGCGAAGGAACAACATCTGAGGGAACAACAAGCCGAAGGAATAGTAGGCCAAAGTAACAGCAAGCAGAACAAACAATAACGACAAACTAAAGGAATATCAAAAAGAAAAACACAAGGAAAATGCCGCAGAATTTGCTCTCCCAGAAATAAAATGTAAGACAGAAAGCAAGAATAGCCAATGAACTCACAGACCATTTGAATTAAAGCTTAGGGGAAGGGACTACCATCAACTCATTCTCTTAGCTCAATTTTTAAAAGTTATTGTCGATTGTAATAGGAGCTTGCTCAACTTTTGGCAATAAATACATTAACCATTCTTGTTAAAAAAATATAAAATTTGTCATCTAAAATTATTCATCCAAATAATAGAAAAAAATAAAAAATAAAAATAAAAAAGTTAAATAGAAAAAAATAAAGCTAAATACTAAAAACTAAAAAATACTAACTAATAGAAATGGAAGTTACTAAACAAGACATAATAATAAGACCTCAACCAATGACTTTACAAATAAATAAATTTCAATAATAGTAAAAAATAACAAAAAATAATTATTAATGTTAAACTATGGGTAAGTGACATAAGTTTTTGGTCAAAGATAAACTAATAGACAGTCAAAAGCAAAACTGAGTTAAGATTTTACTTTTTTTTTTTTTTTTTGGTAGGTAAGCACTCACAGCTGATTTGAACTAGTGACCTATTGCAAAAAATGCCTAAAAATTTACCCATTGATCGTCAATCCAAAACATCATGGGCTAAGTTAAAATTTTACTTATTAACACTATAAAATTAAATTATAATAAAAAAAATATTAAACAGATTTTTATATTAAAAACTGTAAAAAGTAATATTTTAACACATATTTTATGAGATTTTATTTCTAAATTTCATTAATAATAAAATTGGGAAAATTTTGAAAATATATACATCTATGTATATTAAAATTAAAAAAAAAAAAAAGAGAGAATAGCAAACCAAATTTTAAGCCTCCACCTACTCTTCAGACTTACTAACTGTAATTTATGCATGTGACGTTTAATCCTTCACGAAAGCGCTGAGATTAGCCTATTTAAACATAATTTGGACAAGGTCCCCAAAAAATCGGCGTTCACATTAAGAAAAAATAACACAGCCAATTCAATTTGATCACGGTCATTCCTATGGGCTGAGAAAGTGCAACCTTCTTTCGCCATGATTCCAGCAGCGTTTGGATCAGAATCCAGAATGACTCATGGTTCTGCCTGAAATAATGATCTGCTCATGGTTCCACCATGATGCCAAAGAGTTTTGGGGTCTTTCAATTGACCAACCCTGATCGATGGGAACCATAAAGAGATCTTTTTTCCGGATTCCTCCACTTCTGCAGGAAAGGTGGAGTTTTTCTGCAGGGCACCATTGTCATATTACATTTCTTCTTTAATTTTTTTCAGTTCCTCCTGGACACACCCAACGATAGTCTTAATAACATTGAATTGATGCGAGTAATGAAAATGATTTCAGTTGACTGTTTTATATTAGTAACATTAGCGAGCATGGAAAACTAAATAAAGTATTTCAACTGTTTTATATTTTTATGAATATATTTTTACTGAATTTTTAATGTAAATTTTGATGGAAAAGTATTGAAATTGAAAAATTAAATTTAAATTATTGAGTCCTGAGTTTTATTTTATAATTTAGTATAGGATGTGTAAAAGAGGTTTATTTTATAGTTTAGTATAGAGATATGTAAGTTTGTTAGTAGTCTTATCATTTTTGAAATTAAAATTAAAAATTAATTATAATAAAAAATGAATAGAAATTTAAAAAATGTATAGGTAAGATCTTTAAATTTTATATTTTTCAAAAATATTTCAAAAGAGATTTAAATAAATTATTTGAAGATCTATGTTAATTAATTTATGTTGATATCAACTTTATGTATATAGAAAAAAGCTTATTAAAATAAAACATTTTAATGTTGTATATAAAAATATATTCCATGTAAGTTGTCAATAAAATATTTTAATAAGAATTAATATTGACATATACTTACCCGGATGCGGGTGATTACGATGCAATTAATGGAGATTAGACAGAAGGACGGCAGGCGGCTAGGCCACATGGCCACCCGCGTCCCCCTCCAAGCCAATTTATGGCAAGTTACAGTCGACCTGCAGGCACCATTACTCTGGTGCTCAAGTCGAGAAACTTGCAACAAGCATAAGGCTATGGCCTTCGCAAACCACAATTCATTCATCCCTCCCCTGCTAAATTGCTCTTGTCCCCCTCAAGCGGCGGAGCCAAGCTCTCGCACCATCACTGGCAGGCGTTGTTGGATTCTAAGCTGTGTCGATTTGGGAAATGGTCTCCATTTCTCTCAAACTCCTCACTGTGTGTTGAATTATGCTCAGAATTCCTTTGCCCTTCTTCTGAATCGCCACTTCCATCTTGAAGATACCTCTGTCTCCCCAACTGCAAACTCTGAAATCAATACAGTCATGGCGCGCACTCGACATCGAATGCGCAGCAGAAGAGGAGGAAGTCGTGGCGGAAGCATTCGGCCCCCCCCGCGACGCCCAGCCCTGAACCTGCTTCTCCAACCTCTTCACCTTCTGCCACTCATTCCCGTGGTCCCTTCTCTGGAAGATACCCTAATACCCGCAGTGGTAGAGGTAGGTCACAGGCCCATGGTGCCTGAAGAGTGAATGCAGTTACCCAAACTGCCAATCTCCCCCCCCCCCCTCATCCCTCTCACCACACAACCCAGTTTCGCTTCCAGAGTACATTGCTCCATCTTGTTATCATAGCCACTATCACTGTTACCTTTAGTGAGGATTTCAGTCCGCAGGCTGAGCAGGAAGCTCAGACCCACGACCTTGAACCGGAGAAAAGGCACAGCGACGAGGAGCAAAAGGCTGTTAAGAGGAACAGGGATAATCGTGAACCAAGCAAGCAACAGATGGCAGGGCAAATGAGCATTCTGCATGGCGAGGAACTGGCTGGCAGCAAGCATGCTACCGAAGGCAGAGCGGGTGGCACGAAGGCAGCTGGAGGCATCCCGGGCGACACGTCAGGCAAACATGCAGCCGAGGGCAGCTCAGCAGGCATACAAGCAGTTAGTGGCATCCCACGCGGCACGTCAGCAGAGGACGATGTTTGGTATGAGTATGCGTGTCGCATTGTAGAAGAACCCACCCCTGATGACATTCAAGGGGTTCATCCAAATTGATGACCTAGTTGCCAGGTGTCGCTTTGCTGATCGTTTGGAGGTCTTGTTATCTGAGGTTTTTTCTTCTGTTTTTTCTTTTTCTTTTTTCTTTTTTTCTAGGACCCCTGTGTGGGCCTTTTTCAGTTAAGTCTTGAGACCCCTGCTTGGGCTTTTTTCTTGGGCTCACTCGGACTGGTTTCCCCTCGTTGGGCAGTCGAGTTTAGTCTTTTGACAATTTTTTATATAACTCTGTTCTACACCGCAGAGGCCGGTGCCTCACTGTATTTTTATTTTGCTTTTTTTAATAGAATAGTATTACTTAGAATATATATATATATATATATATATATATATATATATATATATATATACTTAAAAATATATTAATAATAAAAAATTATTTTAATTTGCGTGATAAAATATTTCGATGTACATGTGATGTAAAATATTTTAACTTAAATTATATATATATTATATATCATTTAAAAAAATTATGTATATATCATGAAAAAAATAAGTTTTTATGGTTAAAACATTATTTGGTCTTATATATACTCGATTTAAGATCCAAAAATACCATTTAAATAATGAAAAATAACAAATTGTATTTTGTACTCTAAAAAACAAGAAATTTCATCCCTCTCGGCTCATATTAGTACTTAAAATATATTTATGCTTATATAATTTAAATTTATTTATACATAAGAGAATATAATTTAAATAATATAAAATTACAATTTAATTAAAAGAATTGGATTTTCTGGGCTAAAAAATTGAGGTTTATGTTATTTTTGATTATATATATAGATAAACACTCTAAAAAATTTTTAAGGCACTATTGTGTAGAGATTACCTATCAAATTTGTAATTTAAATAATTTCTTACCAAATTTTAAAAAAATACCAAAAATACCGAAAATAAAAAACTCTCAAAAAAATTCTCACAAAAAACGAATCTTGTTGCCCAATGTTCATTATCGTTGTGTTGTCTTGTCAAGTGTGGCTTCGTGTTGGGCTGCATGCCTTGACTCTCGTTTGCTTCGATCGCGGAAATGCATGACGCCAATCACCCTCATGCATTACCATCGTTGCATCACTCCCTCGTATCTTGGGTCCGCCTATAGGAAAAAATGCAACGTCCACTTTGTTCCACGTAAGCTTGTTGAAGCTATTACACGTGTTTATATAAATATATTATTGTGCGAGGATTGATGTAGATTAGAGTCTACATTTTTGTCTGTTTGGTGAGGGTAATGTAGTTTGCAGTCAATATATTTGTTTTTTTGTCAGTGTTCAACCAGTGTTTTAATTTTTTATTTTTGAAAGAAAAAAAGAATAGAAATTATTTTAATGTTCACGAGGCTAAAGATAGTTTATGGGATAGATTATTTTTTCATCTGTTTGATGTATTTGGCCTTTTTTTGTGAAGTTTCAAAATAAATGCTCCCAATTTCTCGACAAACCCCTCACTAAATAGATTATCCCAAGAGCTAACTGTCTTTGGACAAACCTCTCACTAAATAGATTATCCCAAGAGCTAGCTGACAATAAATGCTCCCACTTCTAGACAAACCCCTCACTAAATAGATTATCCCAAGAGCTAGTTGTCTTTGGACAAGCCTCTCACTAAATAGATTATCCCAAGAGCTAGCTGACAATAAATGCTCCCAGTTTCTCGACAAACCCCTCACTAAATAAATTATCCCAAGAGTTAGATGACAATAAATGCTCCCAGGGTCTCCATAAACCCCTCACTAAATAGATTATCCCAAGAGTTAGTTGTCTCTGGACAAATCTCTCACTAAATAGATTATCCCAAGAGCTAGCTGTTAACATATTTGCATAACTTTCCTTGTTGTCTTTTAGTATGTGTTTCGATTTTGTTGATAATGTAAATATTTATTTTTGGATAATAATATTATTATTATTATGAAAGGAAATATGAGAATGTACATATATAATGAGGTAAGAAGGATTTTGAGTTGATTGTACTCACAAATTTGAGTTGTGGAGAGAGGTGAAGTTTGTTGTGAATTTTTATTATAAAAAAGTTAGTGTCATGTTATGGCCAATTGAGTTGGGCAATTTGAATCTATAAGATAATGGTAGTTTAATTGCTAATTAGTGATTTTATTGAGAAATTTATTACAATTCCCTACATATCCACTTATTCAATTGTTCAAGCCCGCTTCATCATACAACAAAAGCGAGAAATGCTAACATGAGTGAGAGTGCTCTTAGAGTAGCAATGTTTTCGAGGCTATAGTATTTTGTTGGAAGAAATTTTGTAGGGATGCAACCCTAGGTATTATCAAGCACTTGGTGACATGGATTTGTCGAGTGCTTAATGGGGTATTTTAGATGAGCATTTTCATGACAAGACAAGGGCGAGTGGGAGGATTGTTGGGTTTTTGTGTTTGGCTTTTACAAGGGTAAAACAAAAACACTCAATATTCTATGGTTTTTTCACCAACCATTTATGGTTATAATGGTACATCACAATGAATATTTTTTGTGATAATTAATATATAAGCACAAACATCGACATGATGACATACTTTTATTTAATATGATCACTTAAAAAAAACATCTTTAGTGTAATTATTGAAAAAACAAGTAATATTGAGTAAGAGTTAACATGTGTGAGATGATTTGGTGAGATTCATGGGTTCTCTTGGAGGATACCCATGTTCAAATTCCATGGAGAATGTGTTTAGGTTATAAGGCTCAGAAAAATGTGATATGTATCATGTTAATGTGGCATGGGATTTATAGTTCACTATGGCTAAAAAAAAAGTGTTTGCACATACCAAAAACGCATTAAAATCAAGAACAACAAAAGGTAAGTGAACAATTTTGAACCACAATACATCATTGATCAAGCTAAAACATCGTTATCAATTTCATTGTTGACCTATCTACAATATGCATTTATAAGTGTTGATAGTAGAAGTTATGTTATTGCTAGACGAAACACCCTTGGAATCAGAGGATCAAAACCTTGAATAAATTTATCTAGAAAAGGCATGTACTTAATATTGTTTTTAACTTTGTGACCTTCTTGCTCTGAAGTCTTGCATGAAATAATATTGTTTAACAAAAATGAAAATGGTACCCCAAAAATGATGCTTAAAAACAACTCTATGATCCTAACAGATAATGAAAATTACTTAATCAAGATTCCTCAGTCTATAGATCATTTTTTGGTAAAAGAAGGCTTTGTGAATGAATCACTAGCGCATTGCATTTTTGTGGGGCTTAGCGTGCTTTCACAAGATCCACTACCAATTTGTGAAATGAAAATCTTTGAATTAGGAATATACCAATAAGTATCTTCATAATATTTAAAGGGGGTGATTCGTAAATTGTCGTGCATATTCCGATGGAACAATTCATCTCAACAAATCTTATAATACTCTAAAATCTTTGTTAGTTTTTTGTAGCATCAGACAATTGTTCTAATCTCAACTTGTGTCAGAGAGGCTAAGGAACACAAGATCTCCAAAGCCCAAAAATGGTTTTTGGAGAAAACACCTAGAGACAACTCAATTAAGTTAATTGATCAATAATTTAAAAATGCCTAAGTCTGAAAATTGTTTAACTAACAATAATTAATTGAGAAATCTCTAGAGAATCACACGGATCGAGTTTAAGATGATCTTAGTTGTTGATAATGATTTAATCATGGCCATTGGTGCTACAACGATAGATTATAAGAGCATAACAATGAGATGGAGATAGGCACAGTTGTGAGACATATCGAACAAGAGGGAGAGTGAGTTCCTTGGCAAATTGAGTTATCAAATTGTATAGATTCAACAAGAAGCAAAGTTTGACCTAGAGAAGGAGAACATCAGTGATTGAGGGAGCAACAACGTAATGTTTCAGTGGAATTTCCAATGTTAGAAATCCAGCAGAGAGGAGGCTGAAATATTCTGCAAAGGAAGTCGTCCAGGTGGTGCGAGTTAGCCAGATTAACAGAGTGAATTATCAGGAAAAGGTTGGATCAATTGGTGGAGGTCGAAAATTCATTCTGAAAGGCAGGTGAGAATTTTTCCAGTGGTAAGAGAGGGCTAGACAATGATTTTTGGAGCAATTTCAGAGGTTATACGAACTACGGAGGACAAAAATGTGAGTAGGTTAGAGGGAGTCACAATAATTTATAGAAGGGAGAAATTTTCTCCAAATTATTTTGACGAGATTTTTGTTGGAGGATTGCTATTGAGGCATCCAAATTATTGTACTTAGATTTTACTGTTGCATAATAATAAAATAAACCCTCATCTGTTGCACTAGTTTTCCCTTTGGGGTTTTTCCAGGGACTATTTTCCAAAAATAATTGTGTTGGTTTTATTATGTGTGTGCATTATTTTCTTACCTTCCACCTTATTTTCCACAATGTAATTTATTTTTGTGGATGGTCCATCTCTGAGTATCTGTTTCCGTCCGGTGTACCGCCCATCTCTCACAAGGTATCCAGTAACAAATTAGCACCCACTAAACGTGCTTCCAGAATTTGTTACGGCACTATACTATACCAAGCAGTAGTTTCATACCTTCCCCTTCCTACGATCGAGGGGGCCATGTCGACTCAGGCAAAGCGAGTAGTTTCACCAGCATCTCGTACAGATATGGATCCAGCACCAGTGAATGATCTGTTCACCATCCAACCCCCCGGTATAGCTCAAAATTTCCGAGCAATTATATGTGCCCACCCTACGGCCCCCCCTAGGTTTTGATGGCAAAGGCCCTCCCCCTTCTCTAGAATATTGAAAGCTTCTGCGGCCCTAAGGCCGAGGATGAAGGCTTTCTCAGCTATATTTTTGGTACAACCGAAGCTGATTTTAAGGACAAGAGGATAGGCTAATCTTGGGGAGTGACGAGGACAATTCGTGCCCCCGCACAAAAAAAAGCACATTTGGAGCCGTCGAAGAAAAAATACCAACCATGCCTAAGTCACGTGTAAGGGCCTTGCCATGCCTTATGTCACGAAGTCAACACCGGGAAATGTATCTTACGTTATTTACATGCACTTGACTGTATAAAATAGGTCGGCTTGCTTGCTTGCTTGGGTGCGTGGGCTATTGATTGTTTTCCTTTCTGAAGACTCTTGGACTTTACTTATGTGCATGCTATACACCTGTTCTGTTTACCGGACTTTACCGCTTCAAGATTGCAATTGTGAGTTTATCGATATTTTTCGTAAAATCAAATGAACTGCAGAACAAGTAGGAGATAAATTTCCAGTTAATTGCACTCAATGAAATTTCACATGGTATTAGAGTGATTTTCAACATATCGGATGTTTAGTAGCAAGGAGGAGAAATTGTGTAGTTCATAGGGAATTTTGAGCACAAATTTCTCAGATCTGTGCAGGCCACTGGAAAGTGTGAATTGTTGAGGCAGAGGGTTCAAATTCCAAATTTAGGTTGGAGAAAAATTCGATCAACCTCAGAAGCAAAGTTTGCAGGTAATGGATTTGACAGATAAAGGGTTTTGTTGAGAAGATCAATGATTTCGTTGAGTAGATCTAGGCGTAGTTGGTTTGCAACAAATTTTGCAGTAGCATATCAACGCTAGGTGGAAGAGAAAAGCACATAGAGGGAATTTCTATAATTTCTCAGAGGGTTTCCACATCCATTTTTTAGGAGGGGATCCATAATTTCCATAAGTAGAAGGCAGTAGCAGTTTTTCCAATCATCTAGTGTGAGCTTTAGGAGCAACATATCGTGTGCCATATTTTGGGGTCTTCCGGAAGGTTAAGCGAGCTGCATAGTTGAGGTAGCAGGAAATGTGAGTTGTAGAGAACGACGTCCAGAGGAAAACAATAACAGATCTACGCATTCCTCAGAGAGTGCGAGTAGCAACAATAGGGCCATAGGAAAGAGAGGGATTTCCCCAATTCGTTTTTATGTTTTTATTTTAATATTGTATATTTTTGAAAATTTCGAGAGATGGTCGTATGAGATTGAAATAAGAGGTCATGTGAATTAGCCAAAAAGAAGATCTAGGTAGAAAATCAAGTTCTAGTTGTCGGAGACAGGTTCCGAAGGGAGTGTGAGTTGTCTAATGTGAGTTGCAAAGTGAAGCAATTTCCCAGTAAGGGATAAGGCTCTGAAGGAGATAGTGGGGTGCCATATCCAGGAGGAGGAGGAGATTAATACACCAATGTGCTAGATGGTAAAGGTATAGTGAATAAGCAACAAGGAGACCAGTCAGATTAGTTCCAGCTGTTGCTATAGGATCATTACCTTTGCTACAAGGGTTTACAGTATTCAGTAGCAATAGGATTAACGTTAGCAAGATACAGTCAGATAAATAGTATTAGAGCTATTTGCAATCAGTACTTGAGAGACAATTGCCAAATGAGTTGCAGTGACACAGGTAGTGTGAATTGGTAAGTTGTAGAAAGCAAGGAACAATTCCAGCCAAAGAGGTTTTCCAGTTATCTGGAGGGGGAAAGGAGGCTGATTTTTCTAGTAGTTGAAGCCGAGGGAGGCAATGTGAATTGTCCAGTTGCAGAGAGTAAGGCACAATTCTAGCCAGAGATAGTCAACCAATCTGTGTTGCAGAGGCTATAGATCGTGTGCCAGTATCGTGAAGTGATAAGGAGGAAGATCGATTAGCCGTAGTGAGAAACAAGAGGCAGAGTCTCTACCGGAAATGGTTTTCCAAAGACAATATTGATTTTCCAACATCATAACTATGTAGTCCAATCAGCATGCAAGTAGGATTGTGAGTTGCAAAAAAGAGGCTTTGTTGGAAGAAAAGAAGAGATTTCCTAGAGAGAGATCGAGAATCAGAGGGAGTCTAGCTTCAAAGGGAGCAACCTTATCAAAGCTTAACACTTCAATTTCTGAGAGGTCAGTACATCAGAACACATAGTTGCTGTGGTTGCAACAATGTAGTGGTGGTGTTGAAGCATCAATAGTATCCGATGAGGTCAATAGTTCAGTTACTCAACAGACAATGCAGATATTAGTTGTAGTCAGAGACTCGGGAGACAATTGCATAGCGAGTACAAATACACAGTGGATTCGTAGATTAGTTCTCAATTACGATAGTTGCAACAACAACAACATCATGAGATCAGATGCAACGCAGGTAGTGTTGGCAGCAGTGTAGGGAGGCACATTGTAGTGTCAACAACAGTGCAAATGCAAGGTGGTTCAACTACAAGGTTAGCAGATGAATCAGAGTATACGAATTGTTGACAGACAACAAGATCTAGTTGTATCACAGTTGTAAGACTTCAATAGTGTGAAGTGGTCCTCCAACTACAAAATTCACAATATTCATCAAGTTGATGGGTATATTAGTGGAATGGAGAGGACAAAACACCTTCCTCGCTAAGATATAGTGTTATTTTTTTGTAGCATCGTACATGTGTTATAGTCTCAACTTGTGTCAAAGAGGCTAAGGAACACAAGATCTCCAAAACCCAGAAAAGGTTTTGGGAGAAAAAACCTAGAGACAATTCAATTGAGTTAATTGATCAATAATTAAAAAATATTTAAGTCTAACTTAGGAAAATCGATTAATTATCACCAATTAATTGAGAAATATCAAGAAAGCACTAGAGACTCACATAGATTGAGTCTAAGATGATCTTAGTTGTTGATAACGATTTACTCATGATTGTTGGTGCTCCAATGAGAGATTATAAGAGTAGATCGATGGGATGGAGATAAACACAGTGGTGAGACATATTGAGCAAGAGGGAGAATGTGTTCCTTGGCAGATCGAGCTATCTAGTTGCAAATATTTAGCTAGGAGAGAAGTTTGAGCCAAAGAAGGAGAGAATTAATGATTGAGGGAGTGATAACAGAGTGTTCCAGTGCAATTTTTAGTGTCGGAAATCCAATCCATAGGAGGCTGAAATATTATGTAAAGGAAGTCATCCAGGTGGTGTGAGTTAGCTAGATTAGCAGAACAAACTGCAGGGAAAAGGTTGTATTAACTTCTGGAGGCTAGAAAGTCATTCCAGAAGGTAGTGTGAATTTTTCCAATGGTAGGAGAGGGCTAGATGACCAATTTTGGTGCAACTCCAAAGGTCGTATAAACTGCACAGGCCAAGAGTATGAGTAGGGCAGAGAAAGGCTCAGTGATTTGTAGAAGGGAGAAATTTTCTCCAAATTATTTTAACAAGATTTTTGTTGGAGGATTGCTAGTGAGGCATCCATATTATTGTAATCAAATTTTACTCCATAATAATGAAATAAACCCTCATATGTTGTACTGATTTCCATTCATGGTTTTTCCGAGGACTATTGTCCAAAAATAGTTGCGTTGATTTTATTATGTGTGTGCATTATTTTCTTAGCTTCCAGTTTATTTTCCGTAGCGTAATTTATTTTTGGTGAAGATTGAAATTGTGATTTTATCAATAATTGTGGTAATAAAAAATAAACTGTAGAATAGTTAGGAGATAAATTTCAAGTTAATTGCAATCAAGGAAATTTCACAATCTTAGACTATGAAAATTAATTTATCCTTATATCCCAAATTAGTTAATTACTAACTTTGCTTGAATTTTATGAAATAATTGAAATATGAAAATAAAAGCTCAGGCACAAGTATACACCATCCACACAAATGAACACAAGATTTATACTAGGAAATCCAATATTGAATAAAACCAAACTAGATGGTGAGGCTTATGCTTTGCTCTCTTTTCTTCAATTATGAAATGTGTTGGAAATACTGAGAGGGGGGTGAATTAGTATTTATTTTCAATTGTTATATGTACCAGTTAATATTCTTCACAATTATAAACAGAGAAATAAATAATAAGGATATTATTATAAATAAATGAGGACACCAATCCTCCTTTACAAAATTTGAGTACAATGATATTTGAGGGCACCAACCCTTTAATCTTCTAGGCTCCAACCTGTTTCTAATCACCAACTTAGACTTTTGTGAGGCTATGACCTCTAGGGATCCAACCCTATCATTTTCTAATTTAAAGGCTCTAATCCCTAAGGCACCAACCCCTTAGTTTTATTAATAAAGATAGATAAGTCACAAATATTGTTTTTCTCTTCACATGTATGTTTGCTTTAGTGGAGTATATCCAGATCTGTCTCCTAGTGTTGTAGGACTTTCCCTTGCACTAATGATCTGAGGCTTCCTTCACATCTTCACGCGCTATATCTTCTACCAAGCTCCTCCGTAGGATTGTTCTTCAGGTCAAGGTCTTTACTTCTGCCAAGCTACAAAAGATTTGTTCCTTCGCAAATTTGTTGTAGCTCTGAGCCACTCACAGATGCTTGCTTCAATTGGTCTAACCCTTCTGAATGTGATTGTCCACAGAACAAGACTTTACCCAAACTGAAAATGTCCCATAGGTCTAAGCTCTTGAGGCTTTATCTGTTTCAGATATCTAGTGATCCTTCTTGGCCTTTTCATCTGCTGTCCTTTTTTCTCTTTTAAGTTCACGAGTTGTGAACTATCTATTCCTCTCTGTGATGGATGATCGAGATCGATCCTTGAGGTGAAGCATTTGACTTGTATTTATACGAGTTTCATCAATAATTGAAAAGACACGTTCATTGGAGGAGAGGTCGACTTGTGCATGAGGTGGCACATTAATATTCAACCAATTATAACATAGACTTGTTATTTACGGAAACCACATAGAAACATAGGAGAGGGTATACCCACATTATAATAGATCTCTAGAGGTCCCACATGCCACATCATTGCATTAATCCCACAATCACAACTTCATGAATATCGAAGGTTTTCAAGTTGTGCACATGCTTTGTCTTCTGATATCAACATTGATGATATTCACATATCGCCCCTACTTCCGATGTAGAGGATGTGATATTCAATAAACTCGTTTTGATACTCCTAATCGGGTTCACGTCATGCTCTGACCATTGATGGATGCAATTTTATATTAAATTATTTTTGATAAATCAATCGGGTCCACAAATCTATCTCAATCAGAGGTTTTAACATGTCATCCCTTTGAAACTTGCGATACAACGGATGTGATATTATATTAAGTCATGTTATAATGGAGAAATCGGGTCCGCAATACATATCGCAATTAGAGGTTTTAACATGACATCCCTTCAAGGCTTGCAATATGGAGGATGTGATATTATATTAAGCCATGTTATGATGGAGCATCGGGTCCGCAACTCATATCGCAATTAGAGATTTTAATGTGTCAGGGCTTCAAAACTTGCGATGCAGTGGATGTGATATTATATTATAGCATGTTATATTGGAGCAGTTAGGTCCACACCTCATATCGTAATCGAATATTTTAATGTTATAAGGCTTCAAAACTTGTGATGTAGTGGATGTGTTATTGTATTATAGTTGTTACAATAAACTGATAGGGTCTACATATCAGATGTCCCATTCAAATCAAAGACCGAAGATTGGGGTTTCTGAGAGATAACACATAATAAAGCACCAATATGATTTCTCTGATGTTCCTTTGTTATTGTTGTTCTTCCTTTTTTCTCTTTTTCTTGGGAATATGCGGTCTTCTCACGTATCTGCTTCTTAGCTTGGCGCTCCTATGGCCTCGCTCCTGTGATTTTCTACTATTTGATGGCTTTGATGGATTGTTTCTCTTGGATCTTGGCCTTTCGCTCCTGTGATTTCCGATATATTTTCCTTTGGCTCCTGATGAATTCTTACGACTTTCCGACGGCTTCCGATGCTTCTGATGGCTTCCCTAATGGCTTTCGATGGATTTCCTCCTTGGGGTTACTCCTTGGATCCATTGCTTCTATTCTATCTGTACATATATTCAACTCGTATGTTGTATTCAATCCCTATGGCCATCAATGACAACATTGATATCTCAAAAATATCCCCCTTTGTCATTGATGGAAATATACTCCTTTTCCTGGATCCTCTCCTTGATGTAATCTCTCACCCTTTGGAATCAATGGAAAATGGGGTGCCGAAGTACTCCCCAATCAAGTTTCTCCCCCTGTCATGGTCCTTCTACTCTAATCAATGTGTTCTCTTAATGTGATGCAAGAGAAATGACCCCCATATTTTGGCGAAGATGTTCAAATGCTTCTCGTGGTAGGGGTTTTGTGAAGATATCTGCAACTTTATCCTTTGTATTTACATATTCCAACTTGATATTCTATTTAGTAACTTGTTCACGAAGAAATTGATAGTTGATTGGAATATGTTTGGTATTTGAGTGCATTACCAGATTCTTTGAAAGACTGATGGCACTGGTATTGTCACAGTAGATGGTGATTGGTTGATTAGTCTCTATGTTGACATCTTTCAATGCTTCCTTCATCCACAATATTTGTCTACAATAGTCTACAATAACTATATATTCGGCTTCAGCTGTGGAGAGAGATATAGAAGATTTTGTTTCTTGAGCAAAGATACTAGATAATCTCCCATGAAGAATGCATATCCGTTGGTACTTTTTCGATCATCTACGCTTCCATCTCAATCATCATCGATGTTACTAAGTTGTCATAGTAAAAGTATTTCTTTTGGGATACCATAGACCAAAATCAGAAGTACCTTTCAAGTATCTGAGGATTCTCTTTACAACTAACAAATGAGATTTCTTAGGAGCTTATTGAAATCTTCTCACCATTACTATTGCTTGCATAATCTTAGGTCTTGTAGTAGTTAAGTATAGGAGAACTCCAATAATGGACTTGTAAATAGTTGCATCTACCAAGGGGGATTTATCATCTTCGCTCAATTTCAAATATGTGGTCATCAGTGTGCTCATAGGTGCCATTCTTCCATCCCATACCTTTTAAGCAAGTCTTTAAGGTATTTTTCTTGAGATATGAACATACTTGTTGTAGTTTGAGTTACTTGTAGTCCAAGGAAGTAAGAAAAATCACCAATCATTGACATTTCAAACTCTTTCAACATATTTTGAGCAAATGCATGGCTCATCTCATCATCATTGCTAGAAAAAATTCAAATCATCAACATATACAAGAGTGATTATCATTTTGTCTTCGTCCATCTTCATGTAGATATTACTTCTTGCGACTCCCTTTTTGAAGCCTTGTTTTTGTAGATAATGATCTAGTCTTGCATACCAAGATCGAGGAGCTTGTTTTAATCCATATAGTGCCTTTTTCAACTTGCATACAAAGTCTTTTCCTTCTGCTAGGTCAAACCCTTCTGATTGCTCCATGTAAACTTCTTCTTTTAGTTCACCTTTTAGAAATGCATATTTCAAGTCCATTTGATAAACTTTGAATCATTTTGAACAAGAAAATGCTAAAAACATTCTTATAGCTTCCATACGAGCTAGAGGTGCAAAGGTTTATTCAAAGTTGATTCCTTCTATTTTTTAATAACCTTTACAAACACGCCTTGCCTTATTTATGATGATTTGTCCATCTTCATTCATTTTGTTTTTGAATGCCCACTTGGTTCCAATTATATTTTTATCTTTTGGATGAGGTACAAGTTCCCATGTTTCATTCTTTTCGATTTGGGACATTTCTTCTTCCATTTCTTTTACCCAATGAGGGTCCTTACTCGCTTGAGTAAAGTTGTTTGGTTCTATCATAGATAGTAAGGCAACATCATCTTTCCTTGGTGTATTAGTCATCCGTCTTCGAGGTTGTACTCCATCATCTGCATTCCTAATAATTTATTCTTCCAGATGGTGCTTTTGAACATACTTTACTTTTTTTTGAGTTTGAGATGGTTCCTTTTGATTTTCTTGATCTTTTTCTTCTTTTATTTGATCATCTTCGAAATATTCAGGGAAAGAATCTTCTCCACATACTCAATTTATTTTTCTGGTAACGCCTCATAAATATTCACATCAATGCTCTCTATTATCTTTCGTAGTCTATTATTGTATCATTTGTATGCCTTGATCGTTGTAGAATATCCAAGAAATATACCTTCATCAACCTGAGAATCAAACTTTCCCAGTGAGTCATCATTGATATTCATAAAGCATTTTCTTCCAAAAATTCTAAAGTATTTTACTGAAGCAGGTCTTCCTTTCCATAATTCATATGGAGTTTTGTCATTGTTTGTTCTTAGTTGGAATCTATTCAAAGTATACATTGGTGCACCAACTTCTTCTCTCCAAAACTTAGCTTGTAAATCAATTGCTAGTAACATTGTTCTTACCATTTCTTGCACAATTATGTTTCTTCTTTCCACTACATTTTTTTAGGGGTTCTAGGTATGGAAAGTTCTCTTTTAATTCCATGTAGATTACATAAATCATTGAATTCCTTGGAATTAAATTCTCATACTCTATTTGTTCTAAGACACTTGATTTTTTATTCATTTTCATTTTCCACAAGGGCTTTGAAATTCTTAAAACACCCAAATGCTTTAGATTTAAAATTTATACAGTATGCCCACATCATTCTACTATATTCATCAAAAAATAGAGAAAATTACCTTTCACCTTATAGAGTTGGAGTTCTAGTTGGTCCACATAAATTAGCATGTATGATCTCCAAAGGTTTTGATGTTGAGATCTCCTTAGTCTTGAAGCAGGTTCTAGTTTGCTTTCCATGTTGGCATGGACCACACACGACTTGATCTAGCTTGACAATTTTTGGAATGTCCCTTACTGCATTTGTTTTGTTGATATTAACCAGGTTATCAAAGCTTAGATTCCCTAATTGTTTGTACCATAACCAATTTTCATCTTCTCAACTTATATAGCATCTATCTTCTTGAATTTTACTCAAGATATATATGTTGTTTGGTGTTCTAGCTCCTTTTGCCACAAATTTTCCTGAGGAGGAATTCCTTATCTCACAATTTTTAGTACTGAAGACAACATTATGTCCTTGGTCACAAATCTGGTTGACACTTAAAAGATTATGTTTGATTCCTTCCACCAGTAATGCATTTTGAGTTTTTCCCTTTCCATTAACAAGAGCAACAATCCATTTTCCCGCAATTTTAGCAGATCTACTCCCAAATGATACATTTCCATCCTTCTTTTTTAACGTGATAAACTTCTTTTGGTCACTTGTCATGTGTCTAGAGCATCCACTATCCACAAACCATTGATTTTCATCACTATGAGAACATAAAGCTAGACCACATTTATTAGTAGTGGTTTCTTCGCTTTTGGATGAATGATTTTTTGTCACATGGGCATAATCATTGCATTTTGAGCAAACAGGATCATACTTAGCCAAAGGATCAAATGAATTACATGTCTTGATTTGTTCCTATGTTTTTAGGCTATGTGGCTTGCTTTGATGGTTGATCTTATATCTTGAATCATTATCCTTATTAGCTTTGCAATGCTTAGCTTGATGACCAAAGTCTTTACAATGGAAGCAATGACCAAGAAAGATTGATTGATACCTCTTAAGATAGCCTTGATTTGATGTTGTATTCTTCCTTGGAGGTAGCCTTCCTTCATTTCTTGGGCTGTTAAAGGTGGACCTTTGCTCTTGGTGGGATGGATTCTCTTATTTTGGATGACTGTACATGATGTCAGCATAACTTTTTTGAGTTTTTACATTCTCCTTCGTACTAGATGATTCTCCTTTGAAACCAATTCCAGACTTGTCATGCTGAGGTATTTGTGTATTAAGAATGTTATCAAGATTTTTAGATATTTTCCAACTCTTTTTAACTTGATCCAATTATTTTCTTAGGGAAACAACTTCAGCTTCATGTTTCCCGCAAATTTCTTCTCTTTCTTTTAGTTTATTGTTTAAGAACTCTTCCTTCCTTTTTGCTTCCTCTTTTTCAACTTTGAGAGAAATGACCTTCTTTCAAAATTTCTCATTTTATTCAATGTCGCTCATTAGTAGATCATCCATGTTTCCTTCTTCTTCTTGTTCAAAATCATCTTTATTTGTGAATTCCATAAATAATACTTCACTGCCTTCAACATGGTTATCTTCCTTATTGGACTCATCATAATCTCTTTTGAGTAGAGAGATATTTTTAGTTGATTTCTTCTTGTTAAGCACTTTCTTCTTGAATGTCTTCTTTTTATATTCATATTCATCATCACTACCATGATTATGAGGACATCTTGCAGCATAATGTCCTATTCTTCTACATTTAAAACAAATGAGAGGATACTTACCTTTGAGCTTGGACCCTTTCCTTAGCTTCTTTACGAATTGGGCTAGTTTAGATTTAGTGTTAGAATCATCACTGCTATAATTATCTTTTATTCCTTTCTTTGATAACCTTGAAGCTTTGAATGCATCTTCCTTAGAGCTAGGGATTCCTTTTCTCATTTCATATGTAGTGAGAATCCCATGAAGTTCATCCATTTTTAGATCATCCAACTCCTTCAATTCCTCTATGGCACTGACTTTGGAATCAAAACATTCTGGAAGTGATCTCAAAACCTTTTGGACAATAGTGATTTCTTGAAAGGTTTCACCTAGGCCTTTGAGTGAGTTGACAACTTTAGCTACTCAAAGGAAATAGGTTGCAATATCTTCTTCGTCATCCATCTTAGGGCTCTCAAATTGTCTTCTATGTCTTTGGAGTTTCACCTTTTTTACCTTGGAGTCTCCATCATAGATACCAATAAGTTTGTCCCATATTTCCTTGTCAGAATCACAGTTCATAACTTTTGTAAATCCTGAATCAATAATTCCCCTTGTTATGGAATTTAGTGCTTGGGCATTTGCTATATTGGCTTTCCGTCTGTCCTGATTTGTTGGTAGAATAGATGGAACTTTATACCCATCAGTAATTGATTGCCATACTTCAGGTCCAAGAGACATTAAATAGAATGTCATCCTACACATCCAAAAACCAAAGTTTATTCCATCAAACTTAGGTATTTTTCCTGCATCCTTATTCTTCATTGTAACTCAAGAATCCTTCTTCCAGTTGTCAGGCTGATTATGAAGAAACTGGCTCTGATTCCAATTGTTGGAAATATTGAGAGGGGGTGAATCAATATTTCTTTTCAATTTTTATATTTACTTGTTAAGATTCTTCACAAATATAAATGGAGAAATAAATAATAAGGATTTTATTATAAATAAATGAGGACACCAATCCTCTTTTACAAAATTTGAGTACAATGATATTTGAGGGCACCAACCCTTTAATATTCCAAGCTCCAACCTGTTGCCAAGCACCAACTTGGACTTTTGTGAGGCTCTAACCTCTAGGGCTCCAACCCTATCCTTTTCTGATTTAGAGGCTCCAACCCCTAAGATTTATTAATAAAGATAGATAAGTCACAAATCTTGTTATGCTCTTCACATGTCTGTTTGCTTCATTGGAGTATAGCCAAATTTGTCTCCTTATGCTTCGGGAATTTCCCTTGCACTAATGATCTAAGGCTTCCTTCACAACTTCATGTGCTAGATATTCCACCAAGCTCCTCCACAAAATTGTTCTTCAGGTCAAGGTCTGCACTTCTTCCGAGATACAAAAGATCGATTCCTTCGCAAATTCGTTGTACCTCTGAGCCACTGATAGATGCCTGCTTCAATTGGTCTGACCCTTCCGAAGGTGATTGTCCATAAAACATGAATTTACCCTAACTGAAAATGTCCCATAGGTCCGAGCTCTTACGGCTTTATCTGTTTCAGATATCTATTGATCCTTCTCGACCTTTTCATCTTCTTTCATTTTTCTCTTTTATGTTCACGAGTTGTGAACTGTCTCTTCCTCTCTGTGATGGATGATCAACATCGATCCTTGAGGTGAAGCATTTGACTTGTATTTATACGAGTTTCACTAATAACCGAAAAGGCACATTCATTGGAGGAGAGGCCGACTTGTGCATGAGGTGGCACATTAAAAATATATTGAAGGGGCTTTTTGTTAATATTCAACTAGTTATAACATATACTTGTTATTTACGTAAACCACATAGTAACATAGGAGAGGCTATACCCACATTAAAATAGATTTCTGGAGGTCCCACATGCCATGTCATTTCATTAATCTCGCAATCGCAACTTCATGGATATAAGAGGTTTTCAAGTTGTGCACATGCTCTATCTTCCGATATCAACATCACCAATATTCACATATCGCCCCTACTTCTAACATAGCGAATCCGGTATTCAATAAACTTGTTTTGATACTCCTAATCGGGTTCACATCATGCTCTGAAAATTAATGGATGCGATATTATGTTAAACTATTTTTGATAAATCAATCAGGTCCACAAATCTATCACAATCGGAGGTTTTAACATGTCATCCCTTTGAAACTTGCGATACGACGGATGCGATATTATATTAAGTCATGTTATAATGGATCAATCGGGTCTGCAATACATATCACTATCAAAAGTTTTAACGTGACATCCCTCTAATACTTGTGATATGGTAGATGTGATATTATATTAATTCATGTTACAATGGATCAATCAGGTCTGTAACTTGTATAGCAATCAGAGATTTTAATGTGATAGGGCTTCAAAACTTGTGATGCAGCAGATGCGATATTATATTAGAGCAATCGAGTCCCCGCCTCATATCGCAATCAGAGGTTTTAATCTGAAAAGGCTTCAAAACTTGCGATGCAACGAATGAGATATTATATTAGACTTGTTACAATAAACTAATCGAGTCCACATATCGAAGGTCCCATTCAAATCAAAGATCGTGTTTTCTGAGAGATAGAACATAATAAAGCACTGATATGATTTCTTTGGTGTTCCTTCGTTATCGTTGTTCTTCCCTTTGTCTCTTTTTCTTGGGCATATGCAGTCTTCTCACGTATCTGCTTCTTGGTTTGGTGCTCCTGTGGCTTCCCGCTCTTGTGATTTATGATGGCTACTCTATGATGGCTTCTGATGGACTGTTTCTCTTGGATCTTGGCTTGTCTCTCCTATGATTTCAAATATCTTTTCCTTTGGCTCCCGATGACTTATGATGACTTTACGATGAATTTTTATGGCTTTACTCCTTGGGAATGCTCCTTGGGTCCACTGCTTCTATTATGTATGTATGTATATATATTCAATCCATATGTTGTATTCAATCCCTATGGCCATCAATGACAAAATTGATATCTCAACAAAATGCACAAAAAAGTAACAATAACTCACCATGGAGTTGCCTTTTGACATTGTAGCCTAAATGGATGATACAAAATCCTCCTCCTCCTTTATTGTGCTCATTAAATATCACTCTAAAATGCTTTTCATAGTTATGGAACAATATACAATGCTAAATAATGGAACCCATTCTCCTCCTCGCAACCTAGTATTCAACATAGCATGGTAGCCATCTAGTGCTATGGTTTTGACTTCTTCAACCCTCAATTGAGATAAGGTTTTCGACCTACTTGAATCTTCTTAAAATTATATACATGGCTAGCCCCATGTGTGGCTAATGGGGGGATGATGTGGCATCTAATAGTATCATTGTGGTCAACAATGTAGATCAACTTGTGGGAGGTTTAACTCATGAATATAGTGTCCTCTATTTTTCTCACATAGAATAATACACAACCGCAGTGCAATTCCCTCATATAAACCAAGGGTTGTTTGCTAGGGAAAAAAACCTATATTAACATAACTTCTATTATCATATCTTCCGCCTAATGAATGGCCTATATTGACTACGAAATTACAATATTTTACAAGGAAAGTTTTCATCTAATTTTTGCTTCGGGGGCACTGCCCTCGAACCCCCGCTAGGGGGGCTAGGTGGTTTTTGCCACCCCACACCCCCCCATCAAGGATTGGGATCCAAACACAACTAAAAAAATACCTATGAATCAAGAATATAATCAGGCTCCACACCCAACACTCTACCTGAGCATCTGATGCTAAGTACTCTATGGTAGGTAGGACCTGCTTCTCCTCCTAGTCCAAAATGGAAGGCTCATAAAGTTTCAAATTATCCACATTCACTTATGAGTAAATGCACATATATGGGTATATTGAGTTCGTAAGAATTATCTCCACCTTCTCCAATACCTCAAAAGGGCCATTCTACAAATCCTTGATTTTATTACTCCGACCTTATAGTCTTTCCTTCTTCAATTGTACCCAAACTCTATCTCCCACTTTAAGTGACTTCTCAATTCTATGTTGATTATGTCTAGCCTTATACTTTTATTGTGACTTCCTCAATGTCTTTTGTACTTGCAAATGGTTTCACCTAATATTTTCCACAAGATTCCCTACTCTCAATGCTTCACCCCTAATGTCTTCCCTCACTCCTCCCTGTTATCCATATATAACATCCAAGGGAAAGGTAGAAAATACCCAAACAAGTTTCAAAAGGAAACTTACCAATATAAATGTGGACTACTATGTTATAAGAGTGGTAAATATAGATTATATTTTCATCCTATTTCTTTGGATGCTTATGATTCTAGCCCCTCAAGAGTTGCACCAAAGTCATGTTGACCACTTCTATGTGCCAATTTGTCTATGGATGAAATTTTGTAGATATCTTCAACTTGGTTTGCATATTCTCCCAAATTTTAGTCCAAAAGGCATTGAGAAATATAGTATCCTTTTCTAAGATGAAACTCCCTTGTATCCCAAAGTGCAACAAGCCCTATTCAAAGAAGATGTTCACTGCTTCTTGTACTTTGATCGTTTTTTTTATAGTGGACAAGAATGAAGTTATATTTTTGAACCTAAAAACTACCACAAATATACTCATGTCCCTTCCAATTTGTTGGTAAACCGCCCGCAAAATCCATGGAAATTTTTTCCCAACATCATGTGGGTATAGGTAAGGGATGATATAGAAGTTGGTCCTTATTACTGGGATTTCTGGTACAACAATGTATGCATCTTCTAATATAACATGCTACACCTTCTTGCGTTCTAGGCTAATACACATGCCTTTGCAAGTTAGAAATGATCTTCCCAACACCAAAATCTCTTGTAACCTTGGAGGTGTTATTTTCTCTAATAAGCTACAATCTTTCACCTTTAGGAATACAAAACTTGTCCAAATTGTTGATTAACTCACTCTGGAGATGATAGTCATCCTTTTTGTCATCCTCTTCAATATGAATTTCGCCCTATAGCAGCTAAAACACCTCCTTGAATTCCTCATATTTTGTGTATGCCTCTTTGTATACATCATGGGTAAAAGGCTCAATGTGCATAAGAGTTCTCAAAGTCGTAATAATTGATATGGGTGGCTGTGAAAGCATGCCTACCAACTTATTAGTGTTTCTCTTCTTGTACTCGATGACTAGATGAAATTGCTATAAAAACACCATCCACTTGTAATGTTTGCTTTGCTAAATCTCACTCTAGGCCTAAAAATACTATAGTCATGCTAGCAACCTATGTGGATAATGGTCTCTTTGTCCATAATATAGAGCTTCCACTTCTTCATATCTTGTACCAAGGCACAAAATTATTTATCATAGGTATATGTTGTTATCTAAACCTATTTAAAGTAAAAGAGAATCAACCTCATGGGATATATAGTTGCTCCTATATTCTTATAAAGGCAATACTCATTTTTCTCCCACCCAATTCACAATTTTTAATTCCAAACAAAAAAAATCCATTCACCATAATAATGCCTTATAGGGGACTAGACATTAGAATAAAAAATTAGAGTAATAATGCCTTATAGGGGACTAGACATTAGAATAAAAAATTAGAGTAATGTTTTAACAAAAGAAATATAAGAAAATTGTTCCATTTCATCATAACCATTCATCAAGATAAAGTAAGTAAATAATAAGCATTTGAAGCAAGGCACATAAAATATGGAGTAGCACAAATTTTCCTTTTTCAAATAACTTTTAAATGATTCATGTCATTCATATCATAGGGGTATAAAGGATACACATACTTAAGACTTCATGCTTTAATAAAATTCATAAATCACAAAAATTTATGAGATCCAAAATAACTTGCTAAGGAAAAAAATAAAAATACAAATTAGTTGTCCAACATCAAATATGATATGCACAAAACAACACTACATAACATTTGTGATACTTAAATGTTAAAACAATTAAATGAAGTCATCCTTTTTGATTGGGATGCCACAAAAGCAACTTGGAAGACAAAATAGAAGACAATCAAGGATCGACCTTACATACAAAAAATGGACAATAAGGTTGGATGATCACAAATTGAGAAGAAATATAAAAGGGAAATGTGCCAAAAGGACGCGTGCTCACCAAAATGAAGTAGAAAGTGATAGATGGAATCCCCTTATGCTTCTTACTGAACATATTTAAGTAGGAAACCCAAATATTAACCCTAATTGGTGCAACCACTTTTTGGATCTTGAAAATTATGGAGGATAAATTATCACTTATAATGCACATTTGATCCATTCTCCAATGCATTTTTGTAATGGTGATATAATTATATCTTATTTAACATTTACAGTGAATAAGTCATCATTTATCCCTTTCAATTTGGAGTGCATATGTCGTACGATGTCCGTTTGGTATTCATTTTCATTTATGAAGCTAACCAATTAGTGTCCAACCTCTTCTTTTAGGAAAATAGTTATATTATCAAACTCACTACCTCACACACATACACACATATGAGTGTATTCAACTCTGATTCTATTTGATCCTTGGTTAGCAACATTGTGTCCCTTACCAAGGGTAGACCCTCAAGTTATTTTACTATGTCAAGGAATTTTAGGAACACTCCACTTCTCCTTCCTTCTAGAGTGTCACAAATAACTACCAATTGTCAAAGTGCATGTATCATTCTGATACAACCAACCTATATTTCCTTTAAATCATTTTTAGATGGGAGGTATTGTTTCTTCCTTATGAACTCATCCGTACTTGATACTATTGTTACAAAAGTGCTTACTACTTTTTTTATAAAAATGTTCATCATTTCGTAAGTCTTTACAAAGATATTCTATAAGACAATAAATCCTATTTTCCACACCACTTGAATTCATAACAACTTCCCAAGCTTAAAGGATTGTGTTAAGCCATTCGTTTATATTCTTAGCCACATGATTTTTTAATGACAAATAGTGATTTGGCATCATTTTCAACCTTGGAACTTAAATCAGGTGTTTCTTTAAGAATTTCAATTGGAGTGATTATAGATAAAGGCTCCGCAAATAATGGCATAAGACATTCAACATTCTTGAGCTCATTTATTCTTTTCTTCAATTTAGCATTCTCCAATTCGTGTTCCATTACAAGGAAAACCCATGTCGTAGGGTTTTTAGCATTAAAAAATTAGGATTTTTTTCTAAAAAAAAAAACTCTATTAAAACCTTTGCTACCCATAGCAAAGGTTTTACTGATGTTCCCTATAACTAATTTTTTTTTGGTTTTAGTGGAGGTGTATCTTAGAGAGAGAGAGAGAGAGCGAGCGAGAGAGAGAGAGAGCGAGAGAGAGAGAGAGAGAGAGAGAGCGAGCGAGAGAGAGAGAGAGAGAGAGAGAGAGAGAGAGAGAGAGAGAGAGAGAGGTGCGAGAGAGAGAGAGAGAGAGAGAGAGAGAGAGAGAGAGAGAGAGAGAGAGTGCGAGAGAGAGAGAGAGAGAGAGAGAGAGAGAGAGAGAGCGAGAGAGAGAGAGAGAGAGAGAGAGAGAGAGAGAGAGAGAGAGAGAGAGAGAGAGAGAGAGAGCGAGCGAGAGAGAGAGAGAGAGGGAGAGAGGGAGAGAGAGCGAGGGAGAGAGAGAGGGGGAGAGGGAGAGAGAGGGAGAGAGAGGGAGAGAGAGCGAGGGAGAGAGAGAGAGAGGGGAGAGAGAGAGAGGGGGGGAGAGAGAGAGGAGGGGGAGAGAGAGAGGGAGAGAGAGAGAGAGGGGGAGAGAGCGAGGGGGATAGAGCGAGGGAGAGGGAGAGAGAGGGGAGAGAGAGAGAGAGAGAGAGAGAGAGGGAGAGAGGGGG